>CM039518.1:14512520-14582012 GCA_022433055.1 Begonia peltatifolia | reverse complement strand
CGGGTTAAATTGAAAAAAATTCTATTATCAATTTTCTTAAACTTTTAAAATAATAGCAAAAAAGGAAGAGAACAGAACATCTAATATAATTAATTAAATTAAATATAATACTTAGTTCAGGAAAGGGCAAAAGGAATGCGGAAGATTAGAAATGATTTGACCATAAACTAAACTAACAATAACAGAACAAACATGAAAAGTGCAATCAATTCTCCAATTCATGGACAATAAACCCCATCATTGTACAATGTATGACAAGTATGATCCGACTATCTGTACTTAATCAATCTGTCTCTCAAAAGACATTGTAGTTGAGTCAAGAATACATCTATATGCATTTTAAGAATAACAATCACAAATTGAACATGTACATACTTATGTCGTCGAGATAGATACCAAATCAGTGGTAATGTTCCGCCTTCAAGACACCAATGTAAGGCAAGTTTCTGTAGAGTTCGGCGAAGTCCATTCCATAACCCACGACAAAAGAATTTGGACACTGCCAAAAAGATTGAAAATTTGAAAATATGCCTTAACAATAAGAAAGAAGATAACACAAATTTGCTCAAGGATAAATATTGCACCAAATATATTGATCGTGAAAAGAAAATCAGACCAGAACCCTAGCTTATTTAGTTGGGGATCAGTACTTTGAAGCTATATTTCTTGACAAGGGCAACTTTTCAAGATACTACTAATTATACCAATATTCTATTTAACTGTGATACGACTTAATATTTTGTTAACCGTAAATGTTCAGTCCATATTAGTGGAAATGCATAATTTTACATCTGAAAATGAATTGTTCATTAATAGATGTTTTTTCCAATCTATTACAACTCATTTTGCGCTAATTCCAAAAACAAAAATCGTACAAAACCAAAAAACTTAGTTTCAAACAAAACTACGTTAAAGTAACAACAATGATGAAAATACAAAACAAAGCATTTTTTTATGACATGATTACAATGATCAAATAGAGATAAATCTAGTTACTTAAATAGACCTATGTGTTTGATCCAACTCATGTGTTTGATCAAATACAAAGTATAACCTATATCTATCATTTTACACAATTATTGCACATCAACAAACACACAATTATACTCAGGTACAGAGAGACACAAAGATTGATATTCAAATATCTTACTTTGAAGCCTCGGTATAACTTTCCCGCACCAAAAGGCTGAAAATGAACCTCCCGCCTCTCTGGTTTGTCAAGAAATGTGCATATTGATATAGACAATGCTCCTTTTGCCTCAAAATGTTCAATAAGGAAAGACAAAGTCCTTCCTGTATCTATGATATCTTCAACCTGACAAAATCAGTTAAGTATGAAGATGCACCAAGCTAGAAAATACTACGATTCCAACTATACGAACTCTAAACTATAGGTTAATTTTGGCTATGGAAAGTAGATATCACCTCAAAAACAAAGATTAAGGATTTAGTTGAGCTAACTGCAAAACAAAGTAATAATAATAATTAAAAAAAAAAACAAGTATGAACGCATATTAGGGGGAGTAACTGTAACGAGGTCTTAATTTCAACGAAGAGCTGAAGTCATGCATAATTTAAGGCGTCTTAGTGTCAGTCTCACATATTGTGATTGCAAAAAGTAATTGCTAAAGGACTTAAAAGTGCTTAAAAAGGGAAATAATGTGTTGGCCAGAGACTGTGATAGCAATATCTTTCTCATCCCAATGAAATGAAATCAATATACATTTTCTTCATTCTTGCTCGTGTTAAAACAATATAAATTTTTAATCACGAATATTTAATCCATCGACAACTTTCTCTGTTGTGGATAACAACTGTAATATATTTTAAATTTTATGAATTTGTACTGCATTAAGGTTTATTACATTAGAATACCAAAGTGAATGCTTGATTCTTACTTGAAATATAGAAATCCTACCCATAAGGTCTATGTCGAGATTTTCACTCTGAAATGCATCAAAAAGTACATGTTCATTCTCAATATAGAAGGAAAGCAAATCGGAACAATTATTTCTAGTTCCTCGACCCTATAAAGTAATATGATCCTGTAACTGTATCTAAAATCTCCAATGCATGAACTTCAGAGGAGACGGCATATAGACTATGATGAGGGGGACATTGGAGGAATAGTCAATACAAGGAGTCCATATATTTGCCAAAAAATAAATAAAAAAGAGGGAGAGAGACAAAGAGTTACCAGAATGACATGTTTGCCACTGACATCAAGCTTCAAGTCGGAAAAGATAAAAGGCGTGCCGCTCGATTCCGTTCCGGAACCATAAGAACCAACACGAATAAAATCGACGGCAATTGGAAGTTGGATAAGACGGACCAAATCGGCAAAGAAGAGGAAGGCGCCGGTGGCCACTCCGACTAGAACAGGAGGGGTAGAGACGGAGGCAAAGTCGAGTGAAATTTCCGCTGCCAGGTCAGTGACTCGAGCCAAGATTTGGTCCTTCGTCCATAAAACCTTCTCTATGTGCGAGTCTAAGACCATGGTCATGCACGAGAGAGAGAGACAGAGAGACAGAGAGAGACGACCTTTGCTGAAAACCGTTGAGCCCTTGCCCCTAACAGTGCACATTCTCCTTCTCTCTCCATAGCTTCACACACGGTTATTAATACTATTGTAAAATTCCTTTGACAGCTCGTTGAAAATTAGGGTTCCAAGGAGTAACGAGGGAGTTTCCACGACACTTCTACCAGGGTGTTGTCTGGTTTTAAGAAAAATTGGAATCGGATTAATAAAATTTGATTTTTAATTTTTAGAATTGATACCTTTAAAATTACTTTAGGACAGGATCAGAATTTTGGTTTCGATTGTGGTTTGGTTACGATAATGAACGAAATTTTCTATGTAGGTTTTAAATCTATCTAAATAATGATTTGCTACAAATTTTATAGTAGCGTGTTAATTGTCAATTTTTCTCTAACAGTTATGATAATTGTTAAAATTATTAATTTGAAACGTAAGTTCATTTTGCATATTTGAAATATGCAGTCGCTAATCACATTCGTTTTCACACACTGCCGTTAGACATTGAGATTTACTTTTAGTAAATTTGATCACATAAACATTATTTTAAAGCGTATTCTACTTTTACTTCTCTAATTACATTTAAAGAATTATATTTTTTACCCAATTAAAATCTCATCGAAATTTCTTCTTTTACCAGTACGCTTTCTACCTCATCATCTTCTGAACCGATTGGTGTTCGAAGATAATTGTCTAGAGTTTTCGACGTCGATTGCACTTCTACTTCTTCGTTACTTTATAGGTGATCGAATGCATAAAACTCACCATATATGGGTTGAAGTACGAATACCAGTCCATATTAGTATCACAAGTTGTTGTCTTGTCTAAATCAACCGATCAACTCGAATTATACTTCATCGACGTCATTAATATAGAAAACTTTCGCCGCAGCAAGAGAGAGTAGAAGTTTAGGGAAATCAACGTGGTGAAGATGTGAAATTGTCGAATTTTGTAGGGATAATCGCGATCTGAGTCAGTCCGGTTTTTGGAGAGACTAGTACTGTACCACTAAAATTCAGTTTTTAAACTTTTGCACCAATAAACCTGAAAAAATTTTCAAGACCGGACCAGATTTATGGTATCGTTTCTAGTCTTTTTTTTTTTTATTTCTAATATTTAACTGCAAATTACTATTAAAAATTTTTTTGTTTTTTTGTAGAGAAATGGTTTTGGTTAACCTTTAAAGAAAGTTTAAGATCTTGTGGCAAAAAACTTTCACATGAAAAATATTAGTAAAAGAAGGACGATGTATTATAAACCCAAGAAAAAATCCTTCGGGTTGTGGAAATTCCTTCACTCGTTGCGAAAGATCTTTGAAACCCTGCACTAGCTCAGGCCATAAGCGTTCTCGGTCATTACTTTCCATTTCTTCCATCTCTGCCCTGCCCACATTATCTGCCAATGAAAACTACGCTCCATATTGAGCAGCGAATTCAGTTACATTCTTTGAACTTAAAAAATCGTAGACCTAGACTTACACGTGATACACCCGCAGGTTTCACTCTAAATTGAGGATCAATAACACTAAACAACAAATGCTGCACGGTCAACACATTAGACGAAGTTACGGCTTCTTTTTCTTTTCTCATTCGAGAATTTCTAAACAATTAGAAAACAAAAAATTCCTCCACTAAAATAAAATAGAAAATAAGAAGTGTCGATGCTGCAATATAAAAAATCCAGAACAAAGTATCACAAAAACAGAAGGTCGGTACTCTTTCGATTAAGTCAAGAGTATCCAAGATACAAGTTCCAGAACGAAGTATCACAAAACAAGTTCAGAAATGAAAAATGTATGAAATTTCTAATGCAGCTAACCTATAATCGAATAATAAGAAGTGTGCGACACTGTGACAGAGGGTGAGTGACGGCGAGGGCGAGAGACTGAGGGTGAGGGCGAGCGACGGCGGACTGTGAAGAATCGAATATGAGACTCTGCCTGGAAAGTTGAGAGAATAGAGAAGAGAACTCTAAACTCGACGATATGTTAGGGTTTTTTTGAACAATTATTGGTCTGAGTCGGCTTTTCAGATATTTGTCTTCAAAACCAAGAATCGAACAGGTTTTTTCGGTTCTGCAAAGAGCAGAACTGACTACTGTTTAACTTTTATTCAAAATCGACCAGAAACTGACCACCTAGGTCGGTTCTGGTTTTGTTCTCGGAACTAGTCGGTTTTAGTCGGTTCTTGCTCACCTAGAATTTTGGGTTAGAATTGCAAGAGGTCGAGAGAAAATTGAGGTTTTCGGCAACGAGAGACTGAAAATGGAAATCAATTCTTATATAGATTCAGGGATCGACCTCCCGATCCGTGGTGGTGACCTTCTGTTCTCAGCAATAATTTAAAGAACGGTAGGTCGATCCACGGGCTGTGACCTCTCATTAATGAAAGCAATTGAAATGGGAAAACAGAAAACGGAGTGCTGATCTGTGAGTGACGATCCTCTGCTCTCGAGAGCAATGAAAATAAAAAAATGTAGAATGAGGGACCGATCCGTAAGTAGTAACCCACTGTTAAACAATAAAAATGAGAAAACATAGAAGGATCTTTTTAGACAGATTGCCTCCAATCTTTTGAGATCAATCTCCCAATCTCGACTTCTATATGAGACCGGGTGGTGGTGATGCTTCCCGAATTTAATTTGTCATGTTTTGTATAATTTATGATTTTAATTGTTAAAATTTTTAGGTGAAAAATTTAATTAAAAAATATCAGTAGAAGAAGGTTTAATTTGGTTTTAACGCAAATAATAACCTATAAAATAATTTTGTGGAGTGGAGGCAGCCCCCTTGGACGTGGCAACTGTCCGTTCATAACTTCCAGTCTCCTTTTCCATACTGTTTTGGAGGGCACTGTTCCTTGCTTTGATCTCTGTGTATTCGTCTTGCTGCTATAGCAATGCCGTATTCGCTGGCCATTGGCTTACGAGTTTTGTTCTTCGTATTGGGTGCTCTGATGGTCGCTACGCTTGTCTATACTATCTCCATTGATGGGCTTCCTTTTCGCAGGGAGCTTCTTACGCCGTAATCGCTTTCTCTCTTGTTTACCTTCTTCAGTTCTTGTTCTGCTTTTTCATTTTCTTCAGCAAAATATGTCCAATTTCAGCATTCAACTTGTTTGGGTGTCAATCATTCTAGTCATGGTTGTCAAGGACATCAAATTCTATACCTTAAAGGTCATATATTTACATCAATAATTACAGAGTGGTTTTTGCATCTCGAAGAACAGACGTTTGTTACTTCGTTGTTAGCTTTCTATCAGCTGAACCGTTTGAAGGACAGAAACTTTCTTAATAAACACTTCCATGAGCAATAATTGTTGTCGAAATAATATCTTACCAAGTTTTATGTGGACTGACTTGATAGACTTGACTATTTTAGTCGAACAATGCTACGTTTAATATCTTATTATTCTCTCTAAACGCCCCTACTCATTTTAGGCCTAATCATTGTCCATTGTTGCTTTTCTTTCCCACTGTGTTAAAATTATTGTTCCAGTGTTTGAAAGGTTCATTGTTTTATTTCTCATATTAATTCAGACGTTGATGAATAATTCCAGGTGGATGGCAGCGACCTTGGTTGATTTTTACATCAATGTTATAGCTTTGGTGGTATGATGACTATAAATTTTGTTGACGATCCTTTATTAAATACATAGTGTTAATTGGTTTTCCTCTTTAATAATCTAATGTTCGGAACTTAATTTTGTGCAGTGTAGAGTTATGGTTTAATTTAATTAAGTTTAGAAAATTTGTGTTCATTGTGGTAGGAAGCTTGTTGCAGAGCATATTGTAAAATATAAATTCTGAATTTGAACAAATGATTTTCAAAGACATGCATACTATGAGTAGCTCAGGTAAATTACATTATTCTCTGAAAGATTGGTATGGCTACCAGGCCTGGGTTATATACAAGGAATCAAGCTGGATTTCCACTACACTTTGGATACTACTGCTTGTATGCTTTGGAAGGTATGGTTTTGTACTATCTTCACATTTTCTTTCTGTTGCATATTATATTGATTCCAGGAGATGTTGAAGATGCATATATTGTTTGAATTATCCCTATTATGATGAACTAGGGAGAAAATATAGAATGAGTGTAGGGTAATAGTTCTATGTTTATCCAAACTAATCCATATGGTCCCCTTTTTAATAAGATTTCGGCTATAAGTATACAAGTACTGTAACGACTCTGCATGAGTGTCTGGTAACCACATATGTAAGGGTATAATCAGTGATTTAAGAGCAAAAACAGGTTTTGGAGTAGAATCGTATGTATATTTTTTTTATACAAATTTTGTCATGTCATTTGAAAACTGAATATAAAAGTGTATTTTTATACAAAAAATAAAAAAGAAAAACAAAATTTAGAAATATTTTTAATTTGAATTTTGAAATGACAATTTTTATAAGAAACAAAGTTTTGTGGGAATATTGTATCATGTTGTAATAGTAGTTATTATCATTTAAAACAACTAAGTTTTAATTGTTCCAATTTTGTAATATCATATTTTCATTAAATCTAGATTAATGTTGTTCCATTTGATGAAGAGAGTTTATTTGTCTATGCTATTGTGCTTTTCATTATTTGAGACATCTTTTTATTCGGTAACGACTTGTTTTAACAGTTCTTTCATTTTTTTAAAAAATTTATTTCAGTATTGCTACGTGTGCCTATATTTTTTGGCAATTGATGAGGCTGTCATCTACAGAGTCTTTACAAGATCCAATATACAATGTTCTTCTCAAGTATCCAAACAAGTATGTACATGGTACCTCTGCAACAATAAGAAATCTCGTTGGTTAGACTATTCTGGTCATTACTAAGTTGATGCTTATTTTAGGCTAAGTGGTTACTCTATGGTTTAATGAGCTGTTAATGTTACATTTTTTGGTTTTTAGTTTTAAGAAGATAAAGTACTACTCGAGTTCACTGTGATTGAAAACTCTGATGATCTTTATTGGCTTTATGCTTTATTGAGTTTAACATAAGATCTTAGCTTCATGTAACAGTGTTTCACATGTGCTATAAACTACAAAAGATGTAACTGCATTCATAAGATAAATGCATAGTTTTAGGGAGCGAATTCAAGATGGTATTTTATTTTTGTCTTCTTGGGAGAGACTTGGTACTTAGCATAAGTTCTACCGTAATTTATATATAAAAAAAATGATATTAAGTTTGCTCTCTAATTTTATATTATAATCTTATTTAATGTTGAGACACTAATTAATTAGTATAATATTATATTTTTTTAACTATTTATAATTTATCTAAATTATTACACTAATTAATTAGTAGCACTTCAAGAAGTAAAATCAGAGTGTAGAATTATAAAGTAAATTTATTTGAAAATGACAGATGTAGAAAGTACTGAAAATCTCCCGCGTTTAATTTTATTTGTTTTTTTGATGCAATATATATAGAAATGATGGGGAGCAAACCAGGTTGACACACTTTGGGGTTGTGACTCTGCGAATTGTGTTCAGCCTTTTGGGATTTTTGATGCTAGGAACTTTGATCTACACTCTCTTGACTGATGGTACTCCTTTCCGGAAAGAACTTTTTACACCGTGAGTACAAAGAGTTTTTGCTACTGGCTAGTCATGACATTAGTTGATTACTTTACCTGCCCATGTCATTAACTAAAGCCATGTTTTTGTGTTCTGCAAAGTTTAAAGTTGTGTTAATCACATGATTACTCTCTTTTCTTCTTTTCTGAATGCTTTAGTTGACATAAAATTTACAATTTTGCAGATGGATGAGAGCTACCCTAATTGACTTTTATATTAATGTCGTGGCATTATCGGTACGTTTCGTCCTCATTTAGGTAGTTTCATTGTTCATAATAAGACATACAAAGGGGCATGAGCATAAAACAGCTCTATTAAGTACCAAGAACAAAATAACACACCAACACACAAACAGAAAGAGAAAAGCCGCAAGTTTGACGAAATACTGGCCTAGAAAACACTGCTCAGAAATGAGGACTACCCTAAAGACTATTTTCTTAGACAATATTCAATAATCTTGATTTACTTTCTTGGTAGTTATAATAAACTAATTACTTTCTTGGTAGTTATAATAAACTAACATATGATTAATACTTAAATTACTCTTTTAATATAGTTCTAATAGTTTTGGGAAAGTAGATTTAATTATAACAATAATTTACTATTCCAAAAATTCTCTTTTACTAACATGATAAGTTATGAATTGTAAATTGATTGAGGAAATACTTATTGCTTGTAAGATTTGACCAAGTGAATGTATAGTTAATTATCTTCGCTTTGTGAACAAATTAGGCGTGGGTTGCTTATAAAGAATGGAGTTGGATTAGTGCAATGTGTTGGATAGTTGTGTTGATATGCTTTGGGAGGTAAGTTATCTCTCTCATCTTCCTTTTTTGACCTGCATTTAAATCCACTTTTCTGTTTCATGATATTTCAGCATTACTACCTGTGCCTACATTGTGAAGCAGCTATCCCTTCTTACCTCTCAAGATCCAGTTTGCCTTGTTTTATTCAAGACTCCCAACTGGCAAGTTGGTCTCTTTTTCTTCCTTAGATTTAATATAGGAATTTGACTGAAATTTACTTAATTTGATACTCTAGGGACAGGGTAGAAAGAAGATATGAAAGAACATGACAGATCTGATGCATAGCAACACACCATGGTATGTCTGGTCTGGAGATATGTCTACTGTCAACTCTGAACGTGTACATTTTAATTATTGTTCATACTAGTTTTGAATATATTACAACATTCCACAGAAGCAAGTTTAATTTTACAAGTTGGCTAATTTTGTTATCGACTGTATTTGTTTGGAAAAAATATTGTTCTCCAAAAAATATTTATTTGGGTACAGTTTTGAACTTTTTGAAACATTAGATTTTGAATTTTAAAATATTAGCGAAACACTCTCTGCGGCCATGTAATTCACGTGCATCCATGTCTGTATTATTGGACTAATACCCCTGCTCTTTATTTAGGTAGTACCTGAATCTATTGAAATTACTTTACAATAAAGTTTTTAAAACTTGTTTAGTCTAGAAGGATGATTGCAGGTTCTTAGATCAAAACAACTTCACTTTTAGAAAATTTTCTAAGTTGACAAGAGATAAACACAACTCACAGTGGATTGAACCTCATAATCATTATCTAAATATATACTTCATGAATCTGGCTTCCATTTGGCACACATCAGATTAGCTGCCTAATGTTATAATAGTTTTAATTTTTCAGTCAAGCTGTCTAAAATAAAAGTATTCATAATTCTAGTAGAAAAAGAACTCCTCCGTAAAGATCTGTCGTTAATAACGCATAAATTATTTTGATATTGAAAGGTAAAAATAGTCAAAACTAATAACTAAAACTATGTAAAATAATCAGATAATCTAATTATGCTGAATTGTGGAAGCTGCACAAGAACATTAGTACAATAATTTTGGTTTGACATCGTAAAATCCTTAATCCAACTGAAGAGCAAAACCAGTGTTTGTTCTTGACTTGCAAAACATTTCATGCAACACAACACATTTCATCTTCTTTTCAGGCACTTTTTAACGTTGGTCGAATATCACAATCGAAGATGTTTCAAAACAAAACCAATTTGTAAATACGACAATACCCAGAAGAAGAATTTAGAGACTGTCCAGATCTATACCCCCGGACGACGAGCTCGAGGTACCATAGGACGAGAATCTTCGCCTTTTGGTCAGTAGTGTTGTACTTGGAGAGTAGTCTGGTGAGAATGGATCTTTATCAAGCACAGAATTCAGGGCCCTGCGTATAGATTCTGCAGTACATTGCAAAGCCTCGGAATGACCAATATTTTCTTCTTTAAACATGGTGAAAACAAACACATTCTTTACTCGGCTTCCAAGGGTTGAAACTTCAGCTTTCACCATTTTCAGCCGAAGGGTATCAAGAGATTGTCTTAATTCAGACAAAATTCCGGGGCTGTAATCGCAACAAAGAGTTACCTTGAAAGACAATAATGATTCTTCTTCACCTCCATTGGCATATTCTTCTACTTTGATTTCATCAGAGTCCATCGGAATAAGAATGCCATTGCAGGCTTCTTCTGCTTTCTTTTTCATTTCTTTCACCTCTCTCACAACTTCAGCAAGAAGAGTTGCTTTGTCCATCTAATCATAGCAATTATAGACAAGGGTTAAAATCAAAAACAAAATTTAAGTCATTTGATCCTATATAAATCATGCTATCAAACCATTTTCTTCGTCCAGATTGTTGGCTGCCTTCCTCTTTTCCTGCTGTAAATTTTAATTCAATTCTCACCTGTAGGAAAACATATCTAAGGCATATCCTTGATTGATGAAATAATAGTCTATGAACAAGGGAATGTTAAGATATGTATTTTATAACCTAACCAAAAAGCAGCTCCACAAGCAACATAACTAAATATATTCTCTACAACTGTTTGTAGAAAAATAATATTTCTAAGAAGTCTAACAGAGTGTATTCAAAAAACTGTTTTCTACCGGCGTGCTGTTAAATAATAAGCTAATTTCAAAAGTATTTTAAAAGATATCTCTTGAGCCATCAGTCACCAAGTTGACATTGTATATGGCCAACCAACGTATTAAAAATATAGTTTGCATAAATGACAAATCACAACCTCCTAATCTTTTGATTTTCATATGTTCGAAAACGACGGAAAAGAGAGAAATACAAGTTGACTTTAATAATCTGCAAACTTAAAACAACAACAAACCACTCTGTAGTTTGAATAATGTGCATTAAACTAAGATAAATAGGAGAAATTTGACTTTGGCTTGATTCATAGTGTTTACATTTTGTTTTTTAAAGGAAAAGACGACAGAGACACATACAAACCTTACTCTTAACCAATAAAAAAATTCTATAATATGAGCCTTAACTTCAAAAGAGACTCACCGTCCAACTCTCCTCTGCATCACAATGGCCTTCTACAATAAAATTTCAATTTTTTTTCATCCCGTCAATAGTAATTGTTGAGAATTTGAGACAACTAATAAGCAAACATATGAGCTGTGGGGAAGAAGACAGGTAGGTCTTTCTATAATGGCTTTTCTTAGAAAACATAGTCCAAAGGGTAGAAATCTCGCATGGCAGGACATGAACACGAGAAAAAAAAAGAAACCCTTCTCATGCTCTTTCTATACACAAACCATGCCTAAACGTTGTAATGACCCATCCAGCTAGTACGATGTTGTTTGTATTGGTTCCTAAGTCCTCGTAATTTTGTTATCTGAGTTTTACAGAAAAATGTGTCGTACTAGATTAGATAGTGATTTTATTTATGAATCACTCACCTCAACCACATTCAAGTATTGCAACCGTGCATTCAACTAGTCTGGGCTATGCTATCACATTTCATCCCTGGACTCACAGGACAAGCTGCCACAATAGTAGTAACTTATCTGGAGCTTAAGCTTAAAGGAAAAACCTATTTAGATGGAAATGTGGTAGTAAATAAATGTATAGACAATTTCAAATCTACCTAAAGGTTTATTCTACCATCTTCTAAAGCTAGAACATCAGAAGAAGCCAGAAAAATGGAGATGAGATTAAGATTTTGTTAAAAAGCAAAGTATATAATGTAAGTGAGATTGAAAGGAAGTAACTGAGTTGAGAATTGTAATCGACCTTTTCGGAGCAAGGAACAAGACCGCGCAGCGCGGAGAGGTGTGAATTGATTCTTTCCCTCCTCCTCCTCTCCGCCTCGCAGTGGCTTTTCAAGGCCGCAGCAGTCTTCTCCTCCGACGACCCTTTATTAACTAGCCTCGCGGGAGCCTCAACAAGCTCCCCCTTGTAATTATCCAAAATCAAAGAATGAGAGATCGTCGATTCACCGGATTTTAAATCTCCAGGACTTTGTAAAAATTGGTCGAACAGATTTGGAAAAGTAGAAGAAAATGACGAACGAGGGTTGTAAGTGTATGACGCCATTGTTGCTAATAATCAAACAGTATAATTAGGGGCTGAATCAGGGAAAACATTGACCGGGTGGGCGAGTGGTTGGAGCGAACCAGAATGAGAGGTGGTGGAGGGGAAAGCTTCTGACGTTCTTGCTGAATATTTTGTCGATTATGGCGTCGCTGCGGATTAATCCACGTTTGGTCATACCTTCCATCACGCAAAAAGGGAAATATTAGGAGGTTTAGAGAAGATATCAATCAGAAAACATCCCTGTCTTCTTTTTCATCAGCTTCGATTCCTGCACTTCCCCTTCAAAAAAATTGCTCGACATAACTTGAAACAGGCGTTTGCTGAAGAATGGGCAGGTAGCTAGACTCGAAAATCAGCTTGCAGAATCAAGCGGAAAAACTAACCACCATTGAAGCGGACTATAAAAGCTCAGAACCGTTGCCAGACCTAGATTGATCGTTCTGCTCTCTTATCAATTTTTCATAGAAGAGATGCTGTCGTTCCTTGTATATATGTAATGTCTGCTCAGCGATCAAGAGATCAAATATTATTTTCAATTCGCCAGCTGTCGCCTGAAAGGTCGCTTCAACATTTAGTTATAATTTTAGGATAAAGAGAAGTTAAATAAATTCTAAATTTTTATTAGATAAATAAGTCCGGGACCTAAGAAGGCAGATACGAGGGAACCGGATCAATTTTATCCCTATTTAAAATAAAACTTATTGTCGATTTCAAATTATTTAAAACTAAAATTAGGGGTGGACAAGACCGAACCGCAGATCAAAAAACTATATCGGACCAGCAGTTTCGGTCTAGTTAATCCCAGGGTGATGGACCATGATTCGAAGTCTTTGGAACCGAAGACAATCGATCCAGTCCTTGGTCCACAACCCAAATTCTCGAAGAATCGGGACCGGACCGTAAGACCGAACTTAAAGGTTTAAATTCTTTGTAGTTCGATGACTGAACTGAACGAGTCTTCACTCTTCAGTTCAGTCTTCCAAAATCCCTAATAGGCGAACACTCGACCTCCGCTCTGATTTCGAACTTGAAATTTCCGCCTCTTCGAATACCCGACCAGGCTGACCTCCGATTCCGAACACCCGACCTGTGAGTTGCAGTCCTCAGTTTCGGTCTCCCTTACTTCGAAACTCCGAAACCTCAACCTCTGACCCCCGACTCCCCGGTTTTGGTTTCCCTTGCTCCCTAGACATGACTAACGAGCGATCTGAGCTGAGCCAAGCCAAAAGCAGTTTAGCTCACTGAGGCTGGAAAAAAAATTCAATTCGAGCCAGCTCACAAGGCATAAGTTAAACGAGCCGAACCGAGCCGAGCCGGTTCTACGAGCCTTAATGAGTCGAGTCTAACGAGCCGAGCGTATATATATTTTCAACTTATGTTATTTATATAAGTTTTTTGAAAAAAATTATTTAAAATTATAATAAGTAGTAATAATTATATGTCAGCGATATTTACTCATTTAATTTAAAAATTAGTTATGTTAAGTCAATGTATATAAAATTGAATATCCTAATAAAAAAATTATTTGAGACTATCCCATAAAAATATCACATAAATATCATTAAAAATATTTTGAAGTATATTTTAATTACAAAGTTATAAAAGACATTTTTACAAATTTGAAAAAAAAAATTGCTTCAAATTACAAAAGAAGTTCAATAAAAAGAATATTTAGTCTTCAACATCCAACTGCGTAAATTGTTCAAGAATTTCATCATCTCGTTGTTGATCTCTCATCTTGGCATCGGTCCAATCTTTGATACAAATGAGCGTCTCCACAAGGTCTGGTACAAGTCTTCCTCTTTGTTCATTATAAACACGTTCACCTGCACTAAAAGCAGATTCCGATGCTAAAATAGAAACATGAGGTGTTAGTAGATCACATTTTTTTGAAAGAATATGATATGTGGTAGAATGTCTTTTCTACCAATCTAAAATATCAAAATTCTCATATCGAGAAAATTGATAATGAGTTTCGAAATAAATATTAAGTTCATTTGTAGAAGAAGTAGAATAATTTTAGTTTGTAATTTATTCCATATATCATCAATATTATATTGTTGACTAAAACAACCTCTACTACCACCACCACTACTAATAGGATAACTCTCGGTCTGTGTAGGTTGTGAATAATAACGATTAACATTGAAATATTTTGTTTCATAAAAAACATATAAATTTGAAACTCTATTTGTTATGTCATCACTAGTTATGAAAGGTTGAGTACATAAATTTGCAGAAATTTTATTGAGCATAAGCCATACTTCTTTTAATTTAAATTTACGATCCATAATGCATGAATAACAAAAAATAAGAGGAATATTATGTTAATATTTTTTAAATTTTGTTTCCATTTTATTAAGAATATTATAAAATTCATCTACTAGTCGATATTTTACAAAATTACATATTAAATCTACAAAAATAGGAAGAACAATATTAGAAGTGAGATAATAAATTCTAGAATATTGATTTGTAGTATTATAAAAATATTTTAAAAAATCAAGAAATATATTAGGAATATCACAACTTGATTTGTCAACATTAATACTTTGTGTCTTATGATTAATAAAAACACAAATAACTTGTCAATATGACGTAGTATTGTGCAACTTCAAATAAATTGAATTCCATCTATTATCTACGTCGGTTTTTAATTTTCTTGGTTTAAGTTGGGCAGCTCTACAAAAATCTTTATATTCTTATTGTCTCGAATTAGAACTAACAATATAAGAAATTGTGGATATAATTAATTCAATATGAGGTGAAATATATAACATATCATCTTTAACAATCAAATTTAAAATATGACACACACATCTCATATGAAAAAGAAAATCACGAGTAACATCTAATTATAAAAAATCTTTAAATTGAGAAATAGTAACATCATTAGCACTATCATTATTAAGAGTAATGTTAAAAATTCTATTTTTAATGGAATATTCTTGTAATGTTGTTATAATAAATTTACAAATGGTGGTGTCAGAATGAAGATATTCACAATTACGAAATCCTAAAATTCTTTTATTTAATTATCAAGATTCATCAATAAAATGAGATGTTACCACTATATAACCAATACCATTACGTGCACTCCATAAATTAGAAATAATACAACTAGACATTGAAGGAGCATTTAAGAAAAATATAATTAATTTATTTTTCATGTCTATAAATATTTTAAGGATATCACTTTTCGTAGTACTTCTAGAGACCGTTTAAAACTAGGAGTAATATATTCTTTCATACATTTTTCAAAGACTTCACTATCAAAGAATGATAAAGGCAACTAGGATTATGCTACAAGTTGTACTATTCCTTCTCTTATTCTATTTTGTGAACATGTGAAAATGCCACTACCGCAACATTTAATTGAAATTGTGTTGAATCTCGTGTTTCAACATTTAAATAACATTTTTGAAAATGTCTACCAATGGTGCTAGTAGAGCTACTAGAAGTATAAACAAAATTTTTAACATAATATATACATTGAGCTCTACTTTCTATTTTGCCTGCAATTTTAATATCTTTTAAATCAAAATGTTTTCATACATCCAAAGTTTTTTGTCTTTTTTTCTAGGTGAAGTGGATGCTTGTGCAGATGATTACTCCACAGAAAATGTAGGAATTAATTCTCTAATTTCTTCTATGACATCATTATCATCAATAATATAATTGTAAGGATCCTTAATAAATAAAACTGAATATAAAGTTAAATTTTAATAATAAATTGCTACTACAAAATCAATGTCCAACAAAAACTTGTAGGTGGAGTGAATTAATAAACTCCACGTATACGAAACCTAAAAAAATTAATGCAAAAAAATTTAGTTAATATAATAACAATTAAAAATTATCTAAATATTTCATATATGTAAAAAAAAAAAAAAAACTAAAATTTACCTTGTTGAATGAGAAAAATAGCAAATTGTAAGAGAAGAGAAATTGATTGATAACACCAAATTGATTGAGAACAAATTGAAGAATAAATTGAGAGAGAGTTGATAAAAAAAATGAAGGTAGATGAAGACAATTTATAGAAGAGGAAGAGGGCAATTGGGCAAGTTGCTGTGGCTGGAGGAAGCAGAGTAACGGTCATAAGACTATTTTTATGACCGTTGTTGTGGCTGGGGCTTGGGGGAAGCCGAGGCAGTGCAATGGTCATACAAAAGGAAACATGAGAGAGAGAGAGAGAGAGAGAGAGAGAGAGAGACCTGCATTCCAGCAACGATTGTTAGATGTTCATTGGCGTTGCAAGTTGTAGCGCTGCTAGGGCTAGGCCGCTAGGGGAAGCAGAGCAACGGTCTTATGACCGTTGGTCCTGCAAGTGCAAAATAGGAGGGAGGGAGGAAAGAAATTAAGGCCTTTCTCACTCTCTTTTCTTCCTCTCTCAATGTCGTTTTCTCCCTCTTAACCTTGCCCTTTCACTTCTTTCTCTCTCTCTCTCCGACACCTGCATAGCAAAGGTTGCAATCGCTGCCGGCGTCTTTTTATGGTCAATTTTGTAGCGACCTGAAAACCCTCACAGTTTTCAGTACGCTTCCTACTGCTCTGATACCACAACTGTAGTGACCTGAAAACCCTCACAGTTTCCGGTACGCTCCCTACTGCTCTGATACCATAATTGTAGCGACCCGAAAACCCTTATAGTTTCCAGTACGCTCCCTACTACTACTCCCACAAACACGCTCAAAAAATTCGCGTAAAAATTTAAAAACTTCGTTTATCAAATTAAAACGACCTTTTTGAAAACGTTTGAAATCGTTGCAGCAGAAAACTTGACTAAAATTAGTTTAAATAAAAAGAGTTTTCAAACACTAAAGGCATTTTCGATCGACCTCGGTAAACACCGGTCGACACTTCCATCTATTTTTCGCTACCAGTCGACACTTATGTGCACCGGTCGACACTACGTTTCTCTCTGTCTGCGTCGGTCAATCCCTGAGGTCGACACTCCCGTCCATTTTACACTATCGGTCGACACTTACGTGCACCGGTAGACACTACGTTTCTCTCTGTCCGCGTCGGTCGATCCTTGAGGTCGACACTCCCGTCCATTTTACACCACTGGTCGACACTTACATGCATTGGTCGACACTACGTTTCTCTCTGTCCACGTCGGTCGATCCTTGCGGGCAACACCTACAGAGATTGGTCGACCCTCTTACGTGCAGGTTGACATTTTGTACGTATTTTCCCACTAAGCGGTCGACGCCTTCTAAATACTGGTTGACACTTGCTAGGCTTGGTCGACCATTCAGCCTATAGGTCGACACTTCCTTCTCTAAAATCTTGCCTAAAAACCTTAATCCTTTAAAGAAACCACTGAAATTCGACTCAATGATAAAATAACAAAAAGTACATTTTTCCATCAACTCAAAATCATTTTTACATAGAAAAACGACTAATAAAAGTTGAAATCCATCTATAAATCCACATGACTCCAATTGACTCATAACAACTCAAAACGACTCAAAACAGTTTCGAAAAAACTCAAATAAACCAACTCTCTCACATATCCCCGCCCTGGTCAAAACGTCCCAACAGCCGACCGAACTGTTCACGAGCACACTCCTGCAACCGTCTCCTAGTCCTGGGCACGCTCTGAGTACTCATTAGTTATAGCGTCGTCACCTACATCACATAACTCATCTATTAGCCTAATGCTAAGTAAGTAACATACAAAAACATATCATTGTAAACAAATACATCCTAACATATGCAGCTTCTACAGTTTCGTCTCTATTTTAGTTTTCGTCTCTTTCTTATGTCTTCTTTATCTTCTTACTATTGGGTTCTTCTTTACGTGCTATATCAAGGCGACACACCTCGCGGTTCCACCTCTCGGGATAAGGCCAACCTCAATCTAGTAAAGTGACACGCCTCGCGGTCCACCTCTCAGGACAAAGCCATAACGTAAAGCGAGGGAAGAAGTGATACACCTCGCGGTCCACCTCTGAGGACAAGACCACTCAACTCCACCTTTATTATCTTCTTATGTATCTTCTCACTTCGTTCATTACATCTCATCCTACTGTTTCTTTCCGTAAAAGCATGGAAATTCATTTTTGTTTCGTTCTCGTATTTTAAAACCATGATGCATAATCACTAAAGCATAACATAAAGTAAACATGAATGCATCCTACCGAACTGTGATGTAGGCCCGAAGGAAAAACACCTACTACACTACTATACTACTTACCGAACGTCCTAGCAATTCGTACTCCGTATACGGCTCGCTAACTGGAGAACCTATAAAACCACACATCCATTAATTTTTCTTCGTCTAACTCATAAAACTGTAAGGGAAAATAACACTCTAACAACTAATCTAACTAAACCCAAAATCCTACACAATTTCTAACCAAATTCGGAATTGCATAACTTATCCAATACTCATCCGATTTGGACGATTCAAAATGCTACGGACTTCTGAGAACGTCTAATTTCTAACGGTCTAATCAAATTTCTAATCCAACACCTATAGCTTGGCCGAATGTGATCGAACGAAAACCGTTCCACAATTCGAGTATTCGGCTATCCAAATGCTCAATCTTTTCCATAAAATCCCGTGATCTACTCATACTTCCAGCTTAAACACCAACATACAGATAAAAATCAATTCTAATGTTTAATTCCCATATCTCCCTCCTAGGTTTTCACTGAAACTACCAAATACCTTTTCCAACTTCACTTTTATCACTCAAGACAACTAAAGGATCATCTATCTACTATGAATTGACTAATACTTATCGTAAATTGAAGATCGATGAAGGAAGTGACTGATCGTCGTCGTTGGAAGGAAGAACTTGCAGAGAAGGAGGGTTTTCTCGCATAGGAAAGGAGAAGAACAGAGAAAGGGGTGTTTTCTACCTCTTTTCTTTATAAAATTATATTATATTATTTAATATAATTAATCTTAATTACTATTTTTCCCTCAACGTTCAACCGTTTGATAAATCTGTTATTCGGTTCGATTCCACTTAGATTCTTAAAATATTCTCTTCTCCATTAACCTCAAAATAATGTTATACATAATGGTAGAAATTCTCCGTTCTCAATTCCGACTAAAATTCTGCCCAATTACATAAATTTGAAAATTAATTTAGTGGAAAAACTTTGGGCATTACAAATTTGTTTTCCTTTTTATTTGCTTTATCTTCCTCACACACGCATAAACTCTATTTCTAGAACCAGATATATCTCCCCACAAATCCCCTTTTGTATTTTAGGTAATAACACATTTTTCATCATTTAACTTTCTCTCTTTTCAATTTCATTTGATTTTCTTTGCTTCCTAACAGATTGTGGAAGAGCTGAAAGAGTTATGAAGTATGACTTTGACTATAACAACGATGAACTTTCTCGTCTTTGTTAGACAAATGATGTCCGTTTTGTTCATCGACAGAATTGGTAGCTTATGAATGTTTCCTTCGGTCACAGCATGTGACGAAACCGATGATGTACTGCACGTTACTGGCGAAGAAGAGAGAGAGAGAGAGAGAGAGAGAGAGAGAGAGAGAGGGGGCAGACAGCAGGCAGGTGGGCCACAGGGTGAGCTAACGAGCTGGCCCGCCGAGCCAAGTGAGCTGGCTCGTTGGCTAGCTCGTTTGGTTCAGCTCGTGGTGGGCTCGCGAGCCCAGGGGTACCACTATTGCTCCCTGCTCCAACCCCCGAGTTTAGACTTGTCGTCTGGCGAGCTTCAATTTAGAATTCCTGAACACCCGAACCCGACCTCTGAATTCCTGAACACCCGACACTCGAACCCGAACCCGAACCGAAGTTCGAAGTCCGAGCACCCGACCTCTGGAGTTTGTTCCCCGCTCACTGCTCCTTGCTCGTCACTTGGCTGCTCCAATCTTGAAAATTGCTCATTTCACCTCACTGTATGTGTTTATTCTTTATTATGTAATTTTTGTGTTAATAAAAATTAGGTCTGACAAGAGACTCTTCAGAACTGTTGACCGAAAGCATTGTGATTTTTGTTTGTTGTTTAGAATTTTAGGTTGTTTTTATTGTGTAATTTTATGTTTGTGACTTTGTGGGGTTGCCTTGCTGTGAATCCAAATCAAATTAAAGATTCTGCTGATTAATGTGTAGATTGTTTAATTGTATGTGTTGTTTGTTGGCTATTGATTCATATGCTATTTGTTAGCTGTTAATTAATATTATGGGTTGTTTGTTCGATATGTTTTTGCTCTATGGTAGTATAGATCCTTCTGAAAGTGAAAGTTTGTATGTGGATTCGAAAAAATCTAAGTTTATGGCTTTACTTCACTTCAGTAAGGTACCGGGAATAGATCAAGCAAAATGTAATTATTGTGGGTAAATATATGCAGTACACCCGACGAAGAATGAGACTTCAAGTATGATAAAACATATCAAAGTATGTAAAAAAATATTCACGAAATGTAGATAATAGGCAACCAACTTTGTCCTTTAAAACTGTTGAGGGCAAGAGTGCTAGTATACCTATATTTATTATGATAGTTGCTGGAGAATTTCTAGCTAAGATGATTATAATTGATGAATTGACATTGAAAGTGGTAAAATGAATTGGTTTCGGGACATTTTGTTAGTATCTAAATCCAAAGTTTATTATGCCATCTCGAAGGACAATAACAATAGATATTCGAAGCATATTTCAGAAAGAAAAACAAAAGTTGAAGGAGCATTTTTTTTCAACGTCACAGAGGGTGTGTTTGGCCATTGACACGTGGACGTTCAGAATTTGAATTACATGGTGCTAACATGTCATTTCATTGATCAAGACTGATATGTGCAAAAGAAGATCTTGAATTTTTGTTTGATTCTGAACTATAAGGGTGAGACCATTGGTAAGGAAGTTGAAAACTGTTTGCTTAAGTGGGAACTTGAAAATATTACCACCATCACCGTTGACAATACGTCTTCCAACGACATCATTATTTCATATTTGACGAAAACAATTAGAAATTGCAAGTGGTTGATTTTAAATGGCGATCATATGCACATGTGTTGTTTTGCACATATCCTGAATTTGATCGTTTCTGGCGGTTTGAAAGAACAGCAAACGTCCATAGGCAGAGTAAGAAAAGTTGTCAAGTACGTAAGATTTTCCGATTGAAACAGTTTAAAGTCTGCGTTGATACAGTGAAAATTACTTGCAAATGTAATTTGTCGCTCGACGTTCCTACTCGTTGGAACTTAACATATTTGATGCTGGTAAATGCTAAGAAGTTTGAAGCGGTATTTGAAAAACTTGCAAAATATGAAAGCTCTTTTGTGCAAGAAATGGGGGTGAAAGGTGCACCTATAATGGAAGATTAGAGATGCATTCGAGAATTTATTAAATTCTTAGAGACATTTTATAAAATGACATTTCATGTTTCCGCTTCTCTGCATATTACAACAAATATGTACATAGGCGAAGTCTACAATTTGAAGCTTGCTATTGAGAAATATGGCAACGACGAGAATATAACTCTGAGACGAATGACCAATGAGATGATTAAAAAATTTGACAAATATTGGTGATATTTTGAAAAAATAAACATGTTTGCCTATGTTGCACTTGTTCTTGATCCAAGCTTCAAAACAAAATTTTTACGGCATTGTTTAAACATTTTATTTGGAAGTGAAAGAACTGTAGAATATGTAAAGCAAGTAGAGGATGTAATTAAAAAGTTATATACAGAATATAAAGGTGCTACAACCAATGAAGACCAGCCTCCTAGCAGCAGTAGTCACCAAAGGTCTCCAAAGTTAATGAGTTTTTTGGCGCAAGCTCGTTCAAGTGCAGTGTACTCTATGTTTTTTGATCTAGACAATTCTTTTGAGACATGTGATGAAACTACTGAGTCAGAGATTTGTCTAAGAATTTAGAGATTGTTCAAGATAGTTATGACATTTTATCATGGTGGAAGAAGCACTCTAAGAAGTATCAAATTTTGAGTGTCATTGCGAAAGATATATTGATCATTCCCATTTTTACGGTGGCGTCAGAGTCTGCTTTTAGTTGTGGTGGTCGTGTTCTTGACACTTTTTTGTAGTTTTCTAAGCCCATAAAGTGTTGAATCTCTGATATACTCACAAAATTGGATCAAAACTTTCAATCCTTTGAAAGTTTCTACAGATGATTTAGAAGATAATAGTACTACGACATTAACACCTATACAAGAAGGTCGAACATTCTAATATTTATTTGTTTTGCATGTTTATTTTTAAATTAAGAATTAATTAATGTCTTCAATATTGTCATTTTGCAGATGTCATTGACATTAACCATTCTGATAATAATTTTCTAGAAGTACAAGATGACATATCAATGACTTGATATTGTAGTTGTGTCAATTATTTAGATTGATTGCTTAGTTGCTGCCATGAAATTGACTATGTACTTAGATTTATTATTTAGATTGTACTTTTAAGTTTTAAAGTACGTAAATTAATTTTGGATGTTGACTTTAGTTTCTTATCTTGCATTTTAATATTTGATAATTGCATTTAGTTTGTATGTTACATAGTTGAATTTTTTTTTGACGTTGTATTTAGTTTGTTAGATTATATTTAATATTTGACAATTGAATTTAGACTTTTATTTTGTATATTACATACTTAGATTTATTTTGGATGTTGTATTTTTTTTTTTTTCATTTTAATGTTTGATTGTTGGATTTAGACTTTTAGTTTGTATGTTAAATACTTGTATTTATTTTGGATGTTGTATTTATTTTGTTATATTTATCATTTTTTTAAAAATTTTATCGTTTTTCATAATTTTTTAGTTAAAAAAAATAAAAAAATAACTTGGGTGGAACTGAGACCGACCCGATCCTGTCAGGAATGATTTTGGTTTCAGGATTAAAATCCCGAAACCATTCGGGCCGATTTCAGTCTGGACTCGAGACCAGACTGTGCCCACCCAAAACTAAAACAAAACTTATCCAGTTTTGGAATTGAACCTGAACCAAATTACTTTTTTCAATTATATATATTTTTTTGTTATAGTTCAGTTATATAGATTTGGTTTTGATTTTGAGTTTGTTTAGACTCAATTTTAGTTAGGTTTACACTCAATTTGGTTTAATTAAGTTTTTTTAATTAAATAATATATAAATATTATAATATCGTTTCAATTCTAACTGTTTTTTGAAACAAGTAATCGAGAATCGAATCAAGAACTTCAATTTTACTCTATTCCATTCCAAATTTAGTTTTTGAATAATTGAAACTAAACCTAACCTGAATCGTCGGTTCAATCCGTTTCCATTTACCCTATTCCACCCATATCGATTCTACCTTAAGCATCAGCACAGTTCCTACCGTAGGGTTTTGAATTAACACTAAAAAAATATAAAAGAAGAGATTTTTAAAGAAATTCAAATGCCCATTTTGTAAGAGACTCCGTTGATTTTTCATTAAACTAGTGAAATGCTTATTTTGTAAGAAGTCAAGTCGAAAAATAACTTTATTAAAAACAAAGCAACAACCTATAAAAAAAATCTAAAATCATATATTTTGTAATTTTTGTCTCATAATCTAACCAAATCGTCCTCTAGATTGCTCCGAATATCTCCCTTCATGCAAATAGTAATTTTCCTATGAAAATCGCCCTCCACATAAAATAGAAAACTAAAACCTTAACCGTAGGGACCTACACAAACTTAGTTATTTTTAAAAAATTAAAGACTTACTTGCTCTTTAATCTAGATGGGAGGATAATATGTTTCTTAATCCTTTTTTAAAGCATAATCATTGATTAAATATTTAATCATAAAACGGCACGTCAACTTATAAGTTTAAATAAAAAAAATTAACTCGTATACTAAGATTTATCCTTTATTTATAAGTTTAGTATTACAGAATTTTAATACACCGTGTAATAAATATAGTAACGAGTTAATTACTTAGTTAGGGTTAGAGAAATTAAACGATAGAACTATTAATAATTTAAGGTCTGTTAAACTATGTTTCTGCATGGTGCAAGAATACCTACCATAAATAAATAGCTAAGTAAGTGAATAACATTTATCAACAAATATTTAAGAAATTTAGATTGATACGTATGTTCCTAATATTTGTGGAGTTTTTAGTTCTCTTAGTACAACATTATCTACTTTAAGTCGGAGCTTGCATGAAATTTTTTTAGGGTTAATTCAAAACGTATTGTATAAGGTGTGAAAGACAATTCTACTTGTAAATAATTCATTTTCCACTTTTTTTAAGCGATGTAAGATTATGTACCCTCACTATTATGATTGAGTCCTCACAATCAACAGAATATTAGAACATTATTGTATTAATAGAGCGAGTTATCATAATCTCTCCCTTGTGGACCCGACGCTCCCATCGACCATACTCATAGTAGAGATTTAACTTTGATTTCATTTGTGGAATCCTAATTATTCTAGTAAAATATTGTCATATTTGTGCCAGAGCTCGACAGATTTGTTATTGGAGTTAGTTCAAAATGCATTGTACTATTTAGAAAAAAGTGTTAGACTTTGGTGTGATCTGAATTTTAGTTGGGCTGGGTCGGACTCGTATATCAATATCAAAGTTTTACATTTTCTTTATATATTAATGCTTGAATCGCAAAATTCATCGTACCGAATTTGATATTAGTGATTTTCTCATCTGTTTGTGGTTTTTTTCTGTCTAGGATTTTCACATAAAATTTAGTGTTTATTATTTTCTCGTTTTCTTTTTCGGTTTCGCATTCGATTTTCAACAACTAGTATCAGAGTTTCATATTGAAGGTTTCCGAAAAAATAAGTTTTGATTTTTCAAAGATATCGAATGATTTGAGGTTTGCAATTTCTGTGCCAGAAATTTATAAATTTTTGGAGGAAAAAGAAATTGGGAAAAAAGGAAAAAAAAAAACATTTTTCCTTTTGTTATGTTCGCCATGAAGAACAGAGAGTGAAGAAATAAAGAAGAAGCTGCCATTCGACAGAATGTCGAGAATGCTGCTCGCTGCTGTTCTACCAACCGAGTCCTAGGTGCAGTCTACGAAGAACAGAACCACCGCTGTTGCCGCCGTCCAACCGTAAGAAGCGCAGAAAAGGAGAAAATTGACGCTGCCACAATCTGTTGGTTTCATGCAGAACCAGCGCCACCGCTGCCCACTAGTTAACCGACTGTTGCTGAACAGAGAAGCACTGTCGCCGATCTGCTTTGATGCAAACCCGAGCAGAATTGCCGCTGCCACCGCCGATTCTTCAACTCCGATCTGAGTTTGATCTGAGTCTGAACATTGAGCCAGTAGTGTTGGCTTGAGATTTGTTCCAGTTTGATTTTTTTTTCCATTGGAAGTAGAAGTAGTTTTTTGTGTACTATTTCTTGAAATTTTTTGGGTGGATATTAGGTCAAAATTTGTGGAAATTTTGAGGCTGATTAATTGATCGGGAAAATATCTGAATTTGGAAACAAGTTTTATTTATTCAGAATATTTTTGTGGTGAAATTTTGAAATTTTGGGAGCTGTTTTTGGATAATGGAAAGTAACCCAAGTCGGATGACGTTGAACAGTTCCACCGAGGATTTCTTTATGTATGATGGAGATGTTGTTAATCTCTCCTGCCAAGATATGAGTTAGGTGATCGATAGTGGAATTTCGATACATGCAACTTCACGGAGGGATTTCTTCACGTCCTATACTTCCGGTGATCTTGGAACTGTAAGGATGAGAAATGATGGCGTTGCAAAAGCCATTGGCATGAGAGAAGTGCATTTGGAAACCGATAACGGTAACACCTTAGTTTTGAGAGGTGTGAAGCATATCCCCGACATCCGCATGAATTTAAACTCGATCGGCAAGCTCGACGACAAAGGTTTTTGCAACACCTTTCATGATAGAAAACGGAAGCTTGTCAGAGGCTCATTTATTGTGGCGAGAGGAAGAAAAATGTTTCTCTTTATATGTGATGCATGTGAAGATCGCTGATTCCATAGTTCATACGGTCGATGATGAATGCGCTGGAAAACTTTGGCACGATCGACTTAGTCATATGAGTGAGAAGAGATTGATGATTTTAGCCAAGAAGAATCTACTATCAGGTATGAGAAATGATTCTCTAAAGAGGTGTACTCATTGTTTGGCAGGTAAGCAGACTCGAGTAGCCTTCAAAAGCATTCCTCACTCGCAGAAACCGAGTATACTCGACATGGTGTACTTCGATGTGTGTGGTCTGATGAAGACAAAAACATTTGGTGGTGCATTATACTTTGTGACTTTCATCGACGATCACTCAAGGAAGATTTATGTGTATATGTTGAAAACAGAAGATCAAGTACTAGACGTCTTCAAGCAGTTTCATGCTCGTGTAGAAAGAGAAACAAGTGTGAAGCTCAAGTGCATCCGGATAGATAATGGGGGTGAGTATTGGGGTTCTTTTGATGAATATTGCAGAAAGCAGGGTATACGGCATCAAAAGACACCTCCGAAGACTCCTCAGTTGAACAGGTTAGTTGAGAGAATGAACAAGATACTTGTTGAGATGCTTGGTTTCGCAGTCATAGTTGCCGAGATCCTTTTGGGGTGAAGCCTTGAATACAGTAGCTCATATTTTGAATCTCACGTCGAGTGCTCCATTAGGTTTCGAAGTCTCTGATAAGATGTGGTCTGGAAAGAAAACTTCTTATAGTCATCTGCGCATTTTTGGGTGCAACGCTTTTGTTCATATTCCGAAAGACGAGCACTCTAAGCTCGATGTGAAGACAAGACCGTGTGTGTTCATCGATTATGGTCTTGATGAGTTTAGCTACAGGTTCTACGATTCGGTGCAGAAAAAGCTTGTTAGAAGCCGAGATGCAGTGTTTGTAGAAAACCAAGGAATCACAGACATCAATAAGACATAAATGGCAGAGAGATACAGTGATGATCTGATCGATTTGGATCCGTCCTCTACACCTATAGAGCATTCCAATAAAGGGAGAGCAGAACTGGAGCATGATAGCGGTCCCACAAATGATGAAGTCCCCACAGTTGATAATGTTGAACTTCCTTTGAGAAGATCCACTAGAGAGTGGCGTCCTTTTACGAGATTTACTTCAGATGAGTATGTGATGTTCACAAATGCTTGAAAGCCAGACATTTACCAAGAGGCCACTTCTGTTAATGAGAAGAAAGAGTGGTTGAAAGCTATGGAAGAGGAGATGCAGTCTCTTCACGAGAACCATACTTATGACTTGGTGAAGTTATCGCAAGGCAAGAAAGCTCTCAAGAACATATCGGTCTACAGGTTAAAGACAGAAAATGCAAGCTCATAGCTAAGGTATAATGCTCGATTGGTTGTGAAGGGGTACGGTCAGAAGAAAGAAATCGACTTTGAAGAAATATTCTCACCAGTGGTAAAGATGTCCCCGATCCGAGTTTCTCTTGGTTTAGCGGCGCGCTTGAACTTGGAGATCGAACAACTTGATGTGAAAATTGCATTTCTTTATGGTGAGTTGGAGTAAAAGATCTACATGGAGCAGCCAGAGGGATTCAAAGTCAGAGAAAAGAAGAAACTTGTGTGCAAGTTGAAAAAGAGCTTGTATGACCTTAAACAAGCTCCAAGGCAGTGGTACAAGAAATTTGAAACTTTCATGGTGAGTCAAGGGTACAGCAGGACATCGTCAGACCATTGTGTGTTTATCAAGAGGTACTCCGATAATGACTTCATTATTCTCCTCTTATATGTTGACGATATATTGATCACAGGCCATGATACTAGCAAGATTGTTAAGTTGAAGGGAGAATTGAGCAAGTCTTTTGTGATGAAAGACTTAGGTGGGGTAAAGAGAATACTTGGTATGAAGATTTCTTGTGATAGAATGAATGAGAAACTGTTGTTGTCTCAGGAAGACTACATTGAGAAGGTACTTGGAAAGTTCAACATGAACAAGGCCAAAACTGTGGGTTCTACACTTGCAGGTCACTTCAAGCTAAATTCGGAGCAATGTCCTACAAGTGAGAAAGACAAAGCATACATGAGTTGAGTTTCTTATGCATCTGCAGTTGGCAGTTTGATGTACGCCATGGTCTGCACTCGACCCTAGATTGCTCATTCGGTTGGAGTAGTCAGCCGGTTCCTCTCAAATCCTGACAAAAACACTGGGAAGCAATGAAGTAGATACTCAAATATCTCTGAGGTACTTCTAGATTGTGTTTGTGTTTCAGTGGCAGTAATCCTATGTTAGTTGAGTATACCGATTCAAATATGGCTAGTTACATTGATTTCAAGAAGTCTGTTTCAGGATTTTTAATGACTTTTGCAGGGGAAGCCGTGTCAGCTACAAGATTGTGTTACGCTATCTACCACAGAAGCCGAGTACATTACGATTACTGAGAGTTGCAAGGAGACTTTGTAGATGAGGAGATTCCTTGAGGAATTGTGTATGCAACAAGAAAAATATGTTGTGTTCAGCGATAGCCAGATTGTTATCCATCTCTCCAAGAATTCGTCATTTTATTCGAGGTCCAAACATATTGATGTGAGATATCATTGGGTTCGAGACTTGCTCGAGACAAAGTAGTTGCATTTGGCGAAAGTGCACACCAGTGAGAATGGTTCAGATATGTTGACGAAGGCTCTGTCGAAGGAGAAGCTCGGGGCTTGTCGACAAAGAGCAGACTTGTTGGAGCCCACCACCTAAGCTAGCCCATCAAGAGCTTTTGTGGCAGATGATGTTATTTTTAATGGAGTTTTGTAGATTTGTTTTATTGCAGCGGAATTTTTTTGAAGGTGGAAATTGTCAGAGTTCAGTGTTTTGGATTCGCTTTGGGTTGGGCCGAGTAGCCCGTTGGATTTCTCATGTGGAATTTGTGTCAAGATGAAGATTATTAGAATTTGGTGTGACCCGAATTCTAGTTGGGTCGGGTCGGGTCCGTAAATCAATATTAGGGTTTTATGTTTTCTTTATATATTGATGCTTGAGTCGCAAAACTTATCGTACCGAATTTGATATTAATGATTCTCTCATCTGCCCGTAGTTTTTTCCTGTGTAGGATTTTTACGTAAAATTTAGTGTCTATTATTTTCTCATTTTCTTTTTCGATAGCACGTTTGATTTTTAACAAAAAGAACTTTACTTATAAATTATTTATTTTTTACTTTTTCAAACTATATGAGATTGTGCACGTCTATTTATATGTGGTAGGTCTTCATAATCTATAAAATTCTAGGTTGTCCTTGTGTTTATAGGGTGCACTGTCGCAATATTTTGTTTGAAGAGTTACCTATGCTTATTCCAACCTCCCACTTTCAATTTCACTAGTCACGGTAAGTTTATTTCCAGCAAGTGTTTATAATTTTTGTTAGTTTCTGCCAAAAAATAAAATTACATTTCAAGGCATTTTAATGGGAGGGTGTGAACCCTAATTTATTCTCAAAATATAATTTATTTTTACATATACTTACATATAGTAGTATTTCTATTTCAAATTCTGGTGACAACATTTGCTAAAGTTTTGACCATATAACTTTTAGTTAATAGTACAACAATCATATAAAATTTGTAATTCAATTTTATAAATCTCAAATTTTGTACCGTGAACAAATTAAACCTTCTTTGATTTTGATCCGATCGTAACCAAAACAAATTGATATTATAATCTTATTTATATATTTTTAATTGTAATTTTAAAAAGCACAAAAAACAAAATAAACCGACCAAAACAAATCCACACTAAGTATAAACCAACTAAAATAGACCCTTCGAGTTTGAACTAACAAAAGCTGAGAATATGCAAAACTAAAACGATTTAAAACCCAAGCGAGCAAAAAAAAAAAAAAAAAAAAATTCAAGATTTATTTTGTTCATGGTGCAAAGTTTAATAGTCATTTTGCTCGAAGAAATTTTCAGGTTTAACTTGAATAGATCATTTTTTGAATTGATTTTGTTTATTCAGATTTTAATTAAATAGGTTTAAAAAATTTAGAGTTTAATTTGTATTTTATCATGTATTTTATTTATTTATATATCAAAGACTTTTAATTAAACTTTTTTTTTTTTATTTACAACCCACAAACCTATGTAGTTTTTATTTACTATAAGAAATTACATTTGAGAATTTAGTATAACCCAAAATTTCTACGTAGTAAAAGTAAATGAATTACTGGTTATACTATTATTATTATTATTATTTTCTTATTTTTTGTAATAAGTTATTAGGTAAAGTTTGATGCATATCCAATAGTATTGGAAGGGATTGTGTTCAATGTTTATAGCACAAGAGGGTTTCTATTTTATTAAAGTTGGTGTGATTTCTAATATCATCTCAATTAAGAATTATAAAATAATAATGGAAAAACCAAAGACGGCTGCTAACTCTAAGTAGCTTCCAAACTTACGCTTCGAATAAGCCAATTCATTACATGTTCAACCCATTGACATCTAAGATTCCAACAATTAAATACACTAAAATTAATTAAAAATTAAAGCAAAACCAAACTTTGCCACCACATACTCTTCTTTAAAATTTAATAAAAGTACTAATTTTTCTTGGATTAGGCAACCGCACATTTTTCACTCTATCTCTCTATCATTGGTCAAACTTTTCAAGAAATATAAATTATACGATTTTTTTAATTTTAAACTTTAAATATGAATTTTTTTTCAAAAAATTCTTAAAGTTTATCATTAATCAAATCAAAGCTCAAAGTATCATATATATAGGTAATTTGAACCTCGAGGTATGGTCGGTGACCATCCCCTCTTTGGATCAGCGACCTCTTGATTTTTCAAAACCCGTGACTTTTGTCACGGGTTTTGTCTTTTAGCGAGGAAGGCCAGCTAACTCAATTGGACTGGCCGATCTTCCTCTCCCTATTTGATGACTTCAAGTTTTTTTTTTTTCAAATTACATAAAAAACTTTCAATACTCTCTTGAATATTTTCTTGCTCCGCGATAAATCTGCGCGTTCATCAGCTATGTATGAATTTTTTTTATAATTTACTTTAAGGATCTTAAAAGAAAAAACTCATACTGACAGTGTTAAATTGAAATATAGAAAGGTAGGAGAGATTAAATTTTTTATGACATTTTTTTTCTTCATTGTATTTTTGATTTGAAATTCTTTTAGCAGTTTCTATCTAAATCCTAAAAATATGGACAATTTATTATATTTTTATTTATTAAAATATTTTTAATATTTTTCTCTATATTAGCGACGATGATGAATTCTGATTCAAGTAGATCGGTTGAATTAGACTAGAAATTAACTAGTGATACCGAAATGGATTGGTATTCAGACGACCTGCTTGTATATGGTGATATACTAGCATTCAATCATGTAAATGCAAATAAAGAAACAGAGGTGTATTCAACCTCTAAAACTCTAGACGATGAACTTCGAATATCAGTTGGCTCGGATGACAAAGAGGTAGAAAACATACTGGCAAAAAAACAAATTTCAATGAGATTTTTTATGGGTAGAATGTATAGTTCTTTACAAGATATTAGAAAAGAAATAGTCAAATAAAGTGAAAAGAGGCGACTAACGACTGATTGTGAAGACGGATGTGGGTGGCGACTGCATGCTTCGAAGATGCAAGATGAGCTTACGTTTCAAATAAAGACGTTGATCGATTGTCACGCTTGTTCAAGAAAAATTGAGAATCGACACAGTTCAGCAAAATGGGTGGCGAATGAGTATATGGATATGTACAAAAGTCACTCCACATGGAAAATTTCTTCTATTATTGAGACAGTGAAGAAGGATTTTACTATCGAAATTTTACCCAGTCTTGCCATAAATGCAAGTGCAACAAATAGTACGAGTAACTGTGGTCGTAAATAGCTGAAATATTTAGATCAAATTCGGATAGCACAGTAAAAATTGATGGTAACCTATGTGCATGACTGTTTGCAAGGGAGGTTTGATGCAGTGCGGTAGATCTGTTATCTGTTTGGATTACTATCATCTGAAAGGGTTGTGCCACGAGCAATTACTTATAACCGTCGGTATTGATAGAACGGTAAATTATATCCCGTTGTTGTTGCCAATGTTGAATCTGAGTGTCCGGACTTATGGACGTGATTTTTGCAATTATTGAAGCAAGACCTAAACACTGAATTAGGGCGTGGGTGGACAATTGTTTCAGATCGACAAAATGTATAATACATTTCTATTTGTTATTTTAAATATTGGGGCGTTGTGGTAGTTAAATTGTTTTATGTTGACGCTGTTTTACTTTCAAATATCAAGGGTTAAAGAAAGCTACTCTAGATGAATTCAGACAAGTCGAACACCGCTTCTATTTCCGGCATATATACGCGAATTTCAAAAACCAATTCGGGGCAGAGCATACAGAGATGCAATGTGGAATGCGACCAGTGACCTACGAATTTCTATTTTGAGCATGAAATGAGCAAATTACGTCAGTTAGCTCGGAAGCAGAAGCATATTCTCGACAAAAAGAGCTTAGATATTGGACTAATCATGCATTCTCTTCAATCTCCAAGTGCGATTTGAGCTTAAATAATTTGTGCAAATCATTCAATGCAGCTCTATTGCCTATCAGGGACAAACCAATTCTGACCATGTTCGAGATGATTCGAAAACGCTTGATGACTCGCATTGTGAAAAAATTGAGAAGGTGGCCTAATCAGCAGACCTCCTGTGTCCTCAGATAGGGAAAAAACTTGCAAAAATAGAAAGTGTATCTGGAAATTGGAGTGCAATGTTTGCGGGAGCTGCACAATTTGAGGTCATGGATACAAACAATTTGTTGTTGACATGAATATGGGTGTGTGCAATTGTACCAAGTGGAAAATTGCTGGAATCCCGTGTGTCCATTCCATTCCATGCATGCATTTCATGCGAGTAGCGCTGGAAAATTACATGCATTCATGCTATCACTTGGCAACTTACCTGTAGATGTACTTACACTATATTCATTTACTTAGTGGCCAACAAATGTGGCCATCCGTAGAAGGAATGCACGAAATCCTCCTGCCGAAAAGAAAGCGCGCTAACCTGGTAGGCCGAAAAAGACACGAGTGCGAGATGTCTAAGAACTATTAAGCTCGACAATTAAGAAGAAGAACTCCACCGTGCGGTGTGGTATATGACAGCAGTCGGGGCCTAATACTCGCAATTGTCTTAATAGGGGATCAACTTCAGGTTCTGCTTCGCAAGACACATTTATAGATTTCAACACATTTGATTGCACGCAGGTACATTTCAACCCATTGCTCCCATAAACACACCATCATGCTTTTTTTTTTTAGTTTCAGTTTATTATGTGTATGAATCTTTGGTACGCGGCCGCGGCAGAAATTTTTGATTGTTTGTTTGTTGAGGACCGAGTCATTATTTATTTATTTATTTTTTAATTTTATTTATTAGTTTGAAATGTATCATGTAGTTTTAGTTCTTTCTGAGACAGAATATTTCATTACTAAATTTATATAATTTCAAAAAAAAAAACTACACCACACGAAATTAAAGTATATAAAATTTACAGACTAAGAGTAAAGTGCGAGAAATTAAATACAAAAACTTGTCATAACAGTACATGAAATTAAATACAAAAATGAGTCATTGCCGTTGGTCTACCAGTGGATCATCGTCGTCGTCGTCGTTGCCATTATTCACCATCCAACGAACCTCTCATCCATCTCTCTGTAGGACTCAATAAGATAATTTTGAGCCTCATATACCTTTATCTGGAATGCAACCACCCCACCCTGTCTCACGACGAGTTCATCGACTGTGGCTATGAGGAGCTAGATGTCCTACAGCAAACACATGTTGTAGGGCGTCTGGTGCATCTGCTGGTGGTGCGTCTGATGCATCTGATACATCTGTGGAGATACTGTCTCGTGTCCCATCCACTAGCCTCTTCCTTTTGGGGGGCCAATGACGGCGATGTGGTCTCCTCCATCGGCATTGCTCGAGAGGTGGATGACCCCTGATCGCTCTTCAATACCTAAGCGCTGTCGACTTCCACAATGCCCATCCGTATCAGACGAGTCTTGTCAAATACGTCAGTGGATCTGTGAGCTATTCTCCGCTAGCTAACCGGTAGCTGAATCTCAGCTCGCTCGATGATCTTCAGAATCAGTGCACCGTACGAGAGATTTGTCCTAGATGTCCGCTCGACCTCAAGCATGTGACTTAAAATCAAGAAGATAGGGTTAAAAGGTGTAACGCCCCAAAAACCTATCCGTTTCCAGTTCGTTCACTGCCCTGAAACCATATCAGTAACACCCCGAGTCATCCCCGAACCCGGGTCGCCAACCGTACACTTACTTCTCACCTCGACAGAATTCATATAAAATTTAAAAACGTGTATTGCTCAACTTAAAACGACAGTTTTGAAAACATTTTGGATGGCATTGCAGTGAAAAACTCATTTAAAATCGGTTTAAATAAACTTCACCTTTTAAAACATAAAAATAAAGAGACCGGTCGACACCTGCAAATGTCGGTCGACACTTGGGTTGTCTCGGGTTTTTCAGCGGTCGACACTGGCGAACGTCAGATGACACTACGTTTCTCTCGGGTTTTCTCGTCGGTCGACACCGAGAGCATTGGTCGACACTTATATACTCAATTGAGAGAGCAGTTAACACCTGCTTTCACAGGTCGACACCTTGATCCTATCTGCCCACGCAGGTTGAACCCTACGGTTGACACTCTCACTAATTTTACACTAACCGGTCGACACCTACGGTCGCCGGTTGACACCTCACTTCTCTTTGCTTGTACAAGTCGAACCCCGAGGTCGACACTCGGCTTTCATTTTTCACTGACCGGTAGACACCTACGGAATTCGGTTAACATTGTACACTAGCAGTATAAAAATAATACCAGTTCGAAAGAAAACAGATGACGAAATTCCCACGATTAAAACCATGAGGCAAAGGCCTGTATTTCTAAAACAAAATTCCTCAAATAGTTTCAAAAACACAACCTTACACCATTCCTGTCTATAATCGTTCCAAACAAACCTATATCCTCAAAATCTATACACTTGACTTATACCTCTCCAAAAACCACCCAAAGGCACACCATCTAATCTCGCTCCACGGGTCAGGTCGCCTTGACGAACTCTACCTGCTAGCACACGGTAGCACGCCGCCAGCCACCTACTCATCCTGCCTAGGCTCTCGCAACTCACCCGAAAGCTCATCGTCACCTGCACCACGGAACACAAAACGTAAGTTTAATGCTTAGCAAGTATAGAGTATGAACTGAAATCAATGCACAACTCAACCCCTAATACATGCAGTTTCTACACTTTGTTTCGTTTTCGTTTTCATTATTATCATCTTTCACTTTCACGTGTGAGTCAAGTAGGCACACGTCATGTTCCACTCAGGACAGCTACACCATGACCCACGGAGCGAGATTAGAGGCACACATCGTGATCACACACGAGACGGCCACACAAATCTCCTCTTAGCAGCGAATCCTCTAGTGCTTTCTCACTAGCACGTTAACGACAACATTCATCCATGGGAACCCTCTAGTGCTTTCTCACTAGCACGTTAACGATGATGCATTGTCCATGCGTGACATCTTTTCTTATCTGATTACACTTCATATGCACAATTCAAATCATGCTCGAAACTCGTTCTTTCGTAGTTCAAAACCATGATGCATGACAACACATATGCACGACCAACTGGCCAAACAACAAAATAACAATCAAAACAAACAACCAATCCTACTATTCCATGGTGTAGACCCGAAGGCAAACCACAAGCAATCCATCACTTACTTGGCGTCATTGATTCCTCGTATTTCATAACTTCATACGCTAACTGAGAATACCTATAAAATCACATATCCATCAATTCTAACTCGTTCAGTTCATAAATTTTTAACTTGAAAGTCACAACTCATACCAAAACCAAAACTCTCCACGAAAACCGAAATCCCGCTCAATTTCCGACCAACTTAGGAAATTCACAACTTCTCCAGTACTCCTCCGAATTGGACGATCCAAAGTGCTACAGATTCCACATGATGTCTAGTTTCTAACGGTTTCATCCATCTCCTAATTGGACCTCCACAACTTGGCCGGATGTGGCTGAATGGAAACCATTCTACAATCCGAGCATTCGGCTATCCAAACGCTCAATCTTCCCCATAAAATCTCAAAATCTATTCCTACCCCTAGCTTAAACACTAATATACGAATACGAATACAAATCGACTTAAACCTCCAAATTTTATATCTCCCTCTTAGGGTTTCTTAAAACTACCCACTACTCACTCTACTTCACTTTTTACCGCTCAAAATCACTAGAGGACTAACTATCTACTACAAAATAAGAAGAACTTACCGTAATCTGAGGAAACGGAGAAGCAATCGGTCGAGCTTCGCAGGAAGAGAAGATCACCAAGTTTCGCGGGAGAGGAGAAGCAGGGGAAAGGTTTTTGGGAAGGAGAACGCCGACAGTGTTCTTCCTTTTTTTTTTATAATAATAATAACACCTAATTATCAAACTGCCCTCAACCTTTAATCGTTTAATCAAATCGTCATTCGGTCCGCTTCCGGTTTGATTCTTATAAATCCATCTTGTCCATTAGCTCTAAAATAATCTTCTACCTAGCCAGCTAAATTTTTCGCCCTTAATTCCCGACTAAAACTCCGCTGTTTACCGGTCCAAAAATTCAAAAATCATTTGAGGAAAATTTTGGCCGTTACAAAAGGTTTTCCGTTGCACAACGTTTTCATGACATATAGGTCTATGCAGCTCATGAGATTTCGATGTCGATCTCGCAATAGAAGGATGTGAGTTAACATTTAAATCTCTCATTTGTTGTTTCACGAACCCCCTAATGTTGGACTTGTTATGAATTCCTCATAAAAAATCTACTCTCTTGGGCAATGTGAAAAAAGAGCAGTATAGAGAAGCATGAGAATATTGCTCCGTCCTTTCCATGGCAAACTCCAACACTTCATTTACCATATCTAGACTTATCATAAGCTTCGTACCAATGACGTACGTCCTTAAACCAATCAAAACTCCATTTCTCCTGGTTGTTGTTAAGTTCGCGTAGAACAAACAAATTATTCTTTTGCAGTTATAGCCACTCTATACAGAGACCCCGCATAGGTCGATGTTGTCAAACATCTTTTTGATCCCCAATGATTTCCAACCTCTAAAGTCGACAGTCATGCAATAATAATTGAACGTTTTCGCAAATGTTGCTCAAACTTCCTCTGACAATCTTCATTCTAAAATTCCATGGCAAGATAACGTAGAACAAAATATGATATGTTATGCAAGTATAACATTACAAATAAATTTTGACAAAATTAAAAATTTATTTTCATAAATGAAGATATTTTATTATAATATTTCTTAAATAAATATAGAATAAAAAATTATATTTCATAAAAATTATAAATATGTTATGAAATAGTATTTATTAAAGTACTAGTTATTAGATAAATATTTCCAAAAAAACAAAATATATATGACTAACCCAACATTTAGTATAATATATTTAACGTCTCATTTTTTATGTATGTCATTTTTTAAAATAATGAACTAATTATATTTCAATTTAACACCTTCAGTATAAGTTTTTTTTTAAAAATATCCATAAAGTAAATTATAAAAAAAAAATTCATACATAGCTCGTGAATACGCAGAATTATCTCTGGAGCAAACAAATAGTCGAGAAAGTATTGAACGTTTTTGGTGTGATTTGCAGAAAAAAAAGACTTGGGGTCATTAAATTGGGAGAGGAAGGCCGGCCGGTCCATTGGACCTAGGGGTGTACGTGGTCTGGTCTGATATGGTTTTGAGAAAAATTAGGACTGGACCAATAATATTCAATTTTCAATTTTTAGGACGGGCACCATCAAAATTTTTAAGGACTGGACTAGAATTTTGGTTTCGGTTCTGGTCGGTTATAGTTTTCCCATAATTTTTTTTTTATAATAAAATCCAAATTAAAAAAAAAAACTTCTTATATTTTGCCTTTTTTTTTGCCTCTTTTATTGAAAAATGAACGTCAAAACAGAAACATTTTCGCACTACAACAGCAATAAAACAAACAATCACATTTTCAGATCCGAGAATATACTAAAAAATTAATATAATCAAATGCTCTTGGTCACGTCTGAAAAGTCTCCCAAAAATAGAAGCACAATGAACATAAAACAAAAAAAGCACAATCAAACCTTTGGTTTGAATTTTAATGATGCTCGATCGAAATAGAACTGAACAACAAAGAAAAAAACTGAACAGCGAACTCGTCTGGGTGGAAGAACTGTGAAAATTACAAAATTAGCTGAAGTGAATCAGTGAAAACAAATTCACAAAATAAACACTAGTGAACATCTTACAACCGAAAGCAATTACCAAAAAACGTATGATAAATAATAGTAGTTGAATTTTAGTTATTATTTTGGTAAACGTATCCACATTAAGAATATAAGAAATAGGCAGAAACAGAGTCACTTTGAGTCTATGGAACTGATTATTAGTAGATTTAGATGCAAAAAAATTGATATTAACATATTAACAAGGAAATAGATGCAAAAAATTGATAACGTTCGTTATTAGCAGATTAACAAAGAAATAAATTACGGAATCGGAAAGAGCAGAGACTAGAGAGCTTATCTTTGGGCTTTGTCTTTCACAGGCTCAAAAAGGAAAAGCTGAAAAGGGAGTCGAAGAGAGAGTGCGACGGTATTGTCTAGAATAATCGAGAGGCCCTTATTGAAGTCGAGGACTCAGGAACTCAGTGGCAACAACGAGACACAAGAGGAGTATGTCAATGGCGAGAGAAAAGAGAAGAGGCGTCTGTCACAGTCGAGCTTGAAGAGAAGAGGCGTCTGTCGAAGTCGAGCTTGAAAGTGACTAACTGCGAGCGAATAGGGTTTTTTAGCATAACTGAACTGAACATGCTTTTAGTGGTCTGGTTCGGGTTTAATGGTTTTGTATCATTAAACCCAAAAACCGAATCGAGAACTTCGGTTCTACTAAAAAAAATCAAAATTTGTTTACTCCAGGTGTAAAACTGACTAGAATCGGATCAAATACCTTGGTTCTAGTCCGGTTCTTCGGTTCGACTCGGTTTTGTACACCTCTAATTGGACCGGCCAACCTGTCACATGAGACAAAACCCATGACTTTTGTCACGAGTTTTGATTTTTTGAGAGGCTTGCTGGTCTGATTGCACTGACCGGAGTCTTTGGAGAAGACGGTCAATAGTCGTACTTCGAGATTCAAATTGCCTATTTATGATATTTTGATATTTGGTTTGATGAATAAAATACTTTATGAATTTTTTTTTAAAACTCATATTTTAGGGTTTAAAATAAAAAAAATTCAAAATCATAGTAAATATTATTGATTAAAAACTTAAAAAATGAATTAATCATATTTTTAATGATAAAGAAATGTTAGGATAAATGTGGACGGGAGAGATGTATAACTCTCGCAACTAATCAAGTTGTTATTTAATATGATACTTTATTGGGATTAAGAATCACGTTATAGACTGTCAGGACCATTACAATACTTTACTAGCCATGCGTTTAAGAGTTAGGAAGTCCATCTCACAAGGGTTAAGAGTTGAAATTTACCCAATACTTGGTGGTGGGCGTGGTTCGAGTCGGTCCAACTCCAAGACAGAACCAAAATCGGCTGGGACATTTCGAGATTTTTATCCCGATTCTGAAACCAGCCTCGAAAGGAACCAATATCAAAACTAGACTGTATTGAATTTTTTGATTAGGTGTTGATTCTGTACCCGTTTATCCCAACAAAGTTTTGAAATTTTTTTTGGAATTCTAATACTCAAATCTGTAGTACCTCGAGAAACCCCGCGTTCCTGGTGCGCTACAGTGCATCTACAAACTACACACACTAACACTTGACATAAGTTACTCAATTTAATACCCCTTTTGTTTTCAAATAATTTTCAAAAGAACATTTGTGAGTATGAAAAAGTTTCGACTCGATTCGGAAACAACTCGCGTCCCGAAGAGGGAACACGAAGTCCTCAACATAAAAACTACACAGTGGAAAAGAAAATCATTTAAAACAGTTTAAGATAAAACAGTAAGACTTGAAATCCTAGAAAAGAATCCAACGCACCCCTCGAACTACACAATCCAGTGCCGCGCACTCATGTTTCCACTTCGACACCCCGCGCGCACCCTTGCGGTGCCGCACGTGCCAACTCAACGTCACTGTATCTCACGAACGCTCATAGCGCCGCGCGCCCCATGCCCCATGCACCCTGCCGCTGTACAGCACGTCTGCGCGCACTCCCTCACCCGGCGCTGCACGACACATGAGTACCCGCAGGGCCGCGTGCCCGCGCACCTGCGATCACGCCGCACTCCCACGCTCATCTACACTTCTCTAGCATTCACTGTACACACCTCAACCTATTCCATATCCTTTCGACTCCCAACCCCTCTCCCAAAATTTCGGCAAAGTAACGCCTAAAAACTGACTATCCCAAAAATTTAAAACCCTGCACACAATTCATCAAAGACTAACAATATTTATCTATCCATCATCCAGAGAAATTACCATAACAAAATCAGAGTATGAATACAACGAAAATCCATCAAATGCAAACGAAGAAAATTCACAATATAGAGCAATTCCGAGCTCCTACATGTAAAATATATGCGTACGTCACCAAAATCACTCGCACTCTATATACATCTATACACTGACGCATATACAACTCATCTCATCGACTGTACATAATCACCACAAAAGAAAAATACCCGCAAACAAACCAGACCACCACCTACCATCTCCACGGGTCGGGTCACCCTAACCAAATCCGCCATTCGGTGCCTCGGTCGCACGCCGCCAACCATCCTATGCCTCACGACTAGGCTCTCGAGGCTCACCAGCAAGGTCGTCAGCACCTACACCACAGAACATACAACATAAGCCTAACGCTCAGTAAGTAATGCGATATGAAAGTAAAAGCCGACAATGCAATCCTATCACATGCAGTCTTTACACTCACACTCATGTTGTCACATCTGTGACGCGTAGTGTAGCCGTACCAGGGTAAGGAGGAACCTAATGCCACCCTACACCCTGACATGTCGCCACCGTCCCGGACTCCCCAGCAACGAGGCCCACAAGCTACACACACGCATCACCACACGGCAACCACATCAGGGTAAGGGTGTACCTCGCGCCACACTACACCCTGATACGTCACTCCCATCTCAGCCTCCCCAGCACGAGACCACAGTTGCCACACGCACACGTTTCGCGACAGCCCAGCCGGCCCACTCCTCAAGCGGAATCCGCGACTGGTGTTGCACCGGCCCATACACTAGTAGGATCCGCGGTACCACTGCCCATCACCCTCACCGTCAACACATTCACGCCGCATGACGGCCCAGCAGGCCCACTCCTCGAGCGGAATCCGCGACTGGTGAAGCACCGGCCTGCGTACTAGCGGGATCCGCGGTACCACCGCCACACGTCTCACCACATACTCAAAACATGCTCAAAATAATTTTCGTTCACGTTTTAAAATATGATGCATGTCAAACAATACGCACGCACATCATAATCAATCACATAAACCCTAAAGTTCTACGGTGTAGGCCACTTGGGCAAAACGCATGCATGCACCACTTACCTGGCGTTCTAAGTTCGCTCGACGCACAGCTTCGCCAAAAGTGTCTCAACCTAAAACACAAATAATCACCCATCAATTTTCGTCTCAAAATTCACCAAATAAGCTAAAATAATATTTCTTAACTAAACCTATGAAGTTCAAGTTAAAACGGGTCACCAAAATGGATTCGTCCAAAAACCAGCGTAAAGTTCGGACGCGCATAACTTTTGCGTCCGTCAACGGAATCAAACGATTCAAGTGGCTAAACGTCCCCTTAAGAACCTAGTTTAACATACCAGGATGGATTTTAAAATGGTGAGCCACAGCTAGGTGAAAAATCCCAAAACCAAAACTGCCCTTTTTTCAAATTTTCACATTTTTGTTTCCTTCCATCAAAACTCACTCAAAACTAGTTTTACGCATAAAAAATGGCTATGCTACTATCACACGTCGCAATTCTATGAAAAACGCTAGCTAATTTGACTTGGACCAAAATCCGACATAAACTTCCGACGCGCATAACGTTTGCGTCAGATATCGGAATCGAACAATTCCAGTGGTCATACATCCCTCTAACAACCTATTTTAACCCACAAAAACTGAATTGGAAACGATCAACCTAACCCAGGTCGAAACGACCAAAAATAGAATTTGTTTTTATACGAAATAAACCAAATTCCGTCATCTACCCGATTTCTACAAATCTCTTCACTAAACATCCACATTCCAACCAACTAAGTATAATTAAAGCAAAACCCGTGATTTCAGACTCAAAACCCAACCCCACAGTCAACAAAATTTTGGGATTTTCCTTTCAACCTGAGCACTCGACCAAATCAACCGTTAAACACGGTTGAGGCCCCCTTCCAGACGTCCTGGTTACACGCTCGAACCTCGGAAATCTATCTCAGCGCATACCAACTACAATCGGTCGCAAAACCGAAGATAAACAGGGGAAGGTTACCTGTTTCTCAGTCGAATTTCTGGCCCAGAAAATTGAGCCACCAGCTAGCCACAGTTCGTCGGAGTACCCTGCGCGTCGACTTCCCACTCACGGCAGCTGATCGTCGACGCCACCTCCGGGTTCCCACTCTCCCTCTCGGCCGCTTACCCTCGCTCTCTCTCTCTCTCGGTTGTTAAACAGCCGAATGGCTTTATTTTGAAGCCATTCGGTTGTTTTAAAAAAAACTAATTAAATAAATAAAAAAAATAAAAACAAAATAAAAATTAAATTTAAACTAAAACAAAACTATAATTTTAATCGTTAAAAGTTACAAAAAAAAAAAAATGTCCCTACGTGCCTTAATCATCCGAAATTTCGCTAAACTCTCGTATTCCTAACTTTAAATTTCGAAAATTATCCTTAAAACTAGATTCCGAGTTTTATGACTTGAATTTTCCGTTAAAATATTTTTCGAAACTCCAACCGAAATTAAATTAGAAGTTTCAGAAACTAGATTTAAAATCTGAAATTTTCTGAGTTATTACAAAATCAGTCAATTGGCAGTACAATAGCTTCCAAATTTCAATTAAGAACTAAATATGAACATTGAAGCCAAAGCAACTAAGCAAGTGTTAAGCCAGTTATGGTTCTGTAAACGGAACCAGTTATGGTTATGTAAACGTAACTAGTTATGGTTCAATTGGCAATAGCTTCGAAAGTTCAGTGCAATGGGCGAAGGGCAGCAGACAATACTGTTGGGAATAATGTGCCCAACAAACAAATATTATAAATATTTTTTACTCTAATTAATTAATAACTTTTATGATTAATTTTTATGTTTGCATTATTCGATTTACTTTATAAATTCAAAGAAAAATCTTTGATTATTTGTGCAATTTTAAATTAACATATATATATATTGATATATATTTGATTAAATTTAAAAAAGAAATAATCACATTAGTCCGTGACTTATATTTGAAGTATAAAATTTTCAAATTAATAAAGTCATAAACACAGTTCACTTCGTTGAGAATGTATAGTCATATCCTGACTATATATGTAGTGACATAAAGTTATTGTATTTTATATAATATAATTATATAGGACCGGACCAGATGAAATTATATTGTTCCTATAATATCCGTTAAATAAAGAACAATTAATTTTATCATAATGATGGTCATATATGTATGATCTCAATTCATTGTATTTAGTAGACTCCTATTTCATTTCAATTTATTTTTTGATTTACTCGGTAAAATTTTGTATGAATTACATCACATAAACCTTGTATTTTGAGAATAAATTAAATGAGCAGCTGAGAATACTAACTTTGATTAATGAAATCCATAATACAAGATTATCTTGTTTATTAGTTCATGGATTGAATAATTAGCACAATTCATAAATGTTATGAATTAATTATTCAATTAACAACTAATAGTAGTCAAGGATAAAGATATAACATGAGAGGTTAACGGATTTTATATCTATCTCTATTACGAATCTTAATGAAGAATTAATACATATGTAATGACTATATCAATAGACATTATTTTGAGTAAATATACTCTATAGTTCTAAGAGTGTAACTTTAGGTGTAGCATCCGAAATTTTCGTTTGAATTAATTTCAGATTTTTGTAATTATAAAATTGGTGGAGTTTTGATCAGAATTGATAACGGAGAATTTAAGTAAAAGATTATTTTGGGACTAATGGTGGAGGAGAAATTTTAATATTTCAACCGAACGCAGATGGAATAGCAGATTTGTTAAACGGTTAAGAGTTGAGGGCAGTTTGGTTATTAATTATTATTTTATTAAAAAAATAAAAATAACAAAGAAAGGAGGAAGAAGATCACCATCTGAAAACTCTCCCCCCCTCTTTCCTTGTTCTCCTTCTCTCCCGCGAGAGGTTCGGCGAAGTTCAACTAATTCCTTCTCCGTTTTCTCATATTAAGCTATGGTTTAGTTATTTTTGAATAGATAGTTGGTATGTTAGTTGTTTTTAGCGACAAAAACAGAAGTTAGTGAGAGTATCGAGTGATTTGGTGAAAACCTAGGAGGGAGATACGAGAAATTGCATGTAGAGTCGATTTTAATCCGCATGTTAGTACTTAAACTAGAAATAAGAGTAGATTACGAGATTTGGTGGGAAAGATTGGGTGATTGATTGGTCGAATATACGAATTTTGGAACGGTGTCTGTTCGGCCACGTTCGGCCAAGTTGTGGATGTCCAATTAGGAAGTGGATGAGACCATTGGAAACTAGACGTCTTGTGGAGTTTGTAGCACGTTGAATCGCCCAATTCGGACGAGTATTGGAGAAGTTGTGAATTTTCAAAGTTGGTCAGAAATTGAGTGGGATTTCGGGTTTAGTGGAGAGTTTTTGTTTTGGTATGAGTTATGACTTTCAAGCTAGGAATTTAAGAATTGAATGAGTTAGTATTGATGGATGTGAAATTTTATAGGTATTCCAAGTTACGAAGTATGAGGAAAGTCAAGACGCCAGGTAAGTGATAGATTGTTTGTGATTTGCCTTTCGGGCCTACACCATGTAATGGTAGAATTGTTTGTTTGTTTGTTTGTTTTGATTGTTGTTTTATTGTTTGATCAGTTGGTCGTGCATATGTGTTGTCGTGCATCATGGTTTTAAATTGCGAAAGAACGAGTTTTGAGCATGTTTTGAATTATACATATGAAATGTAATCAAATAAGAAAAGATGGCACGCATGGGCAACGCCTCGTCATTAACGTGCTAGTGAGAAAGCACTAGGGGGTTCCCATGGATGAATGTACGTAAGATGACACGGTTTGTGAACGCCTCTTCGTTAACGTGCTAGTGAGAAAGCACTAGAGGGTTCTATGATCGCTGTTGGGAGAAGATTTTGTGTGGCCGTCCCGTGTGTGATCACGATGTGTGCCTCTAATCTCGCTTCGTTGGTCATGGTGTGGCTATCCTCAGTAGAACAGGATGTGCGCCTACTTGACTCACACGTGAAAGTGAAAGATGATGATAATGAAAACGAAAACGAAACCGAGCATAGAAACTGCATGTGTTAGGGGTTGAGTTGTGCATTGATTTTAATTCATGCTCCACACTTGCTAAGCATTATGTTTACGTTTTGTGCTCCGTGATGTAGGTGACGATAAGCTTTCGGGTGAGTTGCAAGAGCCCAGGTAGGATGAGTAGGCGGTTGGCGGCGCGCTACCGTATGCCGGCAGGTGGAGTTTGTCAAGGTGACCCGACCCGTGGAGCAAGGTTAGATGGTGATCTTTTGGGTGGTTTTTGGAGAGGTGTAAGTAAGTGTACGGTTGGCGACCCGAGTCCGGGGGCGACTCGGGGGCATTAAAGATGTGGTATCAGAGCAGTGAACGTACTGGAAATGGATAGGTTTTTGGAGCGTTACATTAGGTATTTAGTGCAATTACTATAAAGTTAATAATTGTGTTATTTAATATAAAGAGTTTATATTAATTACAAATATTAGTGAAACTCATGACTATAGGTCTATCGGTCCCTTTGTCATCTTGTATTACTATTTAATTTTCATGTTAAAAAAATAAATATATAAATGATTAATTATGATTAATCATTTATAGACACTCAAATAAATATATTATGATTTAAAATATATAAATAGTTTTTATATTTTGAATTTAAAATATATAGGGTGAAGGGCAGTTGAGTGCACCGCAGACAATGGTTCTGCGCACTGTGACCTTTGTAGGTGGACTGCCGAGTGCCAACGAGCAAAGCCAAGCAACAACGAAGGGCGTAGTCCGGGCCAAAGTCGAACTCTGGATGTTTGCTGCAAAGTGTGCACTGTGAAGGGAAGGGGCGAAGGGAAGGAAGGGCAGCACTCAGACTCTGAGCACTCAACAGTGTTCTATTCTATTCTTGTTCGAAATTGGTTTAATAGTGAGTGACTAAAACTAGTTTTTTAGGATTTTTTGAGTTTCTAGTATCCGAACAGTGGACCGGACTTCTGTTCATTGGTTATGTTATTTTAGAACTGGTCCCAGACCGTGATGAGTTTAGTACCGACCAAAATTGGATTGAAACCTTCGATCCGGTCCAGTTTTGCGATATCGGTCTAGTTCGACCAACCCCTAGTCATATTTATGGTTGAAAATTGGAGACTAGACAGCAATTGTGAAAGAAAAATGCAGAACATATTAGACAAAGTGATTTCCATAGAAAACCGTAATGAAAAATAAATCACGGACATGAGAGAAATTCAGTACAATAAATTGTGATTTAAACATATAGTTATAATATTAAAGAGAATCTTAAAATTGAGTCCCAAAGTGGGGCCAATCCGCCACACCCAAATAGAATTCAGGCGACCACAATATTTTAATAATTTCAACTTTGACACAAATTCAATTGTATAGAATGTAGCTTTAAAACTCCAACAAGAAACAATCTCATCTTTCGTAAAAGCCTTCGAGAGAGTAATCAACAACGAAAATCAACCAAACTCAAATGATGCTTCAACTTGGTGTAGACAATGTCTTGATGATCAAATAAAAAAAATTACCATGATTATTGATTTTAATCCTAACAAAATCATCACGGTCAACAACTTCACAAATAAATGATAACGAATATTGATGTATTCCTTTTTATCACGAAACATTTGATTTTGAGTGAGTAAGGTTACATTCTAAATGTTGCAAAATACTGTGACAATCTAAAGATCTTTGTTGGGCTCATCAAACAATTCTTTCAACTATATAACTTCTTCACAACCCTATGAAATAGTTATATATTATGTCTCAGTATTAGACAATGAAATAGTATCATGTAAGATAGCTTTTCAGCTACTAGCACAGCCCTTGAGGTTAAAGACATGTTCTATAAGAAATCTCTTCTTATCTAGGTCTCATGCACAATTAGAATTATTGTACACAATTATTAAATCAGTTGATTGCACAACTCTTAAGGATAAAGACAATGTTTTATAAGAGATCTCTTCTTATCTAGATCTCCTACTCAATTAGAATTATCGTACACAATCTCTAGATCTATAATTTTTCTAAGTTGAAGACTAACACATCATAGTCTCTCACAAATATTTGAGAATCTACTAAATAGTTTTTCAGTGTTAGTTTATAAGATTTGCTTTATATTTATTTAACACACTAACTACGTTTGATAAATCTGGACACGTGCAAATCAAACAAACATGAGAGATCCCAATGCACTTAAATATGGAACTCATGACATATCATTATTTTTCATCATCTGATTGGACATAAGGTATATGAAAGCTCCAAATGAATTGTTAATGGAGTATTAGTTGGTTTAGCATTGTTCATGTTAAATCTATGCAGAACTTTTTAGATGCACCCTCTTTGACTTGGTTATAATTTACAAACTATCCCAATATTCACAACAATAATCTTCTTGGCTATATCTAAATCTTTCATATAAAATTCTGTACTAAACTGTACCTTGACTCTTTTAATTCCTAATTTCTCTAAATTTTTAAACAAGTGACCAATTTACATTCTTCTTTATGCAGACACAACTGTCATAAATATTTTTTTTGAAACTGAGTATAAATGAGTTGAACAACTTATGACACTGTTTGGGCAGCTGCGTGAGAACTTAAAGGGTCTTTTTTAATAAACAAACATAGTACTGTTTCCAGATACTACATAGCCTTTAGGTTTTTGAATGTAAATGTCCTCTTTAACTTCTTCACGTAAACTGCTCAATTTCAAAGCTGTGTACAACCACAACAACTAATAAAGATCAAATAGAACTATGCTTACTACTAGAGAAAACTTATGTGCGTACCATAGATTTGAAATCTGACTGTAATGCAAGATTGAAATAGATTTAATTTTTTTGTGTAATTAAAATTGTAATAATTTTCTATCTCAAAGTAGTCAACTTTATCTCTTAGTTAAATTTTCTAGTCTAATTAACAAGAATTAACAATAATAACAAGTAACTAAGTGAGAGAAGCTTATCTCGAAAATTTGCTAACACAAATTAAGTTTTTTAAATTTTTTCGTGTGATTAAAATTGTGATAATTTTTTTATCGCAAATTAATCAACTTTATCTCTTAACTAAATTTGATAGTCTAATTAACGAGCAATAACAATAATAACAAGTAACCGAGTATAAGAATATTATCCAGACAATTTGTTAAAATGACTTGGCCAATGTTATTTATACGTCAGAGCTCCAAAACTTCTCATTGAAGATTTATTCTAATATAACTTTATGGGGTACGAGCGATTGAACTTCCGGGGGTTAACCAAACTTTATACGGACTCTTCATGATCGCCACTCTTTAATCATTACACAATTATTAAGTGTAGAAGTTTTGACATAAAAACCTAATACTCAAAAGAAAAGTCTCAAGTTTGGGTAAAAAAGAGTTACGAAATCACTCAAAAATAAAGATTATAATTTTTTGTGAAAATAGCACTTCAGTGTAAGAGTCTCTAGGTAGTTTGCACAATAGAGTCATATTCTATTTATAGTTTTCTTTCAAATTCTTGAGTTACATGTCCTTTAGCTATCACCAAGCGCCCGCGATATGTTTGTTTAGAGAAGTTAATGTGACGATGGGATTCTACAGGTAAAGGTTAGAGGTATTGCTATGGGTGTATACACGAAGCTTTAATTTGACATCTTGTATCTAAGAAGACTGCTGCGAGATCCTTTTGGTGTTTGCATGTCTCTAAACTTTTGAAAATGAAACTTCTTAAACTAATGCCTCTGGAGTGGGCGCATATTTTTCAAGGCATCTGTCTCAGGTGTCTGAAACTGATGGGAGGCTGTACTTTTATATCAAAATCTTTGATATCGAGATTGGGGTTCTGCGGATTCCACCAACTTCCACTGCGAGTGTTCGCGGTCAACACTTCTCTAGAGTAATATTTAGCACTTCGATATTTTTCAATTGAGTCTTAAAATATAACCCTATTTTATGTTGCATATACTCAATAATCACATATCACTACATTCAATAGCCATTTTTAAAGGTATTTATAACGAGAATAACACTTTAAAATATAAATAATTTCAACCGTATTTGATCAATAATTCACCATAATGATCATTAATAAATTAGAACAATACAACAATTAATTACATGAATCATTAAAACAATTATACTTAATTAACCTAACATGTCTATATGTCTTTCAATGAGAAGTGCTTTCTATATGCCTTTTAAAACACTTGGTACACTTTCATTTCTCTTCAACACCCATTTACAACGAATTATTTTCTTGTCCTTAGGCAACTTGACTATGTTTATGTAACGTCCCGAGAAACTGGCTATTCGCAGTTCGTACACATCTATTACTCACTCACTATAATCGGAAAATTGGAGTAAAATTTAAAACTTTTGTTTTTCGATTTAAAACGATATTTTTGAAAATATTTTACGCCGCATTACAGTGGAAAAATCGATTAAAATTATTTTCAATAAAATTTTATTTTTCAAAACATAATACAGAGCAACCGGTCGACACCTGTAAACGTCGGTCGACACTTGAGTTGTCTCGAATTTTCAGCGGTCGACACTACGTTACTTTCAGATCTTTTTGTCGGTCGACACTGAGAACATTGGTTGACACTACGACGTCTCGGGTCTTTTCGTCGGTCGATACTGAGTACACCGGTCGACACTTTTAAACTAATCACAGAGAGCAGTCGACACCTGCTTTCACAGGTCGACACTTTCGTATTCTCTGTTTTGCAGCGGTCGAGACTTGCGGCCAACACTATACCAGATTTACATTAACCGGTCAACACTTACAATCATAGGTCGACACTTACTTGGGTTATGCTCGTGCAGGTCGACTCGTGCGGTCGACATCTACCTGGTCTGGTCGACCACTAGGCCTATTAGTCGACACTTGCTCCCCAGAAGATTTAACAGAATTCAAATAAAACAAACACGATTTTGACTAAATGTTTAAAAAATCACGAATCCATTTCTCGACTCAATTTACAACCTGCTACGCACACCAAAATATTCAATTTAAATTCAAATCTCTCTTTTACATCAAAATAACCAAGTATGATTCAAAATATCTCACCACCCATACTTACACCCGCCATAGTCAAAACGGCTCAACAGCTGGCCTTGTCGTCCCACGAGCGTACTCCTCGACTGCCTCATAGTTTTATACATGCTCGAGATACTCACTAGCTGATGTGTCGTCACCTACATCACAGAACTCAACTATTAGTTTAATGCTAAGTAAGTAATGCATAAACACACAAAAAATCAAACATTTCTTAACACATGCAGTTTCTACAGTTACGCTTCTATTTTCGTTTTCATCTCTTTCTTACATCTTCTTTATCTTCTTACTACTTGGTTCTTCTTTACGTGCTAGATCAAGATAACACATCTCACGATACACCTCTCGGGACAAGACCAACGTCAATCTAGTAAAATGACACACCTCGCGGTACAGCTCTTGGGACAAGGTCACCACGTAAAGCAGAGGAATAGTGATACATCTCGTGGTCCACCTCTCGGGACAAAACCACTCAACCCCACCTTTATTATCTTCTTAGGTATTTTCTCGTTTCATTCGTTTCATTTCATCCTACTATTTCACTTCATAAAAACATGGAAATTCATTTTTGTTTCATCTCGTAAATTAAAACTATGATGCACAATCAATAATGCATAACATGAAATAAACATACAATGCATCCTACTATACTGTGATGTAGGCCCGAGGGCAAAACTTATAGTACATTACTTACCTGGCGTCCTTAACACTCGTAATCCAAATCTCGTACGCTAACTGAAAAACCTATAAAACCACACATCTATTAACTCTACTTTCCATTAACTCTGTAAAACCTTAAAGGAATCAACCACTAAATCTCCACTCAGTCTAAACTGAAATTCTAACTAACGCTCCAACTAATATTCAAAAATTTATAACACCGCCAATATTCGTCCGATTTGGATTATTCGAATGGTCTTATCAATTTCCTAATCCCACACATACAGCTTGGCCAAATGTGGCCAAACGGAACTCGTTTCGTAACCTGGGTTATTCGGTTGTCTACACACTCGATCTTTTCTACAAAAATTTATAATGCACTCTTATTCCTAGCTTAAATATCAACATACGTACAAAAATCGACTAAAACCTCTAAATTTCGTATCTCCTTCTTAGGGTTCACCTTAAACTCTCTCTAAATCCACTTTTACCGCTCAAAATAACTAAAATACTAATTATCTACCAAGAACAAACTAAAACTTACCAAAAATTTGAAGAACGAAGGGGAAAACGGTTGATCGTTGGCTGCTGAAAGGGAAACGCCGAGTTTCTTGTGCAGGAGAAAAAGAAGAAGAAGAAGAAGATGATGATGAACATGGGGGTTTCAGGGTGCGGGGAAGGTAAAAACACCATAAGGTGTTTTGTTAGGTTTATTTTTATAATAATAATAATAATAATAATAATACTAATTACTATTTCACCATTAACCATTAACCGTTTAATAAATCTGTTATACGGTCCGATTCTGAATGAATTTTCAAATTTTTATTTCCTGCATTAGCGTCAAAATAATCTTTGACCTAAAAGTAGAAATTCTCCGCCCACAATTCTGACAAATATTCTGCCGATTACAATTACGTAAATTTGAAATTAACTTAAACGGAAAATCTGGGTATTACAGTTTATGTGTCATTCTTGTTAAGAGATTACATCTCTTCCTGCATGATGATAATCTATTTTTAATAATTATTTGAACTCACTACCTCTGAATAAATAGACTGTTGATTACTGAAATCAAGTTACAAGTGTTAACTTAAAGTATATTTTAGAGTTAATATATATTTTTGATAATGAATCTTTCTATTTAAGCTTTCGTAGATTTTATTGATAATAAGTAAAGAAAATATTCTTTTACTGTTTTCAATTGAAAATACCCTTTAAGAGGAGTATTTAATCTTTCTAAAATGTGTGTTCAAAATTTTTTATTTTTCAATAAAGTTTTAGAACTTGTAATTAAATGTTTGCAAAAATGTCTTTAAAGTATCAATTGCTAGTCATCTTTAAGAAACTCTAGAAAGCATCAAGTGTCAATCGAATAGTTTTAGTGTTGACCGCAGAAACTAATGCATAAATTTTAGAGAGTTTCAAGTGTTGATCAGACAGTGATAATGTCGATCACAGGGACAAATACAGAAATTCCCGAGAACTATGAGTGTCGACCGAATAGTGGTAGTGTTTACCGCAGGATCAAATCCAAAAATTTTAAGAGTCTTAAAGTGTCGACCAGGAAGCCAAAGTGTCAACCAGGTAACCAAAGTGTCGATCGAGTTGTTGAATGACTTTTAAAATAACACACAACGTCAACAAAGTGTCGATTAAGCAAAAGAAAGTGTCGACCGCACTAACTGTTTTCTGAAGACACTTATAAATATAAGAATGTATACTCATGAAAAGTTACCAAATTTGAAAAGTTACAACGAAGTGCTGCCGAATCAAAACTAAAGAATTTCTTCCTTTAATTGATTCCTCCCCTCTCCTAGTTCATCAATTTGTGATTGTATGCATTGATAGTGTGTGATTTGTATTAATCAATATTTCAATATCATTACTATTTGTGAACGCATAAAGGGTGACGCTCTGAAGTAGAGTCTTTAAGCATTGATTGACGTCTAGAGGATCAATCGAGTGAATTCCAGAAATTGCGATTGGAAGAAATCTTCAAATAGGAACCTTGAAGCACGGAGGTAGGCAAAATTGGTAGAACCACGTTAACAACTCTGTTGCATCTCTTTTATTTAAACTTCTTAGAATTTGCTTACTATAGATTTTAACTGTAAAAAATTAATATTATTGCTTGCGAATATCAGTAAATTCGAACTTAATTAATAAGCTAATCACGATAACCCCCCTTCAGATTATTTTCAATCATACAATAAGTTTAAGTGATCTTACACAATGTAAGGGTACAATTGCAACAAGTAATACAATGATAAGTAGAGGAGGTCGAACTTGCAAGGAACTAATACAATTTAATTCTTAGTTATCAATTACTTTTACTTCAATTTTTAAAAAAAAATGAAATTTGATAGTTTTTAATTATTAAACTACTAATCAATAAGAGCAATAAATTAAAAACAAATTACCTTCAAATAAGTAAAACTTAGTACTACAATTATCACTCAATCGATCATGTCAAATTACATACTTTTTTCAATATTTAATTTATACGAGTGAGTTAATGGAAAGACTCTAATTACATCTCTCTTGTACACAAATTTATGATTTCAACTTGATGATCATATGTTATCTTCTTCGTATCTAACATGTAAATTATTTTCCCAAATTCTTCACACATGACAAAATTAATCTAAATATTGGCTAGATAATTAGATTAACATAAAATTTCAATAAAATAAACAAACTCTAAACAAATCAATAAAAAGAAAAAAATCAACTTTAATTAGGTTTTATAAGAGATCAATCGTAATCCTAAAAGAGAAATTTAGCTCATGGATATTAAATGAAAATCAACAGAGAAATTATAATAGATCGCAAAATAATGGAAAGAAATAGTTGAGAAAGAGAGATAAAAACTAGTAGTTGCCTTCCATCTCGATAATCCATTGAATGCTGTCGAAATCCTCATTAAAAATCTTTAGTAAATGAGCATCAAAATCTTTGTTCTATGTCAAAATCTCCAACCTCTTCCATCCTCTCATCGTCTTGTGTGTGCCATATTTATTGATTGTCATTGAAATGGTCCGTTAATCCTAATTGGCATGTGCTATTGCAGCTGTGTCCACTTATGAGCAAAATTGCATGGTGTGAAAAATTGATAGGCGCAACATTGCCCAAAATAAGTGCAGTAGCACTAAACTTCGGGTTTTCTTATTTCGTTCATTGACCACACTACTGTGAGATACTGCCTTTGTCGCTTACTTAGTAAGCACAATAGCACCGAACTAGTATTTTGCCTTAATATTTTCGTATTTTGTTTGTTGGTACGCTCATCTAAATGTGGTTGTGTTGCGTTTTCTTCAATTTTATATTTTTGCCTTTTTTATACGCCAAAAAAAAAAATAAAACTCGAAAAGACATTAGAAACTCACAAAACTCACAGTTGAAATTACTAAATTTATCAATGTAAAAGTGACTCATCAAATACTCCCACCGTTTAGATTTTTCTTGTACTTGAGTGAAAGAGAGAATAATATTAAACAAACACCAAATGCAAGGACTCAACTATAGAGCATGTGCAATATCCACTCAACACCTGGATTACACCTCAAAGAATGAAAAGATAATTCAAATACTACCAATTTCTAAAATATTACAAACATGCTAGCTTACTCTTCATGAGCTAGGTTTGTTTTGCTAATGAATCCGCTCGCACTTGTGAAAGCCATCTCTACACTAAACCACACTTTTGAATAATTTAGGCTCATTAATTCTGTTTCATAATTAATAATAATGATACAGTTTAGACAACGACATGTTTTTTATTACATTAATTCACCAATATCAATTAGACAATAATATACGAACTACTCATAACATGTTATATATATCAATTTTATTATAGCAAAGTTCCTTCTCATATTCCTTCTTTTTTGATATTTTAGCATTTTTGCACTCATTGATTATGGAAAAGGCTCACTTAAAATTAAAAGTGGCGTAAAAAACTACAATATTTGTTTTGACAAATTGAAACAAACAAAAGCAGTAATACAATATTTGTTTTGACTTACTGAAACAAACAAAAGCTGCCACTACATTTCTCTCAATGTTCACATTTATTTAATAGTTTTTCACTCTTTGAATATACAAAAAACTCACTCAAAATTGAAAGTGGAGCAAATAATTGCAAAACCATACTTTGTTTATTTGTTTTTGGAAACAAATATACAAGGCTAAACAAACAAGAACAAATATAAATTCTATGCTATTGACAATGTGGCAAATTAAACTCATAACTCATCACAACATAGATGAAGAAATTCAAACATAAATCACATTATAACTTGATCATTATTTTATCATTTTTGTACTTTACATGTATTTTAAATTCAAAGTGAGGACAAGCTAGATCTACGTACTCATATGACTCACACACCAAACAATTCTAACAAATCAGTTCTTTCCAAACAAAATTTGCAATATAAAGACCTTATTAGTTCTAAATATTAGTCCATACAAGTTTTTATCACCCGAGAAAGTTGTTAAACAAAAATTAAATATCTCCCTTGATAGAAAGTGAGATGGTAGAACTCACTCTAAAAATTAACTCAAGGAGTGAGGAAATCCCCCTCATATTTATATAGAACCCAAATATTTAATTCTGTCGATGTGGGATAACACTCGCCTACACGTCTAGTGTAACGCCCCGGAAACCTACTAATTCTGGTTCTCTACTGCTCACTCTGATACCAACTCTTTACACCCGGATTGAAAAAATTGCGTAAAATTTTTAAAACTTTAAAACATTATTCCTCAACCTAAATCGACAGTTTCGAAAAATATTTTTGACAGCTCTGTAGCGGAAATTTGATTAAATTCTCTTTCGGCAAAACTTCATTTTGTTAAGCCTGAAATAGGGACTTCCGGTCGACACCTATAAGCACTGGTCGACATTTGAGTCGTTTCGAATTTCTCATCGGTCGACACCAGAAACACCGGTCGACACTTTGTTCCTCTCGGGTCTTTCCAGCGGTCGACACCAGAATTAACCAGTTGACACTTTTATGCTCAGCACAGAGAGGGGTCGACACCCGTTTCCATATATTTACACCTTAACCCTCTATGTCCGAGTAGGTCATCCCCCGCGGTTGACACTGCTACCATTTTTACATAGACCGGTCGACACTTGTAACTAGAGGTTGAAACTTGCTTCGGCTCTGCCCGTCACAGGTCAAGCCTCGCGGTCGACACTCCTCTTACATTTATACTGACCGGTCGACACTTCTCGACTTCGGTCAACACCTCACACTAGAATCAGTGAAATCACACTAGTTCGTTCGAATACGCACGACAACCATTACTCTATCAAACCATAAAGTAAAAACTCATATTTTGACAACCAAATTCCTCCACGCAAGTTTCAAAACAACACACGACGAATACTCCTCGACTAAATTCACGAAGTAAAAACTTAAATTCTGAAACCACAATTTCAAAACATTCATATCCTATTTCAATAATCCATTGTACTCTTGGTACACCACCTAAATTCCTCAAAAAAATTATACAACTCTATTCGACTCAAAACACTTACAAAATTATACTCTCTTTACCCGCTATGGTCGTGTCACCTCAACATTTCCCCGCACCCGCATGCGACATCTCCCGCCAACTCTGACCTAGGCCTGCTCGTCACCTAGCAACTCACTTGAAAGCTCGTCGTCACCTACACCAAGGAACACAAAACATAAGTCTAATGCTTAGCAAGTATGAAAACATGAACTCGAAAACCAATGCATAACTCAACCCCTACTCATGCTGTTTCTATACTCAACTCCGTTTTCTTTTCATTTCGTTATTTTCATCTTTCACTTTCCGATGTGAATCAGGTCGGTACCCATCCCTTCCCCCATTCGGGACGGCCATTCCATAACCCATGGATCGAGGTTGGAGGCACACATCATGTTCGCACACGAAACGGCCCTACGTAACCTCCTCCTAACAACGATCGTTGAACCCTCTAGTGCTCTCAATAGCACGTTAACGACGAGGCGTTCACAAACCGTGTCACATTACGTACTTTCATCCATGGGAACCCCGTAGTGCTTTCTCACTAGCACGTTAACGACGAGGCGTTCACCCATGCGTTGCAAGTTTTTTCTTATCTGATTACATTTCAGGTACACATTTCAAAACATGCTCAAAACTCGTATTTCGTAGTTTAAAACCATGATGCATGACAATCACATATGCACGACTCCATAACAGAACAACCAAGCGACAATCAAAGCAAACAAACAACCAAACAAACAACCAAACAACCAAACAATCCTACCGTTCCATGGTGTAGGCCCGAAGGCAAATCACATACATTCCACCACTTACCTGGTGTTCTTGAAATCCTTTAGCGTTTCGTGACTTGGTGCTCTAACTGGAATACCTATAAAATTATATATTCGTCAATTTTAATTCACCGAATTCATAACTCCCTAACTTACAAATCCTAACTCATAACTCCATAACTTACAAATCCTAACTCACATAAAAATCGAAACTATCCAAAAATCTCGAAATTCCACACAATTTCCGTCTGACTTCAGAAATTCATAACTTCTCCATTGCTCGTCTGAATTGGATGATACCAAACACTACTGGTTCCTGAGGATGCCTAGTTTCCCGTGGTCGCACCAATTTTCCAGTTGGATGTCCACAACTTAACCGAACATGGCCGAACGGACACCGTTTCAAAACTCACGTGCACAGTCAATAAATCACCCAATCTTCCTCACCAATTCTCGTAATCTACTCCTATTTCTATCCTAAGCACCATTACACGGACAGAAATCAACTCTATACTCAATTCCTCGCATTACCCTCCTAGGTTTTCACCAATTTGCCCTATATCCTTGCTAAACCCAGTTTTGTCACTAATAATGCTAACACACCAACTAACTACACAAAACTAACGATAATTTACCGTGATTCTGAGGAAATGGAGAAGAAATAGACCGAACTTGCTGGAAGAAGGCGCCGATCATCGCACGGGAGAGGAGAAACGAGGGAGTGGGTTGCGGAGAAGAAGAGCGTTGTTTCTTCTTCTCAGTTCACCCTCTTTTATTATTTTTTTTATTTTTTATACTCATAATTACCAAATTACCCTCCACCTTAAACCGTTTCACAATTCTGTGATTTCGTCCGAATCTAGTTAAATTCTTAAATTTCTCTTTCTACCATCAGCCTTAAAATAAACTTTCACTTAGGGGCCGAAATTCTCCGTTATTAATTCGAACAAAAACTCCGCCGATTAAAATTCGCGGAAATCCGACACAACTTTCTAACGGAAAATTTCCGAGTATTACATCTAGCATGATAAATTTGTTTTCCTTCACATCTAGTGCGGTCCTCACATCGTATAGGTTTAACTTTGACACCATAATAAAAAGTGACAGAATAGAACTAACTCCAAAAGTTAGCTCGACTAGTGAGGAAATTTCCCTCATATTTTTATACAGGACTCAAATGTTTAGTTCTGTTGATGTGAGACAACACCCATCTTATGATATATACACAAAGACAAACAAAAGTAAAACAAAATTACAAATTTTTCTATAAATTGGAATAAAAATAGCCGAATATATACCACTTTCAACATAGTTCAAATACCTCCAAACTTCAAATAGACATTATACTCAATGTTTTGTCATACAACAACATATTAGACCGAATGTTATATGTGATTGTGCAATCCTCGAGAGGAGCACTATGATGCTTTTATCTATTTCTAGATCCTTGCTTTTAGACACTAACTTAATACGTACCTTGTATGTCAAAGATTACTCAAAATCACAAACTGAAAAAGTTCAATTTTTGACTACGGCTGAGCTGAGTTTTCTCAATTTCACATTTCCTTTTTATTTACACTTTAATTTCGATCTTTATATAAAACTTGTTACCATAAAAATAAATGAAAAGAAACTTGAAAAAGAGTTGAAACTCTTAAACTCGCAAAACTCACAGTCGAAGTTACTCAATTTATTAGTATAAAACCAACTCATCAATAAGCAACAAAATCTGCTTGACAATATTTTTATGAAGATTCAATCTCTCTTTTCAACCTATCTTTTGTGATTGACTACAATGACGAAGTATGATAACTATGCAGAAGCATTATCACTCTGAATATCAGAACTAAACTAACTAGATGACTTCGATATCAATTTTAATCCAATCTCAATCTACCCTTCAATATTGAATATCTTTTCACAGACAAAATTTTAGGAGATGAACTAAGCAAGCAGAGTCTCATCAGATATTGCATTTCGACTTATTACAATTTTCTTCGATATCAATTTTAATCCAATCTCAACCTACCGTTTGATACTGCATATCTGCTTAGCTTTCATAGACAAAATTTTAAGGATGAATTAGCAAACACAGTCTCATCAGATATTGCATTTCGACTTATTACAATTTTCTTCGATTCTAGTCACAATAACTTATTCCTTAACATCAGACTTATACCTAATGAATATACAATCTATTGACTTGAGTCTAACTTTCCATCATCTACATAAGCATATATGATGCAACTAGATCTCCCATATTCTAATAATTAGCAAGACTACTAGACCATACATTTACACTTGTCTTTTTACTAAGAGGCATCAACGATGAACGATTCACGAGGTAATAAGTAGTAGCTATAGCTTTAGCCCAAAATAACTTAGGTAAACTAAAATTGGAAAAACATATATCGAACCTTAGTTCTATACATATGCTCTGCCACCATTTTGTTGTGGGGTATTAGGTACTATTAAATGCTTAAAAATATCTTCTAACCTATTGAAAGAGTTGAACACATTGGAACAAACTCGAAGCCGTTATTTGTATTTAGATGTTTGACTTGTTTGTATGTCTGCTTTTCGATCAAAGTTTTTAACTCATTGAAGGTAGAAAATACATTACTCTTTCTTCTTCTTCAAAAAGAACACACAATCTTTTCAAGAGAAATTACAAATCAATGTCAAGATATCATTTTCCCATCTCTTGTAGAGCATCATTGGTAGTTTTTAGAGATCCGAGTAAATATAATCTAGTGTTCCTTCCATACTATGAGAGTGATCTTTTGTTTACAAAACACAATGCTCACAAAACAATTTACTAGTGCCCTAACTATCCAAAACCCCTCTTTTGCTTAGCTCAATCATTTTATTCCCACTCATATGCCCCATATAGATATGCCATAATTTAGTAAAATCTTCATCTGACTACACAAAATTGATTATTTCATCACTAATGATTATAGAACCCTTCAAAACACATAAATCATCAGTCATTTTCTACCCTTTCATCATTGTAAGAGACCCTCGATTGATCTTCAAAACTATACCTTCACCAGTGTACTTAAATTATTTTTAATGATTACTCAATGAGATTCGATTTCTCTTCAGATTGAGAACACGTGGCGCATCACTAAATGTCTTGATAACTTCATAATACATTTGATTTTGAATGTACCAATACCAACTATGTTGTATGATGCATTATTTTCCATCAACACGTCATCTCACAAGCTTATATGTTGAAAACTAGTCTTACTTAAGACACATAAGAAACATGTAAACTGAATCCATAATTTACTCGCAAGGTTTTGAGTTTCCATGAGCACTACCAAAAGATCTCCTTAATTTTCATTTTCTTTTGCAATAACAGTTTCATGAGACTTTTTGGTTGCTTTTCCTTCTTATTTACTTCTGTTATGCAACTTATGACACTCGAACTCAAGATACCCAATCTTGTTTTTGTTCCTAGAATTTGATCCACCATTTGAACTCTTTCTACTATTATTTTCTTTTTCGGTTCTCTCTTATGCTCTGCCCCGACTAACTAGAATCTCTCTTTGTGTTCTTAATCAAACTAAAAGGTGCTTTATCTTCTTATTGGAAAATAAGACATTGTAAACTTTTTTTTTCAAGGTTAAAGAGTCATGACTACATAATGTAGTGTCTTTAAAAGTACTGTATAATGTACGCAGCAAACAATATAGAATTAATACCAGATTCTCTTCATCATACTTGCATTCCAAAGTCGCTAAATATTAAGCTATTTTATTAAATACAGCCAAATGTTTTTCAATTAAAGTTCCTTTGTTAATTGATAAGAATATAGATGTTGCTTGAGATGCAACTCACTTTGTAGATTTTCGTGCTTGCAAAGATGCTCTAGCTTTAACCATAATTAAGGAGCACATTCCTCGTTTAAAATATCATGCAAGATTTGTTTTTATAACCAAGACGTATGAAAGAAAACTTTTTTTCACTTTGAAGTTTCTCCTCCTTAGTCCAAGACGCAAACATTTTATCGAATCGAAACAACACGTCATCTAATTCCATCTACGCAAACATATCTCACATCTTCATTTGTCACTACTAAAATCTTGTATTCCAAATATCATGTCACTGAACCCATTTAACAAAAATTTTAGAATATCTAAATCCAGGTTCAAGTCCAAAAAATTTCATAAAATAAGTATCCCAAAATTTTCGATCCAATAAAAAAATTCTGAGATTTCCTCTATTATAGCCAACTAAAGCTTCAATTTCTTTTTCTTTATTACAACAAATCTAAAAAGAACAAACAATCAAAATTCTCCTTTGAAAATTGATGCTCAAAATTTGAACAGCAGATTTTCAAAGTGTTGTGTTGTGTTAGGAGTTTGGCATCAGGTGGTGGTGGTTCGGATGATTGGAGAGACAGAGGTAACGCAATTTGGCAGTGCAATGATAGCTTGCTTGAAAAAACTAAAGAAAAATTAGCGTTCGTTGGCGTTCGACAAAACCTCGACTAGTTGTCATTAAGCAAATCGGTCCAAGGGTTATGGTTGCCTGTGGCTTGTGTTGCATTGGACAAAGAGGCTCGTACGGTCAGACAGTTAGGCAAGAGGCTAGCAACAGACTACTCCTCGCTAGGGTTGAAAGTAATTTCTTTTCTTTCTTTAAATCAAAGTTAACAAATTATTCCATACTCTCAATAAATCAAAATATGAATTTTCATAAACTTTCAATGTTGCTCATATACTACTCATGGAAAATCGGACGTAAAATTGTAAAAAAAATATTAGACACCAAAATTTATATTGAAAATTCAAAAAGATAATACGTTGATCATCTTCTTCTATGCTAACGCTGATGCTATTCAAGTATAAGATTATTTTATTGAAATTATCAATATGTTTCGGCATCTTTTTGGATTCGTCCATCGCGATTGTGTACAGTTTCTTTTTCAATAGCAAAAGATTTGCTAGTGTCTTTTTCATGTATGAAGTTTCGAGCTTGAATCATACCAACATTGTCAAACCTTCTTCGGTGACCTCTCTTAGTACCTCGTCACCTAAACTTAATAAAATAACACTTATGCTTTGGACTCCATCTTAGAGCCTATCCTAGTTAAACAATTGAAGTTTCCTGAATATCTCGGGATCAATAGTGGTAGATAATCCTTGATGAACCAAGAAAGTTCGAATCTTGACTCACCATATACTGAAATCATTTTCGCCAGCGAATTTGTCAACCTTAAATTTCACCATGAAAGTCGTAAGAAAACAATCCATGATCTCTCCACCAATTGTTATGGTAAAACCAATCACACTATGACATGCCTCACAGATCCCTAACCCGATCCCAGACTAAATTACTTGCACCAACCGCCCTTCTTTTTAACAAGTTTACTAAGGTTAAGTTTGCTAATGCTGCAAGAAATGTCACAGGAGAAGACGTTGTTGAATACTTAGAGTGGATGCCTCTTTCTGTTTGCTTGGAATGGGAAGTCAACTCTCTAGACAAGAAGAAGCCAACACACATACTATCATGGGAACCACTTGGCGAACCATTTAATAATCAAGAGAGAATTTATCTTTCCCATAACAACTTTATGTAACGGAGCATTTTTGATGTATTATTTTAGAGGGTGGTCCTTTCTTTTGTTTTAATTAGCAAACACTAGCCTTATATGATGCATGCTTAGTTAGATGAATAGTAGGTTCTAAAGGATTAAACCACTCAAGTATATGGAGTTCAAGAAATATCTACTCATCATAGTCGATGCACAAGAAGGAGGTCCATTCACTACAACCGAATATCATCCATAAAGGGCTCACAAAAGGAGGAACAGCTCATTATGGATCACCCACGCTTATAAGGAGAGAGCGCTCTTTTCTTCTCCTTGCCCTTTTAGCAAAATGGGCCCACTCCAGTTGATGCATGTCTCTTCCCTCTCATTTTTTTGAATTGATACAACCCAGTTCAACCAGAATGGACTCAAGATAACTATCCATGCAAGGAACACTAATACATTACAAGGATATCTCTTCAACGGCTAAAGATTGGAAGAGCATTTGTTTGCCTAGTTTAGATCAACTCTCGGCATTTTTCCTTAGCAAGTGAAGATCAAGATCCTTTACCATATCTAGGTTTATTTAAGAATGCTCATTAGCACTCGTTTCCAATTTTTGCTTGATTAATAAAATTGGTCATTTTTCCCTCAACCAAGGAGTGGTTCTCCAAGGTAGGTTTCTTGGTGTGTACAACCGAGTGGAAGAAGCCTCCGTTATTCTCCAAGTCCACAGTTACTTGGGGACCCTTATTACAGCCTTTCTCTTAATTCCCTCGAAGGGTTAGAAAGCAGAAGAAAGGTAGACAACCTGTCCCTTGCGTTGTTGCATTTCTTCCAAGGGAGATTTGCATCATCCGAAGACATATCCTTTGTCTTTCGCACCAACAATAGGGTTTCCACACATTATTCTTCCATCCTTTATTTTCTTACTTTTGAAATTTACAAAATTAGCTCAACATCCATTTGGTAAGGAGATTTCCAAATTTTGCAATAATTGGATCTAAATCGCTATAAGTTTTATTACTAAAATTAGAGTATCCTCGGATTTAGCCGAGAATGCCGAACTCTTTGACTTGTCTTGTTTAACCTTTATTTTTGCAGGAACAAATCATGCCACACTGCGAGAAGTTTATTAGAAAATTCAGAAAATAAGTATGTCCTTAATGTTACAACATCACGCACAGCATCGCCCAAGATTACAAGATAAATAATGTTTCTTAAGAAATCCCTCTTATCCCTTTTCTCTCTTGCTTATTTTCTCAGGCACCAGATTTGATTCTCTTTTGTTTTTTGTTATCTCATTAAGCTCTCTAACTAATTTATTTAAAATAGAGTAATATAAATTAAAAAAAAAAGATAAAATAACTACAAATCTAATTAAAAAACTTTTGAAACAACCGACCCAAAACACTGAACTAATAATTAACAAAAGTGGTGTAATGAATTATACGACTAAAACATATATTAGTTGAGTAAGATTTATCTAATGACATGACAATTATTTGTTACTCATTGATTGATATAATAATTAAGATAAATAATGAATAGTTAAAATAAAATATTAATTGTATCAATTAATGAACTTTCGTTAAAAGAAAAATTATAGAATAAAATTAGAGGATAAACCTAGTTTTACTCGTATTTATAACATTAAAAAAAATCTTAAAATTGAAAATTCCAATGCAAATTCAATCAGCCCCACCTCCTAACTCAAACACCATAGCAAATTAGATATTTGCTAGAAAGAAATCATATCTTTTTCTGTGTTGAGTTGGTGTTGATGATTGCCCATTAGTTGCTTCACGAGAACTGACTTTTTATTTTAGTCATTTATTCAAGATAAGTACAAATAGGAATGGCGTATTATACAATTCATTGACCATTTTTCTTACTTCATCATGGTGCTGTATTCTGCTAAAATCATTAGCTTCTTGGGGATAAAAAGTTGGTAGAAATAATAATTGTAACGAAGCCCTTCCTCCTAGTAAGATATTGTTTATTTTGAGCAATCTCACACCTTTACAAATTTGCTTTCAACGAATACTTCTCAAGTAGTCACCTAATTTGATACTACTCTCGCTTGTGCACTCATAACTTCGGCGTTCTTATGAGATCCGATGTCATCGTGTTTCCAAATCGCGTTGTACTTTCTAAAAGATGGATCTTTTACATATGTTTTATTTCCATCTTTTCCTGTCAAGCGATATCAGATTGCCCCTAACTCCCCTTTTGTAACAATTCGAGATTTACCTATACTCGAATATGAGATTTGCCTATATTCGGGTTTTTTCGAGATTTGTCTCGCAATCGCACTCATGATCTTTCGGGTCGTCACAATCACCTCCCCTCATGGGGCCAATGTCCTCGTTGGCCACATCTCAGGTTGGGTAGAGTTTCTGATATCATTTGTAATGAACCCCTTCCTTTCAAGGAGATATTGTCCGCTTTGGGCAACCTCACGCCCTCGCGGATTTTTTCAATGAAGACTTCCCGAGTGGTCACCAAACTTGGTACTGCTCTCACCGGAGCACTCTTAACTTTAGAGTTCTTATGAGATCCGGTGCCATTGTGATCCCAAAACGCGTCTTACTTTTTAGGGTAGACATCCTTTATATATGTTTTATTTTCATCTTCCCCCTAAGCGATGTGGGATTGCGCCTGACTCGCCTTTCGTAATGATCTGAGATTTGCCTATACTCAAATCTGAGATTTGTCTATATTCGGGTTTCTCCGAGGTTTGTCCCACAATCCTTGATTTGCATCTCAATCACACATGATCTTTCAGATTGTCACAATAATAATGTCATTATTGTAAAACGTAGAAAGTACTTGATCATGATCATTCTCAGGAAAAACTGTATTAGACAATCTCCTCGACAAAATTATCTTTCTAAATAATTTTCCAAGAAAGGCTGGAGGAGTCATAAACGGTTCTACTTAAAATGTAATTTTCTAGACACGACTCACTTACACAGTACAATTACACAACTAAATAAGCGATACAAAAAACTATAGGAGATGCGATCCAAAAAATATTAAGAATACTTTTCTTACGCTGTAAAAAATATAACGACCAAGAAGTAATAGAAATAATGACTAAAATGAACACTTAGAATTTTTACGTGGAAACCCAAATCGAGAAAAAAAAAACTACGGAGATCGAGTCTAGAACGATCTCATTATGGAAAATAGGATTTACAATATTTTTCTATCTATCAAATATTCTAGAAAATATTCACTAAGAGAAATTACTTCTCTTATAATTCTCATTATACTCAAAAGTACCTCACTTATTTTTTTGTCACACTGTTTTTTTTCTCTCCCATAAATTCTCTCTATTTCCTCTCTCTTCTCAGAGAAAGAAACTTTCTTCTTCAGCTAGATGATTTTCTTTTATCAAGAATTTTCTATTTAGAGAGAGAGTTCCTCACGAGAGGGCATTCACTAGCAAGATCCAAAGATCTTGCTGACGAGTGAGGTGCAGAAGGGAAAAAAATTTCTTCTGCACTTCATTGATAAGGTAGGTTCATCATCATAATAAAGGGACCCCACAAATCTCCCTCTCTCAACTTATGATGAGATATCTCTAATTCTGATGAACTTCTATAGAATTCATGTTTATTCTTCGGCAAGATCTTTGTCATTATGTTTGAACCATTATCATTCGTGTGAATTTTCTTAAGATATACTTGCATGGTGTCCAACATATCTCGTATTCAATAATATCTGATATCTATGTATTTTAACTTCAAATGAAAGCTCAGGTTATTGCTTAGATGAATAACACTTTGACTATCGCAATATAAGATATATTTATCTTATTCATGACTAAATTCTTTTAAAAATTTTTGCATTCACAACATTTCTTTGCATGCTTTTGTAGCTGCAATAAATTCAGCTTCTATTGTAGATTGTGTAATTCCCTTCTAAATGTAACTATATACCTTGATGTTAATATTCTGGAATCAATATCTCTAGCCATATTTGCATAAGTATAGTCTACTAACGAAGACTCTTTAGTTACAAAACACAACATGAATTCAGAAGTACCTTTAAGATATTTAAAAATCCACTTCACTGCATTCTAATGGTCTCTGCCTGGATTTGTAAGAACTTAGTTGACTGCTCCAACAAAATGTGAAATATTAGATATCGTACAAACCATGACATATATCAAGCTGCCAACTGTTGAGACATATAGAATTCTTTACATTTCTGTTTTTTCTTCTTCAGTAGAATAATTTTGTTCGGAAGTAAGTTTGAAATGTTTAGCAAGTGGAGTACAATCAGCTTTGCCTTATTCATATAGAATCGGTTGAGAATTTTCTTGATATATTTCTCATGTGATAGCCATAATTTTCTATTTTTCCAATCACGAGTGATACTCATCCCAAACATCTAAATCGTTGGTCCTAAGTTTTTCATGGCAAAAGACTTGTTAAACTTATTCTTCAACTTAACAATATTTTCTCTGTTTGGGCCCACAATCAACATATCAAAATATAAAGTAGGAAGATTATAAATGTACCATCCATGAACTTTTTCACAAATACAGATTGGTCTGAGAAAGTTTTTATGTATCCTTGATTTCTCATACCGAAATCAAACTTTTTGTACCATTGTCTTGGGACTTGCTTTAATCCATACAGATTATTATAAAATCTATATACTAGATATTCCTTTCTCTTAACAAAGAACCATTCTGGCTGTTCTATGTAAATTTCTTTTTCTAATTCACAATACAAGAAGGCTCTTCACTTCGAGTTGCTCGATTTCCAAATTGAGACTTGAGGTTAATCCAAGTACCACTCGTATAGATGATATTTTCACGACAAGTGAAAAAATTTCCTCAAAGTCAATCTCATTCTTTAGACCAAAGCCTTTCACGACCAATAGTGCTTTACACTTTGGCTGCAAATTTTCTTCTTTGAGTCTGTATACCCATTCGTTCTTCATTGTTTTTCTTCCCTTTGGAAGTTGAATCAACTCATAGGTATGGTTCTCATGCAATGATCTCATCTCATCTTGCATTGCATCCAAACAGTTCTTCTTGTGTTGATGTTCTATAGCTTCCTCATAGCACTCAGGTTCATTGCCATCAATGATCATTACATACTCGTTTATAGAATATCATCTCGATGGTTGATAATCTCTTGTTGACTTTCTTATCTCTGGTTTTGCAATTGGTTCACGAGAAGTCTCTATTACTCCATGGTCAACATCCACAGTTACTTGATCATTAAATTTGCCAATAGCTTCCTCGTCAAAAGTTGATTTCACCTAATCAACTTTTATTAGATGTTCATTCGTGATCTCGATATCTTTTTTCTTGTCTTCATTAGTCTGATCTGTAAGAACCTAAAAAATTTTGGATTTTAAATCTAATTTATGAAAATTTTAATTTAATTTCGGTTGGAGTATCGAGAAATATTTTAACGGGTAAATTAAATTATAAAACTCGGAGTCTAGTTTGTGATGATTTTCAAAAATTTTAAAGTCGGGAGGGCGAGAATTTAACGAAGTTACGGACGATAAAAACATATGAGGGCATTTTGGTAATTTTATTATTTAAATTATTTTATAAAATTAAAATTTTATAAAACAATTGAACAGCTTCGCGAGGAAGCCGTTCAGTGTTCGGTTCTTCTTTGCCAAGGCCGAGAGCGAATGCCGAGAAGCGAACGCGCGAGAGAGAGCGATCGGGAGGGAGTTCTAGCCATTAATCACCGAGGGTGAGAAGCCATTGCGTGGGGTGCTCCGACGAGCCGAAGTGGAGGCGCGGGTGCGGTTCTTTTCGAGCTTAAAAATCTCAGGTAACTCCTCTCCTGTTTCGACCCTTGTTGGCCGAGCGTGACAGCTCAGTTCTTTCTTGCTCTCCAATGAATTGGCTCGGTATAGGGGACGATCATAGGCTGTGAATGCTGGTGTTAGTATTG
>CM039518.1:14492281-14512120 GCA_022433055.1 Begonia peltatifolia | reverse complement strand
TTGAGTGGATTATGCATGAATGAGTGGAATGTGGCTGACTGCATATAGAAATTGTGGGATTTGAACTGAAATAAAAAATCAGATTGTTGTTTTGTGTAAGAGCAGATTCTGTTTTTGGCCGTTTTGGCCTAGCTTCGGTTGATCGTTTTAAATTCTGTTTTTGTGGGTTAAATTAGGTTGTTAAAGGGACGTATTGCCGCTGGAATCGTTCGATTCCAATATCCAACGCAAAAATTATGCACGTCGAAAGTTTATGTCAGATTTTGGTCCGAGTCAAATTAGTGAGCGTTTTTCGTAAGATTGTGACGTGTGATAGTAGCATGGCTGTTTTTTATGCGTAAGACTAGTTTTGAGTGAGTTTTGGTTGAAGAAAACAAAAATGTGAAATTTGATAAAAAGGGGCAGATTTGGTTTCGGGATTTTTCCACCTAGCTGTGGTTTATCGTTTTAAAATCCGTCTAAGTATGTTAGACTAGGTTCCTAAGGGAATGTTTAGCCTCTTGAATCACTCTATTCTTATAAAGGACGTAAAAGTTATACGCATCCGAAGTTTAAGCTAATTTTTTGCCGAGCCGAATTAGCGACTCGTTTTAGTTGGAATTTCATGAGTATAGTTAAGGAATGTCATTTTAAATTATTTGGCGAATTTTGAAGTAAAGATTGATCAGTGAATTGTTTGCATTTTAGGTTGAGGCATTTTTGGCAAAGTTGTGCGTTGAGTGAGCTTAGGACGCCAGGTAAGTAGTACATGCATGTAATTTTTCCAAATGGGCCTACACTGTAGAACTTTAGGATTTATGTTATTGATTGTAATGTGCATGCGTATTGTTTGACATGCATTATATTTTAAAAAGGGAACGAAAATGGTTTTGAGCATATTTTGAGTAAATGGTGAGACACGTGGCGGTGGTACCGCGGATCCTACTATTGTGTGGGCCGGTACGTAACCAACCGCAGATTTTGCTCGAGGAGTGGGCCGTTACGCGGCGTGTATGTGTTGACGGTGAGAATGTTGGACAGTGGTATCGCGGATCCTACTAGTGTGTGGGCCGGTGCAACACCAGTTGCGGATTCCGCTAGAGTAGTAGACCGGCTGGGCTGTCGTGAAACGTGTGTGTGGCAACTGTGGCCCCGTGCTGGGGTGGGACGGGGGCGACGTGTCAGCGTGTAGTGTGGCGCGAGGTAAGACCCTCACCCTGATGTGGTTGTTGTGTGGTGATGCGTGTATGTAGCTTGTGGGCCTCATTGTTAGGGAGTCCGGGACGGTGGCCACGTGTCAGGGTGTAGGGTGGCGCTAGGTTCCTCCTTACCCTGGTACAGTTACTCTTAGCGTCACAGATGTGACAACATGAGTGTGAGTGTAGAGACTGCATGTGATAGGATTGCATTGTCGGCTTTTACTTTCATATCGCATTACTTACTGAGCGTTAGGCTTATGTTGTGTGTTCTATGGTGTAGGTGTTGACAATATTGCTGGTGAGCCTCGAGAGCCTAGTCCTGAGGTATAGGACGGTTGGCGGCGTGCGATCGAGGCAATGGACGGTGGATTTTGTTAGGGCGACCCGACCCGTGGAGATGGTAGGTGATGGTGAGATGTGTTTGGGTTGTTGATTTGTATCGGGATATTTATGCAAATAGAGGAGTTCGTATAGACGTCGGTTGTACATGATTGTATAGAGTGATTGTAGTGTTTTGGGGATGTGTACGTATTTTTATATATTAGGGTATAATATTGCTCTATAATGTGGATTTTTCTCATTTGTATTTGATGGATTTTCGTTGTCTTTAAACTTTGATTACATGTTATGGAGATTCTCTGGATGGTTGATAGATAAATATTGTTAGTTTCTGGTGAATTGTGTGCAGGATTTAAATTTTGTAATAACCAGTTTTTAGGCATTACTCTGCCGAAATTTCGAGAGAGAGGTTGGGAGTCGAGAGGATATGAAATATGTTGGGATGTGTATAGTGAGTGTTAGGGAAGTGTGGAGTGGAGCGGAAGTGCGGCGTGGTTGCAGGTGCGCGGGGCCCTGCGAGTGCTCACGGGTTGCGTGGCGTCGGGAGAGGGCGTGCGTGCGGACGTGTGGTACAGAGGCAGGGTGCGTGGGGCACGCGGCGCTGTGAGCGTGCGCGTGATGGGGTGATGTTGAGTTGGCGCGCACGGGGCATCGAAGTGGGGACGTGAGTGCACGGCACCGAATTTGTGTAGTTCGAGGGGTGTATTGGACTCTTTCCTAAGATTTCGAGTGTTGTCGGTTTATTTTAAAACTATTTTAAATTGTTTTCTTTTCCGCTGCGTAGGTTTTATATTGAGGATTTCGTGTTTCCTCTTCGGGACGAGAATTGTTTTCGAATCGAGTCGAAAATTTTTCATACTCACAAATGTTCTTTTGAAGATGTTTTGAAAACGAAAGTGGTATTAAATTAAGTGAGTTGTGTCAAGTTTTAGTGTATCATAGCGTGTAGACGTACTGTAGCGCATCGGAAACGTGTGGGTTCTCGGGGCGTTACATGATCTTCAAAAAAGATAACATCTCGGCTTATGATAATCTTTTTGTCAATTGGATCTTAAAGCCCATATCCGAATGCGTAACTTATGTATCCAAAGAATATGTATTCTTTAGTTTTGCTGTCTAGCTTGAACTTGTCATTTTTAGGAATATAGACGAATGTTTTGCATCTAAACACTTTTAGATGTTTATAAGAGATGTCATTTCCTGTCTATAGTCTGTTTAGCACTTTTGCACTCAGATGTGCTGATGGAGACAAGTTGATGACATTTACTACAGTATTCATTGCTTCTCCATAGAATTTTTAGAAAATTTTGAATGTGATAACTGTTGGTTTTTGGTGGTCCCTACGCATGGCAAAATTAACTTTTATTCATAATAATAGTGACATCCATTACCCTCATGATTTAAAATCACAAATAACCATAAGTTGAATCGTTAGTTTAAAAGAAAATATTTTGAGAAATATGTATTTTTAAAAAATATAAACAATTTACATTAACAAAAAAATATTAGATTTAGATTATAGAAGAATAATAAAAAAAATACATTTTTGAGAAATTGTTTTACTCAGATACTCCCGTCTGATTTTAACAGCCTTAACTCAAGAACATATATCTTTCGAAAATTTTGAAACCGTCGAATTTTCTCTGAAGATCTTTTTGCTTAAATTTCTTAACGTGCGTGCATCCAACTTATGAGAAAAATACACTCTAATATTTATTGAGAGGCGTTTTCTCAACATGTGAGACGTCTCTTTTCGATCTTTGAAAACGTTTTCTAAAAAATCAAATATGAAAAGATCACATCTTTTCTCTCAAAGGAATTAGATCTTATTTTTGAAAGCCTTCTAGAAAAAATTATATATTTCTTTTATTTATAGATCTATTGAAAAATAATTTTTTTAAAAAAGCCTAACCAAATCTTAATAGATTAGTTTTTCCATATTTACAAAAAACATTTACCTAATGAAATCACATCGGATCAGATTTTCAAATCTAAAATAAATATTATCTAATCAAATATCATCTGATTTGATTTTTCAGATCCATATTCTAAATAAAATTTAAAGAATTAATTCTTAAAATAATTATTATCTAAGCGAATTTCATCTGATCAGATTTTTCAAATATAATTTAAATTTCATAAAATAATTTCATCTAATGAGACATTTAATTTTGAATTCAAAATATAAAAACTATTTATATATTTCTAATTATTTGAGTGTTTATAAATGATTAATTATAATTAATCATTTATATATTTATTCTCGTAACATGAAAATTAAATAGTGATACAAGATGACAAAGAGACCGATGTACCTATAGGTATAAACTCCAATAATTTTTGTTAATTAATATAAACTCTTTATATACATTAAATACCTGGAGCTGCACTTTTAGAATATAGAGTATATTTACTTAAAGTAATGTCATTGATATAGTCATTACATATGTATTAACCCTCTATTAAGATTCACAATAGAGGTATGTATAAAATCCGTTAACCTTTCAGATTATATCTTTATTTTTTACTATCATTAGTTCTTAATTGAATAATTAATTCATATATTTATGAATTGTGCGTTAATTATTTAATCCTTGAACTAACAAACGAGGGAATCATGTATTATAGATTTCATTATGTCAATGTTAGTACTCTCAGCTACTCATTTAATTTATTCTCAAAATACAAGATTTATGTAATATAACTCATACAAAACTTTCTCTAGTAAATTAAAGAATAAATTAAAATGAAATAGGACTCTACTAAATACAATACATTAAGACCATACATATATGACCATCATTATGATAAAATTAATTGTTATTCATTTAACAGATATTATAAAAAAAATATAATTTCCTCTTGTTTAGTCTTATATAATCATATTATATAAAATACAATTATTTTATGTCACTACATATATAGTCGAGATATGACTATACATTCTCACATATATATCATGCGATTATTTGCAAATTCTATACTTCAAATATAAGTCACGGACTAATGTAATTATTTTTTTCAAATTTAATCTCACATATATCATAATATATGTAAATTTAAAATTACTTAAATAATCAAGGTTTTTTTTTTAATTTATAAAGCATATCCAATAATACAAACATAAAAATTAATCATAAAAGTTATTTATTAATTACAGTAATACAAAATATTCATAACATTTGCTTGTTGGAAACATTATTCCCGATAATAACATGCACCTTATTTTCTACATGATTGTTTTGTTCATTCTTTATGCAACGCCATTTTGTTGAAAAGTTTTTGTAATAGATTTTTCGTGTCTAATCCCGTACATTTTGCAGCATGCATTGAATGATCCCATGTATTTATCACCATTGTCTGTGTGAATGCATTTTAACTTCTTTCTAGTTTCTCGTTCTGTGAAAGCATGAAACAATTTAAAAACGTTAAACAACTTATCTTTGGTTTTAAATGCATAAACCCAAACTTTCTTTAAGTGATCATCAATAAATGTGAGCGTGTATTAGACACCTCTTAACATTTTCGTTGACATGGGACTGCAGACATCTGAATAAATAACTTCTAACACGTCTAGTTTCCTTGATGCAAAATTCATTTGAAAAAAAGCTCTATGTTGTTTTCCTGCCAAACAATGAACAAAACTTGATATAGGTTCATTTCTGAGACGTGACAAACAATCTCTTTTTCCAAACAATTGAAGTCCGTATTCGCTCATGTAATCAAACCGTTTGTGCCATAACTTAGTGTACGAGTCATCTTGTGCAGCATTTACTGATTCTTCCTTCACAGTCACTTGAGCCACATATGAACTAGATTCTTCAATTCTTTTTGCTATGATTAGCGAGCCTTTATTGAGCTCTCATTTTCCAAAAGTAAATTTGCTCTTGTAACCAGCCTCATCAAGAGTCCGACTGATATTAGATTTATTCTAATATGTAGAACATGTCTGACATATTTAAACATGAACTTATATCTTGTGTTGGTTTAGATACAAATATCTCATTTTCTAATTATTCTGTAAACGTGACTATTCCTTATTTTAAGAATGCTAAAATTACTGTTAATGTAAAATGAAAAATACTCTATTTTTGAAGTAACATGATAAGATGTTTCAGAGTCACACACCCAACGCGATTCATTCATCATGAGGTTGACAACATTTTCATATATAATAACATCTTCGTATATAATAACATCTCCACTCTCAGAGGCAGTTACAGCATACTATTCGTTTCTCATTTAACACTTTCTTTGCTTTGTTCTTTCTTCAACTTCTAGTAATATTTTTTCATATGACCAATCTTACCACAATGATAGCACTTTTTTATTTTGATTTTCCTAACGTATTGGCTCTAAAGGTCCATGCTCCTTTGATCTCCCTCTCATTACTAATAAAACCTCCACAGAAGGGTGTTCCTTGTTCTTTCGCTTACTTTCTTTGGCAAGAACTGCAGTTACAATGTCATTGAACATCAATGTTATTTTTGCAATACCGTTGAACAAATTTATAATGAGATGATCATATGAATCTGACAAACTTTGAAGTAAAAGTTCAGCTCTTTCATTTTCGTCGATTTTGTGTTCCATTGTTGTAAGTTGAGAAAGTAATATGTTGAGAGTATGACTATTCTTGATTCTAACATCCGAAGAGTATACAATTTTCTTTTCAAGAAAATTTTATTATACCACAACTTCTTCTCATATAGTTTTGTCAGCATATCCCGATCTGTTTAGTAGTTACATTTTCTGAAATCTTTGACAAAATTCCATCTACTAGAGTAAGATGCAAAATGACTATAACATCCTCATCTACTTTGTTCTATTTCTCATCTTCAACGTTCATCGGTCTGTTGCCGTTGGTCATAACACAATCATCTCTTTGCAATAACGCCTTTATTTTTAATTTTCACACTGAGAAATTCTTTCTGTTGAATTTTTTAGTTTCAATTTTTTTCTTCATAATGACAAGGCTCTGATACCATTTGTTGGGAATAAAAAATTGATGGAAACAATAATAATGTCATTGTTGTAAAACGTGGAGAATACTTATCAGAATAATTTTCAGGAAAGACTGTACTGAACAATCTTCTAGACAAAATTAGCTTTCCAAGTAAGTTACTAGAAAAGGCTGTAGGGGTTACAAACGGTTCCACTTAAAATCTAATGTACTAGACAGAACTCACTTACATGATACAATTACACCATTAAATAAGTGATTTGCTATCCAAAAAATATTAAGAATACTTTACCCACGTTGTAAAAAATATAACGGTCTGAACATGTAGAATTTTTGCGTGGAAATCCAAATTGAGAAAAAAATCACGGAAACCAAGTTTAGAAAGATCTCAATATAAAAAATAAGATTTACAATATTTTTCTAGATATTATATATTTTAGAAAATATTTACCAAGAGAAATCACATTTTTTAATATTCTTACTAAAAAATAACCCACTTATTTTTAACTTGCAATTTTTTTTTCTCGGCCACATAGCTATCGCTCCTTGAATACACCACGCAGCAACAACAATTCTCTTCTTTCTCTCCTTTCTCTCACATGGTCCATTCCCATCACTTTCTCTCTCATTTTTTCCTCAAATTACTGCACAGACAAAACCACCATCCTCTAACAGCCATTGAAAACATTGTTAGAGCTTCCTCCCATAATTTTCTCTTTCTTTCTCTCGTCAGTCTCTTGTTTCAAGAGATTGTTACGGTAGAGAGAGATAGAGAGGAAAGAAGCAGCCATGTAAGACCAGCTGTTATAAGATGCATGCGCTATGTTTAGTGGTGACAATCCTCATATTTGTTCCTTCGTGCGATCTTATCGGGATAACGATATTCTGCTCTCGTCGGATTGATTGTTACTAAATCAGTAAGATGATCGGTCTTTTACTAGATATGTGATTATATTTGGATTGTGATTGTGATACGAAAAATATAGTACTAATCGTGGGATATAAGTAAGAAAATGTGTTCGACTTAATGTCCATTAAAGTTTCGTACATTGTAAAAATATTCTTGGATTTTACACCTTCGAACGTCTGAGTTGATCATTTCAAAACCTACAATCCCTAGATACAATGCCCTGTTTCAATAACCTTCTTTCAGTGTGTCGATGAAGCCTCTGAATGGAAAGAATTATTCTCTGTTCTCGTCAAGGAACATGAGACATGGACTACAATTCTCACGTGAAAACTCTTGAACAAATCTGAGTTTCCACATTCGAAGATCACAACTGTTGTTGAGGCCTTAGGAACTTACCCTTTTGAGGTATGAAAATCACGTATCAGTGGATGGAGGAATTGGAATTTCACCTTCAGGAAGCTCTCTGGAGTGACATCCTCTATCAGGTAAAGAGAGAGAGGTCTTGTTTATCAAGAATCATGTCGAATTGGTTTATTGGCAAGACAACTAAGTTCGCTGAAAACTTGTCGACGACAACCCATACTGTCTTTCTTTGATAGAATATTTCTTGGAGTTTTTGGGAAAATTAACATGTGACACTTTGTGAAAGGAAATTGGTGCAAGGAGAAAATTCCTAAATTATTTTCAATAAATGTTTAGATATTTTGAAGGATTTAAAATATTTAGGCAAATTGGAGCCATCATAGAATTTTATGCTGTACTTCTACGTTGTAACATAACTAAAGCACTCCGTTTAATTGTTTTTTACATTATTTATGTATCAAGAGTATGCCACACGTAAGCTTTACAGCTAATTTCACTATCTTGGGCAAAGATAACAATGACATTTTTCAACTTCAATTTCTATTTCATTTCCCTAACAGAGGACTTCTCCAAAACAATTAAGAAACCCCCAAACTTTGAAGTTAACATTGTCCCCACTGCTAGCACTAAAACATAATCGATTATTACAATGAAAAAACTCAGAAGAAAAGCGGTTAGAACTTCCCTGTGCCATGGTTATTACTCATTTCTTTTTTTATTAATTTTCAGCTTGGATCTTGCAAAGAGGCAAAAGTTTTGATCTTGGAAAGAGCGAAAATTTTCTCTCTATCAAATATAAATTTTCATTCAGAATAGTCATATCCCATTTCATCTTTCTTTTTATCCTCACTCGTTATGACAAATTCACTATGTGTTCTTTTCTTTGAGAGGTTATCTTCAACGAATTCATTATAGCCCGACGTCTGCTCTAAAGGTTCCACGAGATGGTTTGGGAAAGTGGTAGAGGAGCTCGTTCAATTTGAATTTTTGTGACGGTTTGCTTTAGAATTGCTGCAACATTGAGATTTTCAGCATTGTTCCACTAGATAAGTGAATTTTCTTTGACCATTGTCTGTTTCTGAACTTTTGTATTCTTCATCTTTGTATCTTTCTATTTTTCTACTATCTCTACTTCTATTCCATATCTTAGAATAATCGATTTACATGTTCCTTTTCTTCTATTTTGGGACTTAGTCTCCTTCTTTGTTATGTGCTCTCCTAATAACTGCTCCATGGATGGTTGCTGTTCAATCTGAAGCTGTTGATTTTTCTCCATCATTGCATGCTGAGAAAAAATTTGTATTTCTGGAGAAACTTTTAGAGGATATGAAGATCCATTCAATGAAGTTGATGTATATTCATGATATGTCTAAAATTCCATTGAATATTACAATGGTGCTTCCGTCTTAAGTTGTACGAGTTGAAGCATAGATTATCATTTTGATTAAAATTTCCAATGTAATACACCGAATCTAAATTTGGACAACCCCTCTCCCTCTACACAACTACAAACCAACCTGCTCCATCCTCCTTACTTTCTCTCGTACCTGAATCCTCTCCCATCCATGTGGATCACTTTGTTTCCACTCCCTCGTATCCTCTTCCTAAGACAACCATCCTGCCCTCTCCTACACCGTCTGAATTCATGTCTACTCAAGTGTCTAACTCACCTGCCCAAAATAACCATCCTATGACAACCAGGGCCAAAACAGGTATGTTTAAGCCAAAGGCTCTTCTTATTGAGCTTGCACTTGAATCGAAAACTTTTAGCCAAGCTGTCAAATGTCCTCATTGGCTCACTGCCGTGAAAGAGAAATATCCGCTCACAAATAAATCAACACTTGGACATTGGATCCTCTCCCAAGAGGCGCGACAATAATAGGATGCGAGCGGGTCTTCAAGACTAAGTTGAACTTTGATTGGCATAGTCTCTCGGTATAGGGCTCGTCTCGTCGTCAAAAGTTATGACTAGACATAAGACATTGATTATGATGAGACATTAAATCTAATGGTTAAACCAACTTCAGTTTGAATTGTTGTAATGTCTCGTAATTCGGTCGTTGTTAACTTAATTTTTCGTAAAACTTTGTAAAATACTTTGAAAATATCGTACATCATAAAAATAACTAAAAATATATAAATTTTATTTGCTAAACTTAGTGAAAGACGTGCGTGAAATTTTCTTAAAATTTTTTTTTAAAACACTATTCCATGAATAGTGCACATGGTCAATCGATCCCCTATGCCAGCGTGATCGATCAGTAGCACTCGGAATAAACGATCGGCTAATCAATTTTGCGATAAGGAAGGAGCGATCGATCGCTCAATGTTGAGTGATCGATCGGAACCCTCTCCGGTGTCGTTGCTGGAGCGCAAAACAAAGGGGCGATCGGTCGGCTCTCCTAGTTGACCGATCGGCAGCGCCCTGCATGTGCACGTAGGGCGCTCTGCCTTTGCCGCCTCCTTCAAGCTCACCCTTCCTGCGCGCTACCGTCAAGCACCTGTGCGCGCTACTTCAAGCGCCTGAGCATGCTGCCTTCAAGCACGCTCGACCCGTGCGCTACCCTCAAGCGTCGACCGATTGGCAAAGCGCTGATCAATCGGCACCCTTTCTGGTGCCGTCCTTGAAGGCGCTCAAGGCGATCAATCGCCCTTCATCCGGCGACCAATCAGTGCCCCTTTTTCCTTTCCTCCTCTATTTTTTGTTTCGAAAACAACCTACAATTTCAACCCTTAACCACCTTTTTCTCCTTTTCCATCAACATAAAATCCATACTTCTAAATTGATCATTTCACAAAAAAAAAAAAAAAAAAAAAAAAAAAAAAAAAAAAAAAAATTCATATATCTAGCTCCTAATTCATCTAGAAAATTTCAACTCAACACGCATTCTGATATCATTTTTGTAATACAAACAAAACGATAGAAAATCATGTTATTTTCATAAAACGTAGCGGAATCCTCAAACTTAAAAGTGAATCCATCATCTAAATGTTTTTAAAGAAAACTATTTTAATAATAAACGTTTAAACCATCTTATCCATTTTTTTAAAAATGTTTGAAAGCTATATATTTATGTATACTGTTCGTATCAAAACCATACAGACTAGTCCACAGGTCAAAATCGCCTTTAGCAGTTACAAGCACACGCCAAGGACGTCCTCCGTCAACTTCACTATCAATCATCTCGAGGCTCAAAGTCCTTACTTGTGATAACGTCACTTATACCACAAGTTAATTAATTAGCCTAATACTCAGTAAGTGATGCAAAAAAGATAATGCTTATGAACATATATCTAATTCGTAAATCATGTTATTTTCTGTCTTTTCTTTTTCTGCCTCTGGTCATACGGGGTTCATGCTAGTGGAATTAGGCACACATTGCTGTCTAATCTTACGAGACGGTGATACTTGCTTTTCAAGAAAATAAAGTAGGCACATCTTACTGTCCAAACCTTACGGGACGACCATATTCAATTTTTACCCAAATATGACAGTTACGTATTTTCTTTCATATCATACTTCTATGAAAACATATGCCTGAAATCATTTTCCATGAGTTTATAATCAGTCACTGAGCTAGTTTGATGCAGTTGCACAAACTCTACCATCTTACTCATTCGGACAACCCGACTGAAATATTTATCCTAGAACAACTCCTTAAACCGATCCCATGATATCTCTCTAACATTAGTGGTGGTCTTGATGGTGTCCCACCAAAACCTTGCATCTTTTGCCAGATGAAAAATAGCACAGGAGATTTTAACTTCTTCCTCCACTTTAGCATAATCAAACATACCCTCAACGGTTTGGATCCACTCCTCAGCGATCGATTGGCGCCCCTTTTTCCTTTCATCCTCCCTTTTCTTTTCCAAAACCAATTGCAATTTCAACGCTTAGCCAAATATTTCTCTTTTTTCATCAACCTACAAACCATACTACCAAATTAATAATTTCACAAAAAAAAATCATGCATCGAGTTCCTAATTCAGCGATAAAATATTATCTCAACACGCATAGTGATATCGTTTTCCTAACACAAACAAAATGATAGAAAATCATGTTATTTTCATAAAACATAGCAGAAGCCTCAAACTTAAAAGTGAATCTATCATCTAAATGTGTTCAAAGAAACTACTTTGATAACAAATGTTTAAACCAACTTATCTTTTTTTTTTTCATAATGTTTGAAAACTATATACTTATGTACATCGTTCGTACCAAAACCATACAGACTAACTCACAGGTCAAAATTGCTCTTAACAGTTACAAGCACACACCATGGACGTCCTCCGTCAATTGCACTATCAATTATCTCGAGGCTCCACGTCTTCATCTGTGATAACCTCACCTACACCACAAAGTTAATTACAGAGCTTAATGCTTAATAAGTGATGCAAAAGAAGATAAATGCTTATGAACATACATGTATTTCGTAAATCTTGTTATTTTCTATCTTTTCTTTTTCTGCCTTGGTCATATGGGATTCATGCTAGAGAAAGTAGGCACACCTTGCGGTCCAACCTTACGGGATGACCATACTTGCTCTTTAAAAAAGTAAAGCAGACACACCTTACGATCCAAACCTTACGGGATGACCATACTCGCTTTCTACCCAAATATAACAATTACATATTTTATTTGATATCATACTTCCATGAGAACATATGCTTGAATTGTTTTCCATGACTTTATAAAATATTATGCATGAATGCGTTAAACATACATATCATCGATGCCATGAACGTAATATAAACTAAGCAGTTAAATAGATCCATCAATAAACAATAAAAGCTAACATCAATAACTATCAACCTAATAGCCTTTAGCCAACCAGATATTTATAAATTTATACATCTATAAACCTCTAATTTATATAATTCTAGCCATCAACTTCCTAACTCTTTGTGGTGTAGGTCAATCGACCAAAACGCATGAAACATGCACTTACCTCGAGTCGTGAGTGAAATTGAGGAAATCAATCACTTTCCTTTGTTGATTTGCAGAACCTAAACATATATATTTCCAACAATTACTTTCCAACAATAGGAAATCATCTTTAACCATTCTTAGTAAATTTTCAGAAATTGTCTACTAATTTAGCATAACTTCAAAATCTCATATCATTTACTATGCATATTAGAATTCAAATATTCCAACGGCTGTGGATTCCTTAAAAAGTCTATTATAGCATGTTCTAATATGTTACGACCCGAAAATCCATCACGATTCCCGGTTCACTAACCACTACTACTCACTGCTATTACTCATGATCCACTGATAAAATTCGTTTAAAATTTTGAAACCTGTTTTTCGACTGGAAACAACACTTTTAAAATCGACTGAAAACATCGCAGCGGAAGATTTTTGTTAAAAATCATTTTAAATAGAATATCAAGTCTTTAAAACATTAAGAGACATTTTTGGTCGACTCCTGTCGGTACCGGCCGACACTTTGTTCGTCTCTGCCAGCACAGGTCGACCCTCACAGCCGACACTTCTGCTCACTCTCAAACCAGTTGACACTTCTCTTTAGTGGTCGACCCTTCAATCTTCTTTGTTTCCATTGGTCGGCCTCCGTGGTTGCCACTTTTACCATCTCCTTCATTTTCGGTCGAAACCTACAGCCGTAGTTTGACACCTTGATCCCCTCTATCCACGCAGGTAGACCCTTGCGGTCGACACCGCTGCTATTTTTACACTACCGGTCGACACCTACAACCATGGGTCGACACTTACTTCGGCTCTGCCCGCGCAGGTTGACCCTCACGGTCGACACTTGCAGGGTCTGGTTGACCACTAAGCCTATCAGTCGACACTTCCCTCGACTCGACGTTAAAAACAACAAAACCATCATTCTTATAATAAACTAAAAATCATTAAATACATCCAGACTACTACGCGATCGGCGCTGTTAGACAATCATTTGAACGGTTTAACTTACTTACTCTAACCCTCGTAACATTCTCTCCTACTACTAATTAACTATCCACTCTACTTTTCCCTAAGCGGTATGAGAATTGTGACAAGCCCTTATGCCTTCACAATCCACCTCTCCTTATATGGGCCCGACTTTCTCGTCGGCCAGACTTCCGGTTGGGTAAAAGCTTTAATACCATCTCTGTCACGACCCGAAAATCCACCACAATTCTCGGTTCGCTAACCACTACTACTCACTGCTCTTACTCATGATCCACTGATAAAATTCATTTAAAAATTTGAAACTTGTTTTTCAACTTGAAACAACACTTTTAAAATCGACTGAAAACCTCGCAGCAGAAGACTTTTGGTTAAAAATCATTTTAAATAGAATATCAAGTCCTTAAAAAATTAAAAGACATTTTCGGTCGACCTTGTCGGTACCGGGCCACACTTCATTCGTCTATGCAGCACAGGTCGACCCTCACGGCTGACACTTCTTCTCACCCTCAAACCGATCGACACTTCTCTTTAGCGGTCAACACTTCAATACTCTCTGTTTTCATCGGTCGGCTCTCGTGGTCGACATTTCTACCATCTCTTTCATTCCCGTTCGGAACCTACAGTCGTAGGTCGACACCTTGATCCCCTCTGTCTGCGCAGGTTGATCCTTACGGTCGACACCGCTGTCATTTTTACACTATTGGTCGACACCTACAACCATGGGTCGACACTTACTTCGACTCTACCCACGCAGGTCGACCCTCACGGTCGACACTTGTAGGATCTGGTCGACCACTAAGCCTATCGGTCGACACTTCCCTCACAGAACCTCAATAAAACCTCAAATTTCCAATACGATCCATTTCGATTCGACGTTAAAAACAACAAAACCATCATTCCTATAATCAACTAAAAATCGTTAAATACATCTAAACTATTACTGAATATTTGAAATTTATTTTCTTTACAAAATGACTTAAAATGACTCTGACTTGACCTCTACACCCGTACCTATGAACACTGCGTCAAAATTGCCGTAACACTTGGCCGGATCATCCACGAACGTGCTCCTCCAACTGCCTCCTAGCACTGGACTCGCTTTGAGTACTCACCAGCTATCACTTCGTTGCCTACATCACAAAACTCAACTATTAGCCTAATGCTAAGTAAGTAATGCACATAAACACACACTAAATCAAATACCCCTAACACATGCAGTTTCTACAATTTCGTCTCTACTCACACTAAATCAAATACCCCTAACACATGCAGTTTCTACAATTTCGTCTCTACTTTCGTTTTCGTCTCTTTCTTACATCTTCTTTACCTACTTACTACTGGGTTCTTCTTTATGTACTAGATCAAGATAACACACCTCGCGGTCCACCTCTGAGGACAAGGCCACCACGTAAAGCGGAGGAAGAGTGATACATCTCGCGGTCCACCTCTGGGGACAATACCACTCAACCCCATCTTTCTTATCTTCTTACGTATTTTCTCATTTCATTCGTCTCATCACATCTTACTATTTTACTTTGTAAAACATGAAAATTCATTTTCATTTCGTTCTCGTTCTTTAAAACCATGAATGCATAATCAACTAAAACATAACGTAAAATAAACGTGCATGCAACCTACCGTTCTGTGATGTAGGCCCGAAGGTAAAAGCACCTATTACATTACTTACCTGGCGTCCTTAGCAACTCATACTCTGTATACGGCTCGCTAACTGGAGAATCTATAAAACCACACATTTATCAGCTCCACTTTCCTTCCAATTCAAAAAACTCTAAAGGAAGCAACACTCTCACAACTAATCCAACTAAACCCAAAATCCTATATAATTTCTGACCAAATTCGGAATTGCATAACTTATCTAATACTCATCCGATTTGGACGATTCGAAAGGCTACGGACTTCTGAGGACATCTAATTCCTAACAGTCTAATCCAACACCTACAGTTTGGTCGATTGTGGCCGAACGGAAATCGTTTAACAATTCGTGTATTCGGCTATTCAAATGTTCAATCTTTCTCATAAAACCCCGAAATCTATTCCTACTTCTAGCTTTAATACCAATACACGGATAAAACCAACTTAAACCTCTAAATTTCGTATCTCCCTCTTAGGGTTCACCAAAACTACCCAATATTTCCTTTCACTTCATTTTTAACACTCAAAACAGCTAAAGAACTATCTACTAAAAACTAAGCAAAACTTACTGTAGATTCGAAGAAATAGAGAAGAAAATGTCGCCGTTGGACGTCGCTAGAAGGAGATCACCAGGAGAGTTTTCTTTTCGGTTGGGGAGGAGGAAGAACCAAAAAGGAGGTGGGGTTTACGATCCTCCCCTCTGTATTTTTATTTATTTATTATTATTATTTTTATATATAATAATAATAATCTAATTACTAAAATTCCCTCAACCTTTAACCGTTTAATCAAATCGTCATTCGGTCCGTTTTTGGTTTGATTCTTATAAATGCATCTTGTCCATTAGCACCAAAATAATCTTCTACCTAGGCAGCTAAGTTTTTCGCCCTTAATTCCGACTAGAACTCCGCCGTTTACCGCTGCAAAAATTTGAAAATTATTTAACAGAAATTTTGGTAGTTACGTAATAACTTTAAGAAAACCAATTCACAAAATAAAAATTCCAGAAACGAAAATGTACTACATATCCACCATTTTTAACTATTCATCTTCACTTTAATATTTTCATCCATAGAAATTCATTATATCTATTTATCATTGATCATGCTAAGGTATGGAGAATAGTAGGTTGAAAAAAAAATTGTGCATCACAGCTGAAGTTCCACAATTCTCCATAACCCACTAAAATCCATCATCCTTTCATCGTATAATAATCATTTTTCATAAATAAAACATATTCTTTAACTAACGTTGAATTTCTTTGCAAGAAAAGGAGGAAATGTCAGCGTGGAGAGCTGCTGGTTTTTTTTTTCTTGGGGAGAATAATAATAATAATAATAATAATAATAATAATAATAATAATAATAATCGTGAAGAAGAGAATGTGAAAGAGAGAGTGTGTTTGGTAGAAGTGAAACTTCCTCGCGAAGCTTTCTATTTTTTTTTTTTAAATTTTCTTAATTCTATAAATTTCTAGTTTACCAAAATCCTAATCCAATTAATTTCCCCTTTTGATTATTCTATTCTTCCGGTTTTTAAATTTTTGGTTCTCCACTTCCTTTTACTTTTTAATTTGTAAGTCTCTAAAATCTTTCGTAAACTTCATGCACGTGGCTAAATCTCTCGGTAAAGTTTTCGGGTGTTACAACTGTGCTGTCCTTGGCTATCTCATCTTGCTGGATTATCGGACAACTAGATATCAACAATGCTTTCTTACACAACGATCTGACTAAGAAAGTGTACATGCAACAAATCACCCGATTTTATTGATTTATCCTTTCGGTGGTATGTTTCTTACATAAAGCCCTCTATGGTCTCAAGCAATCTCTGAGGGTTAGGTATATTAAGTTATACACAGCATTAATTAATTGGGGTTTCTGCGCATCAAGGTCTCACTCATCACTTTTTCTATGTCGTACGCCATCATCCATTATTATTATTATGGTTGTGTTTGTGGACGACATTATTTTGACAGTGCTTCCTTTGCCTTGTTAGACCAGCGCTTGGCATATTTACATTCTCAATTTAAAGTCCGTAATCTTGGACTACTATCATACTTTTTAGGCATTTCAGTCACTTAAACATCTACTGATATGAGTTTTTCTCAGTCACGATATATATCTACCCTACTTCACAGAGCAAATATAGGGACTTGCAAGCCGGTTTCAACTCTCATGGTGGTTGGACCTGTGTTATCTATACACTCGGGGACACTTCTAAGTGATGGGTTTCTATACTGTAGCATAGTTGGTGGTCTATAATATTGTTGCTTGACTTGACTTGATATTGCTTTTACCGTAAACAAGGTCTCACAGTTTATGCATGCACCGTCTGACGTTCACTAGCAAGCAGTCAAGAGAATTTTGAGATATCTTAAAGGTATTTCATCTCTCAGCATCTCCTTCACGCCCTCTAATTCCTTTGATTTGACTTGCTATACGGATGTCGACTAGGTTTCATGCCCTGATTATCGCAAGAGAACTCTAGTGGTTTCTGTGCTTTTCTAGGTACGAACCTTATCTCATGGTCGTCCACCAAACAGAAGGTTGTTTTTTGCTCCAGCACGGAATCAGAGTATCGCAGCGTCGCTAATGGTCCAGCCGAGGTTCTTTGGCTACAGTCACTACTGAAGGAACCAGGCTCTCTCTCACCTGCAATTCCTCTTATACACTGTGACAACTTGAGTGCAACTTATCTTGCCTCCAATTTAGTCTTGCACTCAAAATCCAAACATGTGGTTAATTTTCACTTCTTCTGGGAAAAAGTGCTTCAAAAGAATTTATTGATCAAATTCACTCTTTCGAATAATCAGCTTGATGATGCGCTCACTAAACTCCTTTCACCAACATCGTTCAACCACTTCTTATCCAAGATCTTTAACCTATGACTTCAATCTTGAGGGGAGATATTAGCACATATGCTTCTCTCACTATTCAATTATAGTTTTGTTAAGTTACAATTGTAATTCGTGTTTTTTCATGTCATTATTGTTGTCTATGTGACATATACACGTAAGTACTCTTCTTTGGAAAATACAGAATACGAGAAAATCATTTTAGATATATACGTGTAAGTACTTCTCTTCTCCTTCCTCTCTCGTTCTTCTTCTTTTTTTACCTCCGCAATTTGAACTAGTAAATCCAAATTCAACGTGTTTGACATCTTTTTTCAAAGTAATACCTCACTTTTTAAATTGAACAGTCTGCTCCCCTTCTTACCGTATCTCTCCTTCAACCAAAATTTGAAAAACAAATCATGACGTCCTTATTTCCTCCATTATCTTAGTTGCCACTCATTTCTCCAACAACCTCTTCTTCTCTCTCATCTTTATAACTTTCCCTTCTAATGAAACCTGATTCTAAGATTTTCTTTGTAATCTTTAGCTCTCCACGTATGAATTTAAATATCCTTTTTAAGATAAAAATATATAAACATGTTGTTGTAACGTGATGTAGCATTCAATAGCAAAAACAAGATTTTGTTTATATAGTCATTGATTTCAAAGAAAATATGTATAAAACAAGCTCATGTAATAACTATTTTTTAAGAATTATCACCAACATAGACTATCTTACACATGAAAGACTATGCCCGAGGGAGTGTTGAGAACAAATGTGCAATCAAAATCCTCCGTTGTCAATCCAAACACGGATGTAACAACAAGAAAATGAAAGAGTGGGTTGTGTGCGATGAGAGATAAGAACAATACCATCTACGACACCCTAAACTGCATAGTCGTAGAATCCCTTGACACTAGCAACTACATAGCCCTAGATAGATCCCTTCGCCTTATCCTTCCATCCTTGCCACGACCTCCTCTGCCTAAACTCAAATTGACACCACTATTATGGAAGGAACGGTCCCAAAATCATTGGACCCCTGCTAACAGAAAAGGTTCGATCCATCACTCTTTTCGGACCTAATCTTCCTATCCAAATCAAAACTGGTCGACTGATACTGCAAATAATAAGAAGGTTGGAGCTCTGATGGCTAGTGAGAGAAAAAGGCTTGCTGCCTTAGATACTCTATTGGCTTGGCTGGCCTCAAAAGCCACGCCCACAACTCGGCATCCGCCCTGCTGCTCTTGCCTGAGGAGAAGAAAAGGATTGATGAGGTGGATGTTGCAATTCTACAGGTAATTCTTCTGTAAATGCCTATGTTGACCACAAGTATGGCAAGTATACCACTCAAAGTCCAGCCTCCATGTGGCACTTGGCCCTTCCATTCACCCAGATTCTTCTTCATCTCCTTTGAAATCTTCTTTTTGGCCATCGACTCCTCATAATCCCAACATTTTGCATCCAAGATTCTCTCAATCCTCTGGGCGGTAGCAATGACCTATTGAAGGTAGTCAAACTCTCTAATTGCAGTCATCTCCTCGATCTTAGTCCTAAAGTTCATCTTAAACTTCACCATCTGATCTAACTCAACCCTATTCAAAACATACTGCAACAACTCAAGAAACTGGGGGGTAAAAGTCCATGATTGTCATAACCCCCTGGGTGAGCTTGTGGAT
>CM039518.1:14359639-14492271 GCA_022433055.1 Begonia peltatifolia | reverse complement strand
GGGTAAAAGTCCATGATTGTCATAACCCCCTGGGTGAGCTTGTGGATCGCCATTATCGTTGTGTTCATGTGACCCTGTTTGATATGCTTGTTCCGAAAAGGTTTTTCAAGCTGCTCCTACATTATTGAACGAACATTGAATCTATCCTACACTGGGTTCTACCAATCCAATGTTATCTCTTTCCGATAAGGAGCTACGAGCCTAACCTAAACACCCTTGTGAACCTCCAATGTCTTGAAGTTCTTAGCCATCTCTTAATGTGATTTTTCTACCTCCATATTTTATCCACTCTCTAAAAAAGATGGGTTCATTCTAGATATATTTAATGGGCTGACTGTCGGCTCGCTACTGTAGCGAATCGAGCCTATCTTGGTTTCATGAGGAGGGCTGAGCCAAGCCCGCCAGGGACCGAGCAAGGCGATACCTAAACGTGCTGGCTCTTTTGCTTGGCAAGCCAGCCCGCCCAAACACATCGCCTTCCATCCCCTGACCAACCGATGCATCAACTCTAGCGGGCAGTTCGGTTCCAAAGGGTGTGGGAACAAGAGAACGTTCAAGAAAATGAAGGGCGGCGAGGTGGTCAGACTCCGATCCGATGGTTAGTTGGAGCTCCGCGACTTGGAAGAGTTATTGGAGGTTGGTAGAGGCGGCAATGGAGGAGCAATAGACATTGCGAGAGGATGGGGGTGGATCAGGAGCTAACGTCAGGTGGGAGAAGGAGAGGAGTGGTGAGTTAGGGAAGGGGAATTTCCACTAAGTGAAGCTTTGGGAGGCAAAGGAGAAGGACGATTCGGAGTCGGGTATGACGAGTTGATGAGAATGCCCCTTGAGATGCAGAACGGCAGGTGGCGGCGGAGGTAGCGATGGGGGCGCCATTTCCTACTCTCGGGCTGCGAGAGGGAGGGTCGGGGGATGGGAGGCGGTGGGGCTCATGATAGTTCGAGTGTAGTGGCCAAAAAATCCACAGGAGAAAAGCTGGGTGTTGAGCTTTGGTTGGTCAGTTTTCGTGGTTATCTTCTAGACAAAGAGAAAGATGCAGCCTGCCGGGGTCTTCTTCAGATCTCACAAATCACGATACATGGATGGATGGGCAGAAATGGCAAGTGGGTCTGAAAAAATGGAGGAAGATTGCAAGTAAACTAGTAAAGAACTTTTGGAGCAGCAGAAAGAGACAGAACAACGCCTGTCTCTGCGTCTTCTCATCTGGCAGTCTGGCTTTGACATGTTTTTAGACTTTTAGTGGCTATAGGCTACCCCCCTTCCTGGTGGATGGTAAAGTATTCCACGGTCCACCCTCTCTCTTCTGGATGTGCATTTCACCTCCCTCGTCATGAACAAACCCTTATTCTTATTCCTCCATCGATGCTAAATTTATGATAATAATTATAATTAATTTTATATATTTTTTAGCATATTTAGCTGTGTTTAAACTAAAAATTACAAAGAATTTTGAGAAAACAAGAATTAATAATCCTAAACCCTAATTGATTTCACATTAAATTTACGTGTCTATACTAATTAAATTATGATACAAGAACTATTTTTGCTCTCTAGTTAACTACTTTAATTATATGATTACTTACTTAATTGAAATTATGTCGATCTTAATTCAACTACTCCATTAGCAGAGGGTATAGATATCATCGTCTATAAACTGAAGGTCTGACCTTGCCGAGCGCGTTCGCAGATAGATGTCGTGAGTCGGTCCGACCTCGAAATACACACCGAGAATTGAACAAAGCGTCACCAGGCAACGCACTACATTTGACAAAAGACTGGGTCATCGAAACCAAGAAGAACCACTCGGTGTCGGTGACAACTTCATTGACGGTGTCGTCTGAAGGGACGATGGATCTTGAACATAGTGAGTTGAGATCGTGGGAAACATTTTTTCAATGCTCCTACTCTATCATAGAAGAAGTTGAAATGTTTTTGGTCGTCCCTCTATCTTCTTTGCCTTTTTAATACTCATTGTCTCATCTTAAAACTAATGAGCCATAATAATCATAAGAGGATTGTCAAAAAATTGCGTTTCAAATACGACGAAGTTCCTCGATCAAAATATATTTAATGATATTTATATGATATATTTTTATTATATAGTTTCAAATAATTTTTTTAATAATATATTTAATTTTATATATCTTAAAATTTATTATAATTAATTTTTAAATTAAATAAATAATTATCGTTAGTATATAATTTTTAATATTATTATAATTTTTAAAAAAATTATATTATATTAATATAAGTTGAAAATATTTATATATTTTCGGTTCGTTAGACTCGATTCGTTTAACTCGTGATTCGAAAACTGACTCGAATTAAAAAATTTTTTATACTGACTCGTTTAATTTTTTAAATTTGATGAGCTAGACTATTTATTGCTCGATTTAGCTGGATTCAATTGACTCATTTATCATCTCGGTTAGTCAAGTAAACTCATGAAAATAGGCGAGTGAGGTTTGGGTCCCGCTCCCTACTTCAATTAGAAAGATTCAATCAGATCAGCTTCCGGCATCAATCCTATCAAATTAAAGGGAAAGGTGCCGGTCATCTTGTGGATAGTTACGAGGGTCTCTTTTGGGTGACATTTGGCGCTATAAAAATAAAAGTAAATATTAAAATACATCCTAAAATTAGATGGTATTTTGAATTGATAATTTAAATTTTAAATTTTGTCAATTTTACATATTAGGGTTTTACGGATATTTTAAATTTTAAATTTTGTTAATTAATATCTTATAATTTGAGATGTTATTAATAAATATCTTACTGTTTAACTTTCGTTAGAATCCGTTAATAAATTCTGTCAAGTCTGCCTCTCTATCGTTTCTATTTTTTCCTTGTACTTCTTCCTTTCCAATACACCATTCATAGTTTAATCCCCTCATTTTTCTCATCAATTTCTTCTCTGAACACTCCCATAACTTACTTTTTTGAGTTAATTATGGTTTCTTAATTGATGTTTGATTCATTCCGAAGCTCCCTGATTTGATTTACTCATGGGAAGATCATTGAGTTGGAGAAATCGAATAGTTCTAGAATGCTGAATTCCCAACTGCTTTACCTCTTAAGTTGCCGCCCCTACTTGCTCATTCAAAATTACTATCACTTCACAATTCCAGTTCACTATGCATCTATCCTTACCCAATAAAAAAGAGTTTCTTATGTTATGGGGTCTCGAAGATGCATATATATGTATATATGTATATGTATGTATATATATGAATAAATGTATGTGTGTGTATATCTATATATATGTGTGTGTATATATATATATATATATAAAATAAAGTCTTATGTTATGTATGTATATATATATACACATACATATATATCGATATGTATATATGTATATATAAAATGAAGTCTTCGAGACCCCATGACATAAGACTTCATTTTATATATATAAAAGGGCCTTGACCTAACTTACTCAGCACTGTTTCTATCCCGACCAGGCAACCTCAGGTAAAAAAAAGACCCAAGTAGGAATTGTAAAAGAAAGATAAGGGGAAGAAGCAGGGTTTTGGAGGCGATCAGATTGGTGTCGGTGGGTTGATGGAATTCTTTGAGAGGTTATCTTCAAAAAATTTGTTATAGGCCAACATTTGCTCTAAAAGTTCCACAAAATGGTTTGGGAAAATGGCAGAGGAGCTTGTTCAATTTGCTTTTTTGCGACTATTTGCTTTAGAATGGTTCGGTATAACTTAATTAAAGCTCCTAGAAGTTGATTATTTAATGCTTGGGCAATCAGTCCGACTTGATTCTCAAGGTTTTGAAGTGCAGCAACTTGAGTTCGGATAAAACTAATTTGATTCTGGATAATAGTCTCGTTCTTTGCTATGTGCTCTCCTAATAACTGCTGTGTGGATGGTTGCTGTTCAATCTGAAGCTGTTGATTTTTCTGCATCATTGCATGCTGTGAAAAAATTAGAGAAATTTTTAATGGATATGAAGATCCCTTCAGTGAAGTTGATGGATATTCATGATATGTCTGAAAATTACAATGGTGCTTTTCCATCTTAGGTTGTACGAGTTGAAGTGTAGATTATCATTTTGATTAAAATTTCGAATGTAATACGTCGAATCTAAATTTGATGGACAACAATCAAATGTGTGAGCTTCCCCACACTATGTACCTGATTATGTTAGTGTTGTTCATCCTGATTATGTTACTTTATTGCACTACCGAGGGATGATGAAAGTTGAGCTTAGTGCTGTCATTTTGTCCAACTCATAAACCTCATTGTAAGACTTAGATAGTAAGACACCACCTACTGAAGCATTCCCTAATGATCAAGTTTGCCAATATAATCCATTGTAGAAAGTCTGCCATTGAATCCAGTGAGGAAAGCCTTGATGTAGACATTGACTTAATTACTCTTTAAACCTCTTTTTAGCCTCATATAATGAATGACTTGCCATCAATTGATAAAAATTGAGATTTCATTCCTTAATTTGGCACTCTTGTTGAGAGAAAAATACTTCATTCAAAGATCTCTTTTGTTCGGCATTTTGGCCTCAGAGAATGCCAGTGGAATGTGAGGACAATCCTCAGCTGGTCGAGAAGCAAAGATGATTGCTTTCAGAAAATGTTCTTCCAAGGAAAAACAATAGCTTTTAGAGCTTAGATTTCACCACTTTCTGCTTCCTTCCAGCTCTAGCAAGAACGAGGAGAGACAGAGGGGGACTAAGAGCACCGCCAAGCAACCCAGAGCTCGTAGGACAATGTGGTGAAGCCATTCAGGTGCCTTGCATAGGCTGAACACCGAGAACGCTCTCACAGAGCACTTCAAAGATGAAGAAACACTTCACTTGATTTTCCAAATATTCAATGTTCTAAAAATTACAAATGATCGGAAGAGAGTTTAAATGGACTCCCAACGTTCGTTTTCATCTGCAGAAAGCCAAAACTGAAAAGATTAAAAATAGCTGTTGGCTTCAAAAATAGCTGTTGGCGGGTCGCTGTTGCGGCATTGTGGGCTAGGCGCGGTCTCGTGAGGCGCTGACTGCTTCGTGGGTGCGCCTTGTGTGCGGCCAAGCTCGGCTGGTGATCTCCTCTTCACGCGCACGCTATCCAGGTTGTTGCGCATGCTGTTCCTTTGTGTGCGCTTGCAGCTGACTTCGCGTGTGGACTGTGCGGCGCTAGCTCCTCTTGCGCACGCATGCTGGGCAATGCTTTGGTTTTGCGCGCCATGCCTTGGGCATAGCTCTCATTTGTGCACCAAATTACTACTGCATGCTAGTTGTCCGCTATGGATCATCCTCGTGTGCGCTATGCCTTCGTTTCTTGAGTGCAAGACAACTGCACGATGAATGCCTCAAAGAGGAACCAACTTGATCTTCAATGCCCTCTTTTGCTCCAAGCCTTGATCATAACGTTTTTAATGACTATTATAAACAACCAAACTAAAGAAAATAATGGCTAAAGTTTGCCCATAAACAAATTTAACTAAAGTTTCCTAAACACTAATGCAAATACAAAGTTTGGTTACAATATTTGAGAAAGGAAAACAAATTTCTTCTTCTTCTTCTTGATTTCATTCCAAACCTTGAAAAGTCATTTACCTACAAAATTCCACAAGCTCATTAGAAGATAAAAGAGATAAATTACATACCTTGGCTTGTGCTTGATGGGTTGTGACCGTAGGCACACTATGGCGGGACATTGGAACCCAGAGAATATTAGAGTGTATGGAAATGAAAAACTCTTGGTGGACCAGAGAACTATCTCACGTTAGGCACACAGGTGCATGTTTTACTAAAGAAAAACAACCACATTTGGGACTAAGTTTTCGTCCTCAATCTTTTTATACTCTCAATGAGAGAGGAGAGAGAAAGATGAGAGTTCACCAAACAACCTTAGAGCTTGAAGAACAATGGAGGGATACTCCACATGATTAGAAAATCGTCGACAACCACTTAAGGTTCTTCGGAAAAGGAAAAGCTAGTATATTACAATTGGCAAAAGTTCTTACAAACACTAATATTTATGCCTTAAATAGAAAACCTAACGTGGTGATTAAGGTTTGGCATTTGAAAGGGAGGAAGGAGAGGACTTGGATTGATGAAGCAATCGATGACCATGAGCAAGTTCCGCGCGCGCGCCATTTGACGGCCGAGGTGAAACCCCTCGCCATTCCTTGGTTGATCAAAGTGCCATGTGATCTATCCTTGTCCTCTTCAAGATGTACCTGCAAAAATCTTATCTTTTGAAGCTTATTTTTGGGTCATTTCTTCAATTGAGTTCATAGATTGAATGTTGCAAAATCGACTCTCTTTTCTTCTTTTGTGGCTGAGTCTTCAACCCATCACAAACCACCATCATACATCTAATTCTAACCACACAATCTAATACATGATGTAATATATAAAATTCATACATAAAGGCTAGACTTTATCAAAAGAAAAAGAATACAAAGTTTAAATAAAAAGTTACACAGTTTATGGGCTAGGAAGACAAATTTTCATTGGGCGATTTGATGAGTCCATCCGTCTATTCCAAGTCAGAGTTTTCAAGGTTGATCCATGTCCTCCAAGTTAGGCTCCCATGTAAAATCTCTAATGAGATCAACACCTGCAAGAAAAACAAGTTTGTTAGCAAAAATGTTAAGTAGATTAGGGGTCTTAGTTTGTGATCTTGTGATTGGCCTCCTTGGCATGTTAGAGGTCCATGTGAATCAGTTCAAAACTTTCTGAAGCTCGAGAAAAAGAAATAGTAAAAGAGATTTACAATAATCACATGTCTTTCCTGTGCCTTCAACAATGTAATCCGAAAGATTGGTGAGCATAGTTGATGTACATCCAAGTCCCATTACACCTCCAAGGCCCATTACCTGGTCATAGACTAAGGTCCGTATTATTTTTGCTGACAAATTATTTTCTTTTGCAGGTAAAGATTTCTTTGATTACTTGGAATAGAAGTCTAGCTCACTGCACATGGATCAACCGTTGCACGCTATTACTTAGAAGACACGGATGAAAGCTACTCAAATTCAAGAAGGAATTTGTCTTCTCAGAACATAACCATGTAACCCAGTATTTATTGGCAAATATTGGGCCTTATTGTAATTTTGGGGCAAACACTTAGCCTTTTTTATATTGCATGCATTTAGTCATTTAAGAATATATGAATGTTAGGGCTAGTTGGCGGCTTGAGCTAATAATACATGAAAACTAATCAGAGCATAGAGCAAGGAAGGAGCCCATCAAATACTTGGACCACGGGTTCACTAATGGAGCAAAGGGCCGAAGCAAAAGCCTCAAATTCACTCTTAATTTAAATTTCCTTTTAAAAATTCAAAACCACCAGCTCATTCCCTCCTCAAAGAGCTGTTGGTAGATTGCCATTCAAATCCACACTAACCATAAAAAGAATGTATCTCATCGTTTGGATGAAAGAGAGCCTCGCGCGTGCAACGGATAGGATGAAGACCTCGGATTTAGGATGCTTCTCATTATTGTTTTTCCTTAGCCACTTTAGGATACTTAAGCATGACTATTGGTGGTTGTAATTCAACTTTCGTTCAATGAAAATCTACGTCTTTCTCTCAAAAATCACAATGGTTTGGAGACAAGGTAAATGCCTCGGAATTCCTAGGCAACCAATGGAGTGAGTGTCTGCATCGCCTCTAAGTTTAAGAACACTGAAGGTCGATTCCGCGTCATTTGGTATCAGAGCGTAGGCTGCTTCCACTGTGTATCGATTCTTGCTTTTACTCATTATTATTTGTTGGGTTTGATGGCTGCACGTGTTATTCGAATATGTTATTCATCTACCGCAAATATTGTCATTATGTAAGAAAATGATTTTGTTTTGTTTTAATTATTGTGATCAGTTTTGTGTTAATCAACGTCACAGCAAACTTCCTAACATCATCTAGATCTAGGATAAAAGATTTACTACTCATAACATGTTTGATAATTATTTTTTAATCAGTTGAAAAGTTCAATAAATATGTTTTTATGCATACTCACAGAGAAGAACTTGATCTATTTTTGAATTTCTTTAAAATATTGTTGATTATCAACCGTGATATTTCTACCATTTGATCGTAATAAATCTTTACAGCAATTAACTTACCTGCTTTTGAATATTATTATTGGAATCAATCGGAAATTATCTTGCTAAAATTAGCTTATTTCAAAACCAAAAATCACATATTTTGTGCTATTAGTTTGCTGTCATATTTTTTGTTGATGTTTATTTAATATTAAACCTTTAAGATTGTTTGTTGTTAAAATAAACCCAAAAACTATTTTTATTGGTTTTTAATTTTTGTTTTGTTTTGTCACTAGTGTGTTTATTAGGTTTCTCTTAAAAAAATAATCTTAAACGAATTCCAACAAATTTTCACACGTTTAATGGACTTGATTGTTACTGAAAACTGTTAAAATTGTCTATTATTTAGTGCATAAAACTTTTCCTAATCCAACACTGTTGCCTAAATTGTTATTGTGCACATCCATAAATTTTGTTTAACTTCTACAAATAATCATCTAATATTTTAAGAAAGTAAGTAGTGCCTTTACAATTATTAATTGGAATACTGACAAAATTATATTTTAGATAATTACCTTACCGAGATAATCATTAATAATTTAAAAATATATATATTATCTAAAATTGGTTAATCATCACACATTTCCTAAATTTTAAGATTTAAGTAGTTCGTTAAGAATGACAACTACGAGTGACATTAATTATTATAATAATCAAGATCAATCCAAAGACAAAGAAGTCTCTCATTTTGAGACTCAAACCTACAAAGAGGGAAAGTCAAATATGCAAGGACAAATTAATAATTTAGGCAAACAACTTAAAGAATTTAGCCTAATATTTGAAAAATGCTATGAAAGACTTAAAACGTGACAACCGTAGAGAACCATCTCAAGAAAATACCCCATGGAAAAGAAATGAGAATTTTAGTAGAGAATCTCAAAACTGAGAAAATTTACCACCTCAAGAGAACATACCATGGAGAAGAAATGAAAACCTTATAAGATAATATCAAAGCCGAGGTAATTTTTCATCAGCAGAGAGCCCACCATAAAGAAGGAACGAAAACCCTAAGAGGGAATTTCAAAATCGAGAATATTCCCAATCTCAAGAGACCATACCAAGAAGGAGAAACAAAAACCCTAGGAGAATGTATCCAGGTCATGATTATTCTGAAATTGATGAATGGACTTTGGATGAGGAAGATAATTTCCTTCCTAACCCTCGAAGAGACAATGAAGACCTTAGGAGTGTTAAAACTTCTATCTCTCTATTCAATGGAACGTGTGATGGAAACACTTTCCTAGATTGGTTAGACAAAGTTGAGAAGGTTTTCGTTTACTATAATTACTCTGATCGAGTTAAAACATAATTGGTTTCACTAGAACTTTCAGGCTATGCCGCACTTTGATGTGCTAACCTAAAAGCCTAAAGGATAAGGATCCAAGATACCCCTATCACCACTTGGAGAAGTATGAGTACCTTCATGAGGAAGAGATTCGTTCTTACTTATTACAAACAAGAATTATTCCTGCAAATAAACAACTTTACACAAGGAAGTAAATCAGTTGAGGAGTATCTCACAGAATTTGAGACACTTAAAATTCGTGGATGATTAGAAGAACCAGAGGAACTGGTTATAACTAGGTTTAGACGTGGACTGAACCGAGAAATTAGTGACATAGTGGAGTTACACCCACTGAACTCATTAGACATGGTCGTACAGTTGGCCTTAAAAGTTGAGAGATAACTTAAGAGGAATAGGAAAACCAACTATACCCTAACTTCACCCCCAAACCACAAGAGAATAGCAAGACTACCATTAAGGCTAATGGAAAGAAACATTTTTCTAGTAATTGAACTCCTAAAGTTACAAGTAACAAAACTGTTGGAGGATATTCCAACATAGCAAAAACACGTGACATCAAGTGTTTCAAGTGTTTAGGAATGAGACATATAATGTCTGAATGCCCAAACTGTAATAACCCGAAAAATTTCAGATTTTAAATCTAATTTCTAAAATTTTTAATTTAACCTCGGTTGTACTTTCGAGAAATATTTTTACGGGTAAATTAAGTTATAAAACTCGAAGTCTAGTTTTGTGATGGTTTTCAAAATTTTAAAGTCGGAAGTACGAGAATTTAACAAACTTACGAACGATAAAAACACGTGAGGGCGTTTTGGTAAATTAATTAACTAAAAAAAAAAAACCTGTTAAGTGGAATGGCTTCATGAAGAAGCCATTCCACTTCACGCGTTTTGCAACCCAAATGCCCGAGGGGAGGGAGACGCGAGAAAGGGAGGGAGAAAGCTCCGATCTTCGGTCGACGAAGGTGAGCGTGGGAGAAACCGCTGGCGACTAGGTGCTCTGCTGTGTCTTGTTCTCCCTTCGACCGAGTGTAGAATGACGTCCTCGGTAAGCTCTTCCCCTTTTGCTGCCCTTTTTCGTTTTTCAGTTTTGCCCGAGCTTAGTGCTCGGCCTCCTTTCATTTTCAATGAAATTAGCCGCAAGGTTGGAGTGGAGTAGGAGGGAGATGCCGTGAATTGAAGGAAACCAAAGGTGAGCCTAGTTGGTTTCCTATTTTGGCCGAGCTTAGTGCTCGGCCTCCTTTCATTTTCGGTGAGCTTGGCCGAAGTGTATGAGTGAAATGTGCCTAGTTGTGTATAGAAATTGTGAAATTTGAATTGAAATCAAAATCGGATCTCTGTTTTGTGTAGGGGCAGTTTCTGTTTTTGGCCGTTTCGGCCTAGCTTTGGTTGATTATTTTAAATTCTACTTTTGTGGGTTAAATTAGGATGTTATAGGAATGTATGGCCGCTAAAATCGTTCAATTCCGATATCCGACGCAAAAGTTATGCGTGTCGGAAGTTTATGTCGGATTTTGCTCCGAGTCAAATTAGTGAGCGATTTTCGTAGAATTGTGACATTTGATAGTAGCATGGCTGTTTTTAATGTGTAAAGCCAGTTTTGAGTGAATTTTGGTTGAATGAAACAAAAATGTGAAATTGGATAAAAATGCCAGATTCGATTTCGGGATTTTTCCACCTAGCTGCGGCTTACCGTTTTAAAATCCGTCTTAGTATGTTAACCTAGATTCCTAAGGAAACGTTTAGCCTCTTGAATCACTCAATTTCGTTAAAGGACGCAAACGTTATGCTCGTCCTAATTTTAGGCTAGTTTTCGGTCGAACCAAATTCGTGACCCGTTTTAGTTGGGATTTCATGGGTTTAGTTAAGAGATGTCATTTTTAACTTATTTGGTGAATTTTGAAGTAAAGATTGATGAGTGAATTGTTTACGTTTTAGGTTGAGACATTTTTGGCGAAGCTGTGCGTCGAGTGAGCTTAGAACGCCATGTAAGTAGTGCATGCATGTGTTTTGCCCAAGTGGGCCTACACTGTAGAACTTTAGGATTTATGTTATTGATTGTGGTGTGCGTGCGTATTGTTTGACATACATCATATTTTAAAAAGGGAACGAAAATGGTTTTGTGCATATTTTGAGTAAATGGTGAGATACGTGACGATGGTACCGCAGATCCTACTAGTGTGTGGGCCGGTATGTAACCAACTGCAGATTTCGCTCAAGTAGTGGGCCAGCTGGGCTGTCACGCGACGTGTATGTGTTGACGGTGAGGATGATGGAAAGTGGTACCGCGGATCCTACTAGTGTGTGGGCCTTTGCAACACCAGTTACGGATTCCGTTCGAGCAGTGGGCCGGCTGGGCTGTCGCGAAACAAGTGTGTGGCAACTGTGGCCCCGTTGCTGGTGAGGCTGGGATGGGGGCGACGTGTCAGGGTGTAGTGTGGCGCGAGGTACACCCTCACCCTGATGTGGTTGTTGTGTAGTGATGCGTGTGTGTAGCTTGTGGGCCTTGTTGCTGAAGAGTCTGGGACGCTGGCGACGTGTCAGGGTGTAGGGTGGCGTTGGGTTCGTCCTTACCCTGGTGCAGCTACACTACGTGTCACAGATATGACAACATGAATGTGAGTGTGGAGACTACATGTGATAAGATTGCATTGTCGGGTTTTACTTTCATATTGTACTACTTACTGAGTGTTAGACTTATGTTGTGTGTTCTATGGTGTAGGTGCTGACGATATTGCTGGTGAGCCTCGAGAGCGTAGTCCTGAGACATAGCACGGTTGGCGGCGTGCGACCGAGACACCGGATTGCGGATTGTAAGGGCGACCCGACCCGTGGAGATGGTAGGTGATGGTGAGATGCGTTTGGGTTGTTGTTCTGTGTCGGGATATTTATGCGGATGAGGAGTTCGTATAGACGTCAGTTGTGCTGGAGATTATAGAGTGGTTGTAGTGTTTTGGGGACGCATACGTATTTTTATATGTTAGAGTATGATATTGCTCTATACTGTGGACTTTCTTTATTTGTAGTTGATGGATTTTTCCTTGTCTTTAAACTTCGATTATTTTGTTATGGAGATTCTCTGGATAGTTGATGGATAAATATTATTAGTTTTCTAGTGAATTGCGTGCAATGTTTAAACTTTTGGGATATCTAGTTTTTAGGCATTACTCTGCCGAAATTTCGGGAGAAAGGTTAGGAGTCGAGAAGATATTAAATAGGTCGGGATATGTACAGTGAGTGCTAGAAAAGTGTGGATGGGCGTGGGAGTGCGGCGTGGCACGCGACCTTTGTGAGTCCGCAAGGGTCGTGCGGCATCGGGTGAGGGCGTGCGTGCAGACGTGCTGTACGGAGGCAGGGTGCGTGGGGCACGCGGCGCTATGAGTATGCACGAGATGCGGTGATGTTGAATTGGCGCGCGCGCGGCACTGAGAGGGTGCGCCTGAGGCGCCGAAGTGGGGACGTGGGTGCGCGGCACCGAATTTGTGTAGTTCGAGGTGTATTTTGGACTTCTTCCTAAAATTTCAGGTTTTTGTTGTCTTATTCCTAAAGCTATTTTAAATTATCATGTCCGCTGCGTATTTCATATTGAGGATTTTGTGTTCCCTCTTCGGAGCGCGAGTTGTTTTCGAATCGAGTCGAAAATTTTTACGCTTACAAATTTTCTTTTGAATATGATTTGAAAATGAAAGTGGTATTAAATTTAGTGAGTTCGCGTCAAGTGTCTGTATGTCATGGTGTGTAAACGTATTATAGTGTACCGAGAACGTGTGGGTTTTCGAGGCGTTACAGCTATGGTATCAGAGCCATGAGGTCGACGTCGTTCAAGGGGTTACCTAACATCGCCAGCCGCTGCACGGGAGCGGTCCATCAACTGTAAGTGTTTAGATTTAATTTTACTTTAAGACTAATGTGGATTTGTATATTGCAAAGGTAGAAAATGTCTGGAGAGACTAGAGGCAGAGGTCGACCACGACGGGAAACACATAGAGCTGTAGGCGATATGGATGATACCGTCTGGGAACTTACAGAGTTACTCCACCGCCAGTCTCAACAGCTAGAGAGATTTATGAGCAGGGACGACCAGGGACAATCTGGTGTCCAGGGTTCGTCTGACAGAGGGGGTGATAGACTGCACAGACTTAGACCCCCGATTTTTGACGGGTCATCTCCGGATCCTCTCAATGCTGAGGAGTGGATACAGAGCTTGGAGAGTATGATGGACTATGCCAAGGTAGATAACCATGACAGGGTAACTAGTGCAGAATTCTATCTGGCTAACGATGCTCGCCATTGGTGGGACACAGTCGGGACCACGAGAGATGTGAGGGTCGTGACCTGGGAAGAGTTTAAGACTGTGTTCTTCGGTAAGTATTATAGCCATGCTATCAGAACTCATAAGAGGGTGGAGTTTACGCAATTGAGGCAGACAGACACAGTGGCTTAGTACGTAAGACAATTCGAGACGCTGTTGCAATTTGCAGGGCATTTGGTGCCTAAATGAGAACAAGGTAGACCAGTTTGTGCAGGGCCTAAAACCTGATGTGTATATGGGCATGCGCATAGCTGAAACGCGAGGGGTGCCTTACGAGGATGTGGTGGCGAAGGCTCTAGACATTGAATAGGCTAGAACGAAGCTGCCCAGTTACAGAGAGTCGCCTAAGGAGCAGCCCAGAAGATTTTCAGAGTGTTGTTGCCTCAGTCGAACGGGGAAGAGTTATCTCAGCGGAAGGAACTGAAGAGGCCTAATGATAGCTCTAGCAGCCATGGGAGTAACAAACGGCCGCATGGGTCGGGGCAGTTCCCTTTATGTCCTGAGTGTCAGAGGAGTCACCCCGACGAGTGTAGAATGAACTAGTGTAATGAGACAGATCACATTGCTGGAGATTTCCCCGAAGACGAATCCGATTCGATGTTACAACTACAACGAGTTAGACCACTTTGCAAGGGACTGTCCAGCTACGAGTAAGACTTCAGCGAGAGTACCCTCGAGGGTCTTTGCCCTCATCGAACTAGACGAGGTCGGACAACCTCCAGTAGATTTAGGTATGACTTACACTAGCTATATAGATTTTAGGATCTAGTATTATTATTAGGGGAGTTTAGAGATGAGTTGTTTAGAATGATTATGAATAAGGGGGACGTGGAAGTTAGGTTCCATCAAGGAAAACCAACATGTATAGAGGAATGTAGTTTAAACAAAAGGAGTGGCCGCGGCCGACCAGTGCTAGCGAGATACGCAGTTTTCTAGGGTTAGCTGGATATTATCGTAGATTCATTGAGGGGTTCTCTAAGATCTCAGCTCACTTGACCCGGCTGACCAGAAAGAATGCGAAGTATGAATGGACTGACAGGTGTGAGGACAGCTTTCAGACATTGAAGTAGAGATTAACTACAGCTCCTATACTGATGCTACCCGTGGAAGGAGAGAGGTTCTGTATTTATTGTGACGCCTCCAGAATTGGTTTGAGGTGTGTTTAGATGCAGGGTGGGAGAGTCATTGCCTATGCCTTTAGGCAGTTGAAGGCTTACGAGCAGAATTATCCCACTCACGATTTGAAGCTGGCGGTTGTTGTATTTGCACTTGAGATTTGGAGACATTACCTTTATCGGCAGCAGTGCGAGATTTATTCAGACCATCAAAGCTTGAGGTACATTTTCACGCAGAATGAGCTGAATTTAAGACAGAGGAGGTGACTCGAACTGGTCAAGGATTACGATGTGAAGATCAAGTACCACCCGGGAAAGGCAAATGTGGTGGCAAACGCCTTGAGTAGGGTAACAGCTTCGACTTCTGCCATGAATTCCGTAGGGCTTATTGAGTTGATAACAGAGATGCAGAGTTTTGGCCGGGAGGTAGTTTTTGATATGGCAGCCACTCTTTCGGTCTTGTCGTTGAGGCCGACTATTCTGGACAGAATTAGGCAGGCCTAGGAGACTGACTCGGAGTGTAGCGAGCTGAAGGCAATTATGGAGGCCAGGCCTAATTCTGAGTTCAGCTATTCAGAGGACAGGATTCTGTTCAGAGGACGGGATTCTGAAATTTCGGGATAGGTGGTACGTCCCGAAGGATGAGGAGCTGAGGAAGGATATATTATTAGAGGCCATTCATCTTTTTTCTCGGTGCATCCCGGAAGCACTAAGATGTACAGGAATTTGAGGTAGCACTATTGGTGGCCTAACATGAAGCGAGCGGTGCCTGAGTATGTTGAGACCTGTGTAGTCTGCCAGCAAGTGAAGGTGGAACATCAGCGACCATCTGGGATGCTCCAACTATTGCCAATACCAGAGTGGAAGTGGCAACGGAACACTATGGATTTTGTGGTCGGGCTACCGAGGACTACCAAGGGACATGATGCTATCTGGGTGATTGTCGACAGGTTGACAAAGTCGTCTCACTTGCCTGTGAGGATGACTTATAGCATGGATCAATTTGCCCAGTTATATATTCAGGAGATAGTCAGACTTCATGGGATTCCGATGTCAATTGTTTCAGATCGAGACCCCAGATTCACGTCCAAGTTTTGGAGGAGTCTGCATAAGGCTATGGGCACCAGATTAGATTTCAGTACGACCTTTCATCCTCAAATCGACGGGCAGTCAAAGCAGACTATACAGATTCTGGAGGATATGCTCAGGGCCTGTGTGTTGGAGTTTCAGGCGGCTTGGAGTAAGTTCTTACCGTTAGTGGAGTTCTCATATAATAACAACTACCAGTCCACCATTAGTATAGCGCCGTACGAGGCGCTCTACGGAAGGAAATGCAGGTCGCCATTGTATTGGGATGAGGTTGGGGAGGCCCGATTGATAGGTCCTGAGGTTTTACAGCAGACTGTCGATAAAATTTCTATGATACGGAAGATGATTGAAGCAGCTCAGAGTCGATAGAATAGTTATGCTGATCAGAAGCGTCGGGAGTTGGAGTTTAGTGAGGGCGACGAGGTATTTCTGAAGATTTCACCGTTCAAGGGAGTGGTGAGGTTCGAAAAGCGGGGGAAGCTCAACCCTCGGTTTGTGGGACCATTCCCGATTGTCAAGAGGATTGGGAAGAATGCGTACCAGCTCCAGTTGCCTTCGTCGATGGATGCCATCCATGATGTTTTCCATATCTCGATGTTGAGGAACTGTATGCGAAGTCCCTCTTAGGTAGCGCCACAACAGGATATAGAGATTCAGCCGACACTGTCCTACGAGAAGAAGCCAATGAGGATCTTAGGGTCTGCTGTGAATGTACTGCGCAACAAAGAGATCTCTTTGGTCAATGTTTTGTGGCGCAATCATGGTGTGGAGAAAACTACTTGGAAGCGGCGTGACGATATGAAGCGACAGTATCTCAACTTATTCGGTACGTAAATTTTGGGGCAAAATTCTTATAAGGTGAAGGGAATGTAATAACCCGAAAAATTTCAGATTTTAAATCTAATTTCTGAAATTTTTAATTTAACCTTGGTTGTAGTTTCGGGAAATATTTTTACGAGTAAATTAAGTTATAAAACTCGGAGTCTAGTTTTGTGATGGTTTTTGAAATTTTAAAGTCGGGAGGACGAGAATTTAACAGAGTTACGGACGATAAAATCACGTAAGGGCGTTTTGGTAAATTAATTAACTAAAAAAAAACCTGTTAAGTGGAATGGCTTCACGAAGAAGCCATTGCACTTCACGCATTCTGCAACCCGAACACCCGAGGGGAGGGAGACGTGAGAGAGGGAGGGAGAAAGCTCCAATCTTCGGCTGACGAACGTGAGCGTGGGAGAAACCGCCGACGACTAGGTGCTCTGTTGTGTCTTGTTCTCCTTTCGACCGAGTGCAGAACGACGCCCTCGGTAAGCTCTTCCCCTTTTACTACCCTTTTCTGTTTTTCTGTTTTGGCCGAGCTTAGTGCTCGGCTCCTTTCATTTTCGATGAAATTGGCTATAAGGTTGGAGTGGAGTAGAAGGGAGATATCGTGAATTGAAAGAAACTAAAGGTGAGCCTTGTCGGTTTTCTGTTTTGGCCAAGCTTAGTGCTCGGCCTACTTTCATTTCTGGTGAGCTTAGCTAAAGTGTATCAGTGAAATGTGCCTAGTTGTGTATAGAAATTGTGAAATTTGAATTGAAATCAAAATCGGATCTATGTTTTTTGTAGGGGCAGTTTCTGTTTTTGGCCGTTTCGACCTAACTTTGGTTGATCGTTTTAAATTCTATTTTTGTGGGTTAAATTAAAATGTTAGAGGAATGTATGGCCGCTGGAATCGTTCGATTCCGATATCTGACGCAAACGTTATGCGCAACGAAAATTTATGTTGAATTTGGTCTGATTCAAATTAGTGAGCGTTTTTCGTAGAATTGTGACATGTGATAGTAGCATGACTGTTTTTGATACGTAAAGCCAGTTTTGAGTGAATTTTGGTTGAAGAAAACAAAAATGTGAAATTGGATAAAAAGGGCAGATTTGGTTTCAAGATTTTTTCACCTAGCTGCGGCTTACCGTTTTAAAAGCCATCTTAATATGTTAAACTAGGTTCCTAAGGGAACGTTTAGCCTCTTGAATCACTCGATTCCGTTAGAGGACGCAAAAGTTATGCGCGTCCGAACTTTATGTTGGTTTTCGGCCGAACCAAATTGGCGACCCGTTTTAGTTGAGATTTCATGGGTTTAGTGAAGGGATGTCATTTTTAACTTATTTGGTAAATTTTGAAGTAAAGATTGATGAGTGAATTGTTTGCATTTTAGGTTGAGGCATTTTCGGCGAAGCAATGTGTCGAGTGAGCTTAGAACACTCAGTAAGTAGTGCATGCATGTGTTTTGCCCAAGTGGACCTACACTGTAAAACTTTAAGATTTATGTTATTGATTGTGGTGTGTGTGCATATTGTTTGACATGTATAATATTTTAAAAAGTGAATGAAAATGGTTTTGAGCATATTTTGAGTAAGTGGTGAGACGCGTGGCGGTGGTACCGCGGATCCTACTAGTTTGTGGGTTGGTACGTAACCAATCGCGAATTTCGCTCGCGTAGTGGGCCGGCGGGGCCGTCACGCGGCGTGTATGTGTTGACGGTAAGGATGATGGGCAGTGGTACCGCGGATCCTACTAGTGTGTGGGCCATTGCAACACCAGTTGCGGATTCCGTTTGAGCAGTGGGCCGGCTGGGCTGTCGCGAAACGGGTGTGTGGCAACTGTGGCCCTGTTACTGGGGAGGCTGGGACGGGGGCGACGTGTCAGGGTGTATTGTGGCGTGAAGTACACCTTCACTCTGATATGGTTGTTGTGTGGTGATGCGTGTTTGTAGCTTGTAGGCTTCGTTGTTGGGGAGTCCAGGACGGTGGCGAAGTATCAGGGTGTAGGGTGGCGTTGGGTTCCTCCTTACCCTGGTGCAGCTACACTACGTGTCACAGATGAGACAACATGAGTGTGAGTGTAGAGATTCCATGTGATAGGATTGCATTATCGGCTTTTACTTTCATATTGTACTATTTACTGAGCGTTACGCTTATGTTGTGTGTTCTATGGTGTAGGTGCTGATGATATTGCTGGTGAGCCTCGAGAGCTTAGTCATGAGACATAGCACGGTTGGTCGCGTGCGACTGAGGCACCGGACTGCGGATTGTTAGGGCGTCCTGACCCGTGGAGATGGTAGGTGATGGTGAGATGCGTTTGGGTTGTTGTTCTGTGTCGGGATATTTATACGGATAGAGGAGTTCGTATAGACGTCAGTTGTACAATATTGTATAGAGTGGTTGTAGTGTTTTGGGGACGCGTACATATTTTTATATGTTAGAGTATGATATTGCTCTATACTGTGGACTTTCCTCATTTGTAGTTGATGGATTTTTCGTTGTCTTTAAACTTTAATTATTTTGTTATGGAGATTCTCTGAATGACTGATGGATAGATATTATTAATTTTCTTGTGAACTGCGTGCAGTGTTTAAATTTTTGGGATATCCAGTTTTTAGGCGTTACTCTGCCGAAATTTTAGGAGAAAGGTTGGGAGTCGAGAGGATATGAAATAAGTCGGGATGTGTACAATGAGTTCTAGAGAAGTGTGGAAGGGCGTGAGAGTGAGGCGTGGTCACAGGTGCTTGGGGCACGCGGCCCTGCGGGTGCGCACTGGTTGTGCGGCGTCGGGCGAGGGCGTGTGTGCAGACTTGTTGTATGGAGGTAAGGTGTGTGGGGCACGCGGCACTGTGAGCGTGCGCGAGACGCGGTGATGTTGAGTTGGCATGCGCGCGGCACCCAGAGGATGCGCGTGGGGCGCCGAAGTGGGGACGTGGGTACACGGCACCGAATTTGTGTAGTTCAAGGTGTATGTTGGACTTCTTCCTAAAATTTCAGGTTTTTGTTGTCTTATTCCTAAAGCTATTTTAAATTATCCTTTCCGCTGCGTATTTCATATTGAGGATTTCGTGTTCCCTCTTCGGGGCGCGAGTTGTTTTCGAACCGAGTCGAAAATTTTATGCTCACAAATATTATTTTGAATATAATTTGAAAATGAAAGTGGTATTAAATTTAGTGAGTTCGCATCAAGTGTTTGTATGTCATAGTATGTGAACGTACTGTAGTGCATCGAGAATGTGTGGGTTCTCGGGGTGTTACACAAACCTTCATACAGCGATAGTCAAGCACTGGAGAGCTTGTAAGTGAGGATGAGCGTGAAGAGAGCGAAATGGAAGAAAGAAGTGAATCAGAGGATAAAGTTGTCCACACTCCAGAATGATCTCTATTGACGGTTATACGTCGAGTTCTCATATCGAAGAATTCAAAGGAAGTTTGTCAACGTGAAAACATATTTCACAGTCATTCTATAGTCAAAGATAAGTTGTGTTCGTTAATAATTGATGGAGGGAGTTGTACCAACTTAGCTTCCAAGGACATGGTCACTAAATTGGAACTAGAAACTACCACACATCCCCATCCCTACAAGTTAAGGTGGTTAGATGATAGAGATGACATTAAGATAACCAAGCAAGTGACAATTTACTATATGAAAATGTAAGGATTTTGTTCTTTGTGACGTAGTTCCAATGAGTGCGAGCCATCTATTTTTAGGACGACCTTGGCAATACAATCGTAAGGTAACCCACGATTGATTTGCAAACCAATACTCTTTCAAGTTTGGAAGTAAAACCATTAGACTAGCATCTTTAACACCTGAACAAGTGGCTAAGGATGATGCGACTAGAAGAGAAGAGAAAATCAAGTCAAGTCTTTTAATGACCAAGGGAGAATTACAAGCATCTATCCTTAAGAGAAATTCTCTTATCATAGTAATGTTCAAGAATAGAGTTATGGAATTAGGAGATATACCTATTTCTGTACAAACATTATTTAAGAAATTTCAAGATACTTTTCCTGAAAGAAATACCACTAGCATTACCACCGCTACGAGGTATAGAACACCTAATAGATCTACAACCAGGGGTTACTTTACCTAATCGACCAACTTATAAGATAAACCCCGAAGAGACCAAAGAGTTACAAGTTTAAGTACATGACTTGTTAGACAAAGGATATATTAGAGAATCTATGAGCCCGCGTGTCGTGCCAACTTTATTAGTTCCAAATAAAGATGAAATAATGAGGATATATGTTGATAGCCGAGCTATCAATCAAATCATAACTAAGTATAGGTTTCTCATTCCACGGCTCGAGAATTTTTTGGATGAGCTCGGTGGAACATTCATATTTTCAAAGGTGGACCTTAAAAGTGGGTACCATCAAATTAGGATGAAACAGTGTGATGACCCGAATGTGTACGTATGAGCACGACTGCGGGGCAAACCTCGGGTTGCGAGGCAAATCTCGGGACCTAAACGGAGTGTAGGCAAATCCCGGACTCGAGTATAGGCAAATCCCAGGTTGTACAAGGGGGGTCGTTACAATTCCAAATCGCTTGGGGAGGTATATCGAAATGAAATATATATAAGAAAACCCTCCCAAGGTAGTAAAACGCGTTTTGGAGCACAATTGACAACAGATCCCATAAGAACTCCGAAGTCAAAAGTGCTCCAGCGATAGCAATACCATGTTGGGTGACCGACTAGGAAGTTCTTGCCAAACAAATCCATGAGGGGAGGATATTGGGTTACGACACAATCCCCAGAGCGACAATATCTTTCTGAGAAAAATGGTCATTACAAATGATATCAGAGTCTGTATCCAACAGGAAATGTGCCCAATGAGGACGTTGAGCCCCTGAGGGGGTGATTGTGATAACCTAGATAAGTACGTATGAGCACGACTGCGGGGTAAACCTTAGGTTGCAGGGCAAACCTCAGGAGCTAAGCCTAGTGTAGGTAAATCCTAGACTCGAGTATAGGCAAATCCCGAGTTGTAGAAAGGGGGGCTCGTCACAATTCTATATCACTTGGGAAGGTATATGAAAATAAAACATATATAACGAAACCCTCCCAAGATAGTTAAACGCGTTTTAGAGCACAATTAGCAACAAATCTCATAAGAACTTCAAAGTTAAAAGTGCTCCGGCGAGAGTAGTACTGTTGGGTGACCGACTGAGAAGTCTTTGCCAAACAAATCCGTGAGGGGAGGATATTGGAGTACGGCACAATCTCCAGAGCAAACAATATCTTAATGGAAAAAGAGGTCGTTACAAAGAGGGCGATGAGTGGAAAACAGCCTTTAAAACTAAATATGGGCTGTTCGAATGGATGGTTATGCCTTTTGGGCTAACCAATGCGCTTAGTACATTCATTCGTCTCATGCATCATGTACTTAAGGAAATTTTAGGAAAATTCGTGGTTGTATATTTTGATGATATTCTAGTTTACAACTCACACCTCCCCTCACAGCTAAAACATTTAAGTGCCTTATTCCATACCTTAGGGAATGCCACGTTATTTGGTAATCTTAAGAAATGCTCTTTTTGCCCAAGAGAAAGTGTATTTTTAGGATTCATTATTATAAAGAGTGGAATAGAGGCCGATGAAGATAAGATCCAAGCCATTAAAGATTGCTCTACCCCTAAATCAATGATGGAAGTATGTAGTTTTCACGGCTTAGCCTCATTTTATAGGAGGTTTATTAGAGATTTCAGTTCCATCGTAGCCCCCATCACTGATTGTACTAAGAAGGGTAGAGGGTTTGATTGGACCGCAGAGTGTCAACATAGTTTTGAGCCGATAAAGGAAAAGCTTTGTCACTCGTCTGTTCTAGTGCTTCCTGATTTCAACAAGGTATTTGAAATCAAGACTGATGCATCGGGAGTTGGCATTGGAGCAGTTTTCACGCAAGAAGGTAGACTACTTACATATTTTAGTGAGAATGTCAAGGGAGCAATTCTCAATTACTCAATGTATGACAAGAAATTCTATGTCGTCACATGGGCCCTAGTGCAATGGCAGTACTATCTTTTATCAAAAAAATTCATCATCCACACGGATCATCAAGCTTCAAACACATTCGCAGTCAGAATAAAGTAAACAAAAGACATGCAAAATGGGTAGAATTCTTGTAAATATTTCCCTATATCTTTAAGTATTTGAAGGGCAAAACAAATGTAATGGCCGATGCACTGCCTAAGAGACATGTTCTGCTAACTGACTTAGGAACTAAATTCTTTGAATTCACATAGATAAAGGATAACTATGGATTAGATCCATACTTTGGACCTTATTATATCAAGTGTCTGACCAAAGCTGAAGGAGATTATTCTATTAGGAATGGTTATTTGTTTAAAAGAGGAAAACTATGCATCCCCGAAAGGAGCTTAAAGAGATATCTGGTTAAAGAAGCCTATAGCAGCGGATTAGCAAGTCATTTTGGAAAAACTAAGACCTTAGATATGCTTAAAAAGTATTTTTTCTGGTCTCACATGATTCGTGATGTACATCGTCTTATCGAACAATGCATGATTTGTAAAAAGGCAAAAAGTATAGTTTTACCTCAAGGATTGTACCTTCCTCTGCCTATACACCCTTGGGTTGATATCAGTATGGATTTCATTTTAGGTCTTCCACGAACTGCTAGAAACAAGGATGCTATAATGGTGGTTGTAGACCGTTTTTCTAAAATGGCACATTTTATTCCTTGTGCTAAAATGGAAGAATCAATTTCTATCGCTGATCTATTCTTTAAAGAAATCGTTAGACTTCATGGAATACCTTACACTATAGTGTGAGATAGAGATACTAAGTTTCTGAGTTTATTTTGGAATGCATTGTGGAAGATGCTGGGAACCAAGCTACTTTTTAGTACATCCTTCTATCTTCAAATGGACGTCAAACAGAAGTGGTCAATAGAATATTAGGCACCCTCCTGCGTAGTGTTATAGGGAAAAGATTTACTAATTGGGATACCCTACTACCACACATAGAATTTTCCTACAATCGTGGTGTACATTCCATTACACGACAAACACCATTTGAAGTCACGTATAGTTTTAACCCCTCTACACCACTAGATCTAGTATCTTTACCCATGAAGGACTTAGTAAATCCAATAAGAGTCGACAAGGCGGCACAAATCAAGAATTTGCATGAATCTATGCGTAAGGCTATAGAGAGAAGAGAGAAAAAACAAAAGATATGCTAAACAAGCCAACAAAGGGCTAAGGAGGTAATATTTAATGACGAAGATTTAGTCTGGTTACATTTACGGAAAGAACGATTTCCTACTAAGCGTAAATAAAAATTACTTCACAAAGCAGAAGGCCCCTTTAAGGTTATTCAGCGTATTAATAATAATGTCTATAAGATTGATTTACCAAGAGATTATAGAGTATTCCCCACTTTTAACGTCCAACATTTATCGCCATACGTTGGTAACGAATCTGATGACGAGAAGGTCAACTTATTGGATTTGAGGATAAATCCTCAATTTGAGGAGGATGATATACATCCAAGACCCATTATACCTCCAAGGCCTATTACCCGATCACAGACTAAGGCTTGTAATTTTTTTGCTAAAAAATTATTTTCTTTTGCAGGTGAAGATTTCTTTGATGACTTGGAATGGAAGTCTAGCTCACTAGACATGTCGTGGCACGCTATCACATGAGAGACACAGATGGAAACAACTCAAGTTCAAGAGGAAATTTGTCTTCCCTGAACATAACCATGTAACCAAGTACTTTTATATTTATTAGCAAATATTTAGCCTTATTGTAATTTTAGGGCAAACACTTAGCATTTTTTATATTGCATGCATTTAGTCATTTAGGAATAGATGCATGTTAGGGATAGTTGGTGGCTTTATCTAATAATACATGAAACCCAATTGGAGCATAGAGAAAAGAAGGAGCCCGTCAAACACTTAGACCGTGGGTTCACTAATGGAGAAAAAGGCTGAAGCAAAAGCCTCAAATTCACTGTTAATTTGAATTTTTTTCTGAAAATTCTAAACCACCAGCTCATTTCCTTCTCAAAGGACTGTTGATAGGTTGGTATTCAAATTCACACTTACCATCAAAAGAATGCATCTCATCACTTGGGTGAAAAAGAGCCCCCCAGTGGGCATTGGCTAGGATGAAGACCTCGGATTTGGGATGCTTCTCATTATTGTTTTTCCTTAGTCACCTTAGGATACTTAAGTATGACTATATATGATTGTAATTCAACTTTCATTTAATGAAAATCTGCTAGTTTCTTTCAAAAACCACAAAGGTTTAAAGATAAAGTAAGTGCCTCGGAATTACTAGGTAATCGAGTGGAGTAAGTGCTTCCATTGCCTCCAAATTTAAGAACACTTGAAAGTCGATTCCGCATCAATAGTGTGGATACAACTAAGTGGAAAACATTAAAATGAATACATAACAAAAAAAATGAAGAATACTATCATTGTAAAGTGAACTGACCTACTAGGTTTTCGGTGACACATGTAAAATTAGAATAGACTAAATCGTTAAATGTCACAAACATAACAAATTTAACGAGGTTTTTCATGTAGAGTTCAATTGAACAAACGAGTTAAAAATTCAAGATTCATTATTTTTAAAGGAACGACTTATAACATTAGCAGTATGGATCTCCTAAATTTAGGATATAAAATAAACTTTAACAAACATAAGGCCAGGGAAGAGGCAAATAATATAAATATACATGTATTTGTGGTTATTCCAGACTCTCAACCAACAATACTTTTCTAGCATTATTGTTATTTGCTTATCTGATCTATTATTATTGTTTGGTAACAACAATAATATATGAAAACTTGCATGAACATTATCACTGCCCAATAAAGAAATGTCTAAAATATTGACTAAATCTTTTTAGGCAATGTTGCTGCACGTGGGGATTATTAGATGTATCAAGGCATCTCGAGTAAAGACGTCATTAACATTTTTATTATCAACTTATGAATATAAAAATAAAGTACTTGAAAGGAAGTACAACTCCAATAAAATGATAAATGTAATATTGTGATTTATATGCATAAAAATGGTAAAATAACTAAAAAGGGGCATTTTGGGAAACATATCTGAATATAGAAAGGACAATCCAATTCAGTCACATCTGTCTCTCCGCAGGTTATGGGTTTGCGTATGGAACTCAAGAGGATAGGAGAGGACAACTCTCAATATGCATGCCTAGCGGTGCCCATCCTTGGACTTGATGTTTAGGCAACCGAGACGAAACCGCATACTTTCTCTCTCTCTAAGTGTCATGTTTCCTTTTTTTGGTTTGTTATATAAGCGGAACTGCGTCCTATATATATATACACACACCAATATGGTGTTTGCGCCTGCGATCCACGCGTGGTGCGGTTATTCTCTGGCATTTGGCAATCGACGAGCTGCTTCTTCGTAAGGACATCCATCGTCTTCTTCTTCCTGTGGTAAATTTGTTTCCGTCTCTTGTTCTGGAATTTGGGAACTTCGGATAGATTTATGGGTTTTGTTTGTTTTTTTTTTTTTTTTTCTGAATTTGAATGGTTGAAGTGTTGGAGCATTGCGCTATATCATCTTGATTATTAATATGATTCTGATGTGAGCTCTTTTTGATATTTATTGATGGATTTTGGTTTGTAGGGTGGGAAATTGGAGGAATAAAAAGAGGAAAAAGGTAGTATCTGTGTTTATTCTACTACAACTAGTATCAAATCATGTGAGAATGAAATTTGAACTCCATACCTGAAATATCAGATTTGTAAGACGATTCGTCTGGGTTGTCATGATGATGTGTTTAAAGCTAGGAAATGGGTTTGAGATATCTTTATTTGTCTTGAAGAAATTAGAGAACAATTTTATTAATTGGCATAAAAGGTGAGGCAAACTTGTGCAGGCTTGAACAACAATTTGAAACGTCAAGACCTTAGAGCTTTGGCTATGGGGTTTACTACTCAAAGATTGGCTGCATCATCACAGGGCATTTCTAGTCTCGAAAACGAACCCGATCATCTTCTTGTCCTTGTTCATGGCATCTTAGCTAGGTTTCTCTTTTATTAGAATTCACAATCTAATTCACAGTTTTGACATTTTTCCCTTGCAACCCATGAGGAAATATGATTGTCCTTGGTTATATTTTTATCTTAGTCGTAACTTATTGTTTAATATCTGGCAAACCATAAAATTCTGATTGTTATTTCTTTGCAGCCCAAATGACTGGAAATACGTTGAAGCAGAGCTTAAAAGGCGATTAGGGAAAAACTTCTTAACATATGGTACAGTCCTCTTTTTGCAGCTTCCAGTAGCTGCTTATATTAGAAAATTGCATCTTTTTCCTATCTAATGATTTATAGGCTTTTCATTTGTGATATATTGCTTTTTTATTTCTAATATTTGATTCACTAAAGTCCTGGAAAATGGAAAGTTCCTGTTTGTCAGAAGTCTTCAATTTTTTTCCTCAAGTATTAAAACACGGTTTTTATGTCTGAAGCAAGCTCTTCAAACACCTTCACAAGAACTTTCACTGGGATTGAAGGAGCAGGAAATCGACTAGCAGATGAAGTGAGTTTGTAAGATTTGTTTACATTCAGGCATTGTCTATATCGTGATGATTGTTCAATAGATAGCCAATAGATAGCGATGGATAATTGGTAATTCTAATTTTAATCAGATCGTTCAAGTTGTAAAGAAGACAGAAGGTCTGAAAAAGATCTCTTTTTTGGCGCATTCTCTTGGTGGGTTGTTTGCCAGATATGCCATTGCAGTTCTTTACAAGCCTACCCATGGTCAAACAGATGGCGAGGCCGGATCAGAAACTTCAGGGCCAGTTAGCTCTGCAAGAAGAGGAAAGATTGCTGAATTGGAGCCAGTCAATTTCATTACCTTGGCAACTCCTCATCTGGGGGTGAGAGGCAAAAGGCAGGTATGATATGCTTCTGCAATTCTTATAAATCTTGAGCAGAAACTGTTTTATGATTGTGCAATTATCAACACTGGATTTTTGGGTTTCTTTTCAGCTTCCTTTCCTCTTTGGAGTTCCAATATTAGAAAAGCTAGCTCCACCAATGGCTCCTCTGTTTGCAGGCAGAACTGGTAGCCAGCTGTTTCTTACTGATGGCCAACCCGACAAACCACCTTTGCTGCTACGAATGGCATCCGACTGCGGCGAAGGAAAATTCATGTGAGTAAGAGACCTCCCTTCCTGTCTTTCTGTATTTTTCGAGCAGAAGCGACATCGGTATTGTGATTTATTTTTTGTTGATCTTCTTGCTTCTGAGCAGATCTGCGCTTGGTGCTTTTAAATCTCGCACTCTTTACGCCAATGTATCATACGATCGTATCCGCTTCATCTGCCTCTTTTTTTCAAGTGGTATTTGTTCAACAATTTTCCGTGTCTTCTCTTCACTATATCATTTCTTTATCATTATATAGATTTGGTTGGTTGGCGAACATCCTCCATTAGGAGAGAAAAAGAGCTGATAATGGTGAGTTTTGCCTTTTCATCGATTTCACTTGATCGATTTTCGATTACTTAATCTTCCATTTGAAGCTTTTGAAAACAAAATATGTCATATCCAAGCTTACTATTTGATGTAATGTTATCATTTTGAGGAAATCTTCTGCATTTGCTTCAGCCTCCTCGACAATCTTTGGATGGTTATAAGCACGTTGTTGACATGGAATATTGTCCTCCGGTTTCCTCCGACGGCCCCCATTTTCCTCCAGAAGCAGCTAAAGCCAAAGAAGCCGCACAAAATACTCCAACCACACGTAATACAGTCCAATATCATGAAATCATTGAAGGTGTTGATGATTCGAATAAAATTTCGTAAATTTTATAAACTCATTGGAAAAAAAAATTAGATTTTGAATGCATTATAAACTAAGTAGATCAATTGGTTGCTGACAGAGGAAATGATACACGGATTACAGCAGCTAGGATGGAAAAAAGTCGATGTCAGCTTTCATTCGTTGTTGTGGCCCTTCTTCGCCCACAATAACATTCACGTATTTCGTTTCTTTTTTTCCTCGTATACTCTGACTCAAATCATGCATTTAGATGTGTTTGCTTAGTTTTGGACCAATGATCATGATTATTATTTTGTTCAGGTGAAGAATGAGTTGTTCCATAATGCTGGTGCCGGAGTGGTCGCTCATGTTGCAGACAGTTTGAAGCAGCAAGAATCATCTTCTTCCTGTATCATCCCTGCTAGCTTGTAGTCATAAAACAAAAAATATTATGCTCATAGGTGCTAACTCACATGAATATACGGCTATTTCAGTCGTCTATTTGATTGCTAGTGGAATGTGAAGACAGTTAATGGCCATTTCTAGATTTGCGTGCTGAAGTTTTTTAGTATGACGATGCTTAGAAGTATAATGTGATTTCAAATAAGGCTTTTTGAGCAAAGAAAATAAAATGAACTTTCTTGAGTTTTATTCCTTAAGTTTTGCGAGTTTAAGAGTTTCTTACGCACTGTCGAGTTCTATGGGAGTATTGTCTCGGTAACATGTTTTTTTTACATAGATCAGTGTTTAAAGTGCAAATAAAAATGACAAAATCTGGAAATTGATGAACATGAGCGAAGAACTAGCGGTTAAAAAGATAACCCAAAAGTAGTAGTTGAATGCAGAAAAGTGGGAGATAGTAGCTCTGCGCCACTGCGTTCTTGATGGGCGCTATTGCGATCGATGAACTACCGTGGGAAACCAGAAGCTTCGTTTTGAGCGCAAGTGTGTTTGACGATATTTTACCCAGGGCACTTGCGCTTCTTAGGGTTAACGAATCGTTTTAATCAATATCTATAAATACAAAACAGATGGGATGACAAGAAGAGGCCGGAGACTCGACGGTGAGCGGAGATTTTGACGCTCAATCGTTGATGATATACGTGGAGATCATGGCAACTCACAAATCATCGAGATTGAAGGCACCAACTTTCTCTTCTTTTTAGTTTCGTTATATTCGCTGTAAATGTTGACATAATATAAATTCCTTTGTTGTTTTTCTCAGATATCATCAATGAACTAATTTTAATTTTCTATTCGCTTTAAATTTAATTAAATCTTATCTTTTTCATTATATTGATTTGTTTATAGTTTTTAATCTGTGTGGGACTTTTTGTTAATCTAATTAACTGGCGTTAATTAGGTTAATTTTATCATGTGTAATGAATTTGAAAAAAATAATTTGCATCTTAGATACAAAATAGAATATATCACACGATCATTGAGTAGAAACCATGAGTTTATGTATGAGAGAGATCTGCCAGCATAACGTGTGTAACCTAAATTGAAGACGTGAACTTAATGATTTGTTATTGTTTTATTCAAGTAGGAATATAATGAATTTAATTTCTAACAAAATTTCTAATCAACCATCGGAGAGATTTTTAGATAATCGGGGCTTCTCGGTTAACTAACTTGAACAAATTAAATAGTTGGAAAAAGTTGTTGGCTTAAAAGATAATTAAGCTTAGTTTTTGTTTTGAAAATGAGTATACTAAATTTGTCAAGTGATTTTAAGTTTGCTTTTTTAATAGATATTTATGCATAAAATTTGAATTTTTATCTTGCTTAGAAATACCTTGGATGAGAGGTCTTGGATTGTACTAATATATTTGTTCAAGTCGTCTCCGTAATTGCTAAAATTCATAAGACTTGCTTAATGCAAATAAAAGAGTTATACACAACATTTGTATGATGAAATAATTTTTGACCCAAAAGCTAAAAGTGTCGACGGGATTAATAAAGTGTCGTTTGATAAAACATTGTAAGAAATTACAAAGAACTCAAAGTGTCGACTAACATCTTAAATGGTTGACTCAAAGAACCATTTTAGAAAATTACAAAGAGCTCAAAGTGTCAAGTCCACTAGAAAAGTTTTGACTGCAAGAATATTGAAAAAATTAAAAAGAGCTCAAAGTGTAAATTGCGCTTACAAAGTGTCCACCAATGCGTTCTTTCATGGTGTTAACTGAGTTATTGAAAACGTTTAATGCAATGGTCACACAGTGTCAACCTGTTAGGTGAAGATGTCGATCAATAAACTATTTTTCTAAAGATGTTTATAAATAGAATAGGGCAGCTTTGTTCAAATCACCAAACTTGAGAATCCTAACAAAATGCTGCCAAATTTATTTGAGAATCCAAGTCTTGAGCTTACACCACACTTCTCCTACTCAAACTTGAGACTTTGTTAATTGGGAGAGTGTGTTATTTGTGCTCAAACTTTCATCATTGTATTTTGGTGAACGAATAAATAGTGATGTTCTGAGAAAAAGTCATGGAACTCTTTGGATTGATGTCTCGAAGTTCAATATAGTAATCTCAAAGAGTTGAGTTGGGAAAAAATCTTCAAAGGGAAGAGTCTTGAAGCACAGACGTAGACAAGGTTAGTCAAACTGCATTAACAAATTTATTTGTACTCTCTTAATTTGTTTTATAGTTTCTGAGTTTAAATTACCTAATTAATTGTGTCCCCCCCTATCTTACAATTAGTATTAGAGTAGGTCGTACACATTTATTGTGTTTAAAAGTCTGAATTTTATGGTCATACATTATTATGGCTTTCAATTTGAATTCTTCACATGTAGAATGACAATCTATTTTTACACCTCATTTTTTTAATAAAAATAATTAGGTTTATTAAAAAGTTAGAATGAAATGTTTGTGTAATCTATGGATTATGCATTGTGGCATATTATTAACATGATGATGCTATTTTTAAACTAGAAAATGGAATAAGTATTTCCAAATTACTTTTTGAGTATGATGAGAGTGATCAACGTAGATTAAGCTTAAATGCCAAAACAATTAATATATTATATTGTGTATTAAATAGAGATGAATTTAATAGAGTTCAATTTTGTGATAATGTATGTGAGATTTAGATATTAGTTAAGATCTTACACAAGGGCACAAATCAAGTTAAAAAAAGCAATTTGAGCATGCTTACACATAAATATGACTATTTGTTATGAAAATGTTAGTCAAATGTTTACTCGATTAAATAACATTACTATTGGTTTGAAAGTGTTTGATAGAGTTTGTCCCAACAAAGAGTTGGTTAAGAAGATTCTTCGATGTCTTCCAATAGCATAGGAACCAAAAGTCATGGAAATTCAAGAAGCAAAGGATCTCAAAGTGCTTAAGAAGAAAGAACTTGTTGGTTCTCTGATGACACATGAGATTACCATGAAGGCCAATGAGAAAGAAATCATAAAGAAAAAGAACACAGCTCTTAAGACTTCAATGAGCAATCCAATTGAATTAGAGAAGGAAGACGATGATGAAGATATCGCTCTCCTGACTTGAAAGTTCAGCACATTCCTTTAACGAAGAAAGTGGTAAGGAAAGAAAGTCACTAAAGATGATAGGCCACAAATAGAAAATAAAACTACTTGCTTTGAATGTGGAAAGATGGGTCACTTTAAAGCCTATTGGCCTCAACTGAAAAAGGCACCCAAGTCTTGCCAGAAGAAACTAACAATAGTCATTTGGGATGATAGTGAAGAAGACACATCATATGAGGATGAAGAAGTAGCCAACATGTGATTCATGCAAAGGACAATGAGATACAAACTTCATTTACTAATTTGGAAGAAAATATTGATGAAAATGAACTAATAGATGGTTTTGATGAGTTGCTTGAGAAATTTAATTTACTCAAGTTTAAATCTAAAATGTTAAAGAAAAAGAACGTTGATCTAGTTAGAAAGCATACTAGTATAACATCATCTTTCGAAAAGAAAATTTGTGATTTAAAAGGTAACAATAATTGTTTGAATAATCTAGTACTTAAGTTTACAAATGGTAGCAAAAATTTGAATATGTTACTAGGATAACAAAGAGTAACATTTGATAAAATTGAAATTAGGTATGAACCATTTCAAAACCAAAAAAATTGTAAGAACTTATTTGTTGATCCAACTATGTCACTCATGCAATAGAGCAGGACATAAATTCTTTTTATGTCCATTAAAGCCAAATGACAAAAAAGTGTTTTATTCTTTGATATGGGTTTCAAAAGAAACCAAGACTAACTTTCCAAGATCTAAAAAGATTTGGGTACCTAAGACAAGCAATTAATTTTTCCTTGAAGGTTTAAGACTTTCCCATGAAAGACTTATAGTATCTCGAAATGAGACTATTTAAAATTTACCTTCATCATAAAGAAGAGAGTAATTGTTATTTTTGGAAGTAATCAAAAAAGAAAAATTATGGGCTTTGAAAACATTATTAATGTTTCTAACCGTATTATTGAAAATGTTCTCTTGATTGATGGATTAAAGCATAACTATTCAACATTAGCAATTATGTGATAAATGTAGTAGAGTTATTTTTGAATAAAAAATTTGCATGATTGAAAATAGCTCAAATAAAAAAAAAATTATTGGATATAGAAATGAAAATGTTTATACTATTGATTGTATAATATTTTTTGCTTTGATGAAAAATGTTATACCACAAATTCTTCTATTGATTGTTGGTATTGGCATAGAAGATTATGTCATGTAAGAATGAACACCTTAGCTAAGATTTTTAGAAACAACTTACTAAACAGTCTTCTCAAAATCTCTTTTGAAAATGATAAAGTTTGTGTTGTTTGTCGAATGGAGAAGCAAACTATGAGTCCGCTTGTTAAAAAAAAATTCTCTTCTCCTCCAAGCCTATTCGACTACTCCATATGGATCTTTTTTGTCCGTAAAAGAGCAGTAGCTCAGGAAGACAACAACGTGCCTATGTCATTGAGATCAAGTATCAAGAACTTGACCTTAATCTAACCTTGCCCATAGAACCAAAGTTATCAAACAAGGAGCTTGACCCGTAACCAAACTACCTCAGTTTGTCCACCCGTTTGAGGGTGTGCTACAATTGAGAATAAAAGTTTAGTGTCTAGCTTATTCCGCAAAGTTCTTCAAAAGCGACTCAAAAACTTAATATCTCGATCACTCACAATGGTTTTGGGTAAGTCATGTAACCGCACAATCTCTTTAAAGAATAAATCTGCAGCATGTGTAGTATCATTTGTTTTCGTACATGCAATAATATGTATTATTTTTCTAAACATATCAACAACAAAAAAATACTATCATTTCCACTTTGAGTTCTTGGCAAACTTATAACAAAATTCATAAAAATATCAATCCAACGTTGAATAGGTATTGGGAGAGGAGTGTAGATTCCGTGTGGTTTGATCTTTGAACGATTTTCCCGATCTAAATAAAGCCTCAGAGAGATTAGCTCGGATCAAGCTGTACCTATCAGACAAGTGCTAATGCCCTCATTTTTCTTATTAGGTCTTACCCTTTGTACTCTGTGGACGTTCAAATTGCATACCATGCAAGTCATGCATTATCCACACATGTCATATACATCTTTCATATAGGATGGTCTTAGAAAGCACCTAAGTGTTGCATCAGCTATTACATTTTTCTTACATTTCTTATATTTTTTCATGTATAGAAATGTTTCAATGAATTTCATTTGTTTTGGGTGCATTTTATGTAATTTTCCTTGCAACTTCAAGTGCTTTAAACTCTAATAATCAAAGTATATAATGAATTCTTTTGTCAACAAATAATGTTGCCACGTTTGAAGTGGTCGAACTAAGACATACAATTCCTTATCGTATGTGGGGTAGTTCAAAGTCTTTGCATTGAACTTCCCATTAAAATAAGCAATAGGTTTGGAATCTTGCATTAAAATACCACCAATACTTTTTCTCGACGCATCATATTTAATTTCAAAACTTTACCAAAATTAGCTATAACAAATAGTGGTGCATTAGTAAATTTACCTTTTAAGAGACTAAATGCTTGTTCATGTATTTCAGTCTACTTAAATTCAACATTTTTTGTTACAAGATCATTTAACGGAGCCGTAATAGTGTTAAAATCTTTAACAAATCTTCTGTAAAAGTCTTTATAGTACATGAACTTATTACCTCATTGGCATTCTTTGGTCTCGACCATTCCATAATTGCCTTAACTTTTTCTTCGTCCCCCGATACTCCACTTGAAATAATTACAAAACCAAGAAACACTATTAAATCCATGCAAAAGGTGCACTTCTTTAAGTTAGAGTATAGTTGATTTTCTTTTAAAGCATTAAAAATTGAATTCAAGTGTTCAAAATGTGCACCTTGAGTTTTACTATAAACTAAGATATCATCAAAGTACATAACAACAAACTTTCCAATAAAAGATCTCAACACATGATTCATTAATCTCATAAAAGTACTTTTTACGTTAGACAAACCAAATAACAGTACTAACCACTCATAAAAACCATATTTAGTTTTAAAGACTGTTTTTCATACATCTTCCTCTTTCATGAAAATTTAGTAATATTCTTTCTTTATATCAATTTTTGAAAATAAGCATGCACCATTTAACTCATCAAGCATATCATTCAATCAAGGAATAGGGTGTCGATACTTTACTGTGACCTTGTTGCTAGCTCGATAATCAACACACATTCACTAAGTTCCATCTTTCTTCGGAACTAAGATTATAGGAACCGAGCATGGACTAAGACTTTCATTTACAAATCTCTTATCTACCAGTTCATCTACTTGCTTTTGGATTTCCTTGGTTTCTTTTGAATTAGCTCAGTGTGCCAATCGATCATAAATTGATACTCCCGACATGAAAGCTATTTTATGTTCAATACCTCTCAAAGGAGCTAACCCTCTCGGTAACTATTCGGGAAACACATACAAATTCCTGCAAAAAGGAAGAAAGAACACTCGGAAGAGAATGAGTTAGTTTATTATTCGCGAGATAAATATCTTTATACAACAGCAATAGTACAAGTACTTCTTGGCTTGATATCATAACACTTTTAATCTCATTTTTTATTGTCATTCCATTCATTTTCTCATGCTCCTCTTTGTTTTCTCTCACTCTTTGCTTTTCACTCATTGCACTTGTAACACCTCCCGAAAACCCCGCGTTCCTGGTGCGCTACAGTGCAACTACACACTACACGAACACTAACACTTGACATAACTCAGTCAATTTAATACCCCTTTCGTTTTCAAATCATTTTCAAAAGAACATTTGTGAGTATGAAAATTTTTTGACTCGATTCGAAAACAACTCGCGTCCTGAACAGGGAACCTGAAATCCTTAATATAAAAATTACGCAACGGAAAAGAAAACCATTTAAAACAGTTTAAGATAAACCGGTAAGACTAGGAAGAATCCAACGCACCCCTCGAACTACACAATCCGGTACCGCGCACTCACGTCCCCCACTTCGACACCCCGCGCGCACTCTCGCAGTGCCGTACATGCCAACTACACGTCACTGTGTCTTGCGCACGCTCACAGCGTCGCGTGCCCCACGCACCCTGCCACTATACAGCACGTCCGGGCGCACGCCCTCACCCGGCGCCGCATGACCCGTGAGCACCTGCAGGGCCGCGTGCCCCGCGCACCTGCAATCACGCTGCACCCCCACGCTCATCTACCCTTCTCTAGCATTCACTGTTCATATCTTAACCCATTCCATATCCCCTCGACTCCCAACCTCTCTCTCGAAATTTCGGCAGAGTAACGACTTAAAACTGACTATCCCAAAATTTAAACCCTGCACACAATTCACCATAATTCAACAATATTTAACTATCAACCATCCAAAGAAAACCACCATAACAAAATCAGAGTTTAAGGACAACGAGAACCCATCAAATACAAATGAAGAAAGTCCCAAAAACACTACAACCCCTCTATACAATCGCAAAAGATCAATGTCTATACAACTCCGCTATCTACACAAACACCCGACATGAAATAATAATTCCACTATCACCTACCACCACCACGGGTCGGGTCGCCCTAACAAAAATCCGCCATCCGGTGCCTCGGGTGCACGCCGCCAACCATCCTACGCCTCTAGACTAGGCTTTCAAGACTCACCAGCAGTATCGTCAGCACCTACACCATAGAACACACAACGTAAGCCTAACGCTCAGTAAGTAATGCAGTATGAAAGTAAAAGCCGACAATGCAATCCTATCACATGCAGTCTCTACACTCACACTCATGTTGTCACATCTGTGACGCGTAGTGCAGCCGCATCAGGGTAAGGAGGAACCTCACGCCACCCTACACCCTGACACGTCGCCACCGTCCCGAACTCCCCAGCAACGAGGCCCACAAGCTACGCACACGCATCACCACACGGCAACCACATTAGGGTAAGGGTGTACCTCGCGCCACTCTACACCCTGACACGTCGCCCCCGTCCCAGCCTCCCCAGCACGGGGCCACAGTTGCCACACACACACGTTTCGCGACAGCCCAGCAGGCCCACCCCTCGAGTAGGATCAGCGACTAGTGTTGCACCGGCTCACACACTAGTAGGATCCGCGGTACCACTGCCCATATCCTCACCGTTAACACATTCACGCCGCATGACGGCCCAGCCGGCTCACCCTCGAGTAGGATCCGCGACTGGTGAAGCACCGGCCTGCACACTAGCGGGATTCGCGGTACCACCGCAACACGTCTCACCTCATACATCAAAACATGCTAAAAATCATTTTCGTTCACGTTTTTAAAAATATGATGCATGTCAAACAATACGCACGCACACCACAATCAATCACATAAACCCTAAAGTTCTACAGTGTAGGCCCACTTGGGCAAAACACATGCATGTACTACTTACCTGACGTCCTAAGCCCGCACGACTTACAGATTCGCCAAAAGAAAGCCTCAACCTAAAACACAATCAAACTCTCATAAGAATTTATCTCAAAATTCATAAAATAGCTAAAAATAACATTCCTTAACCACACTTATGAAATTCCAACTAAAACGGTCCATCGGTTTGGCCCGGCCGAAAACCAGCTTAAAGCTCGGACGCACATAACGTTTGCGTCCGCCAACGAAATCGAACGATTCAAGTGACTAAACGTCCCCTTAAGAATCTAGTTTAACATACCAAGACGGATTTTAAAATGGTAAGCCGCAGACAGGCGAAAAATGTCAAAAACCGAATCTGCCATTTTTTTTATAAAATTTCAACCTTTGTTTTTGTTCAACTTAAACTCACTCGCCACTAGTTATACACATCAAAATGGCTATGCTACTCTCACACGTCAAATTTCTATGAAAGACGCTTGCTAAATTGATTTAGACCAAAATCCGACATAAACTCCCGACGCGCATAACTTTCGCGTCGGATATCGGAATCGATAGATTCCAGTGGCCATACATCCTTCTAACAACTTATTTTAATCCACAAAAATAGAATTTGAAATGATCAACCTAAGCAAGGCCAAAAAGGCTAAAAACCAAACTGCCCCTGCACGAAAATGGTTGATTTTTGATTTCAAACTTCAATTTAAGAACTTCTACACACAACTAGCCCTATTTCGTTCATACCTCTCGGCCAAGTTCACTGCAAATACAAGGAGGCCGAGCACTAAGCTCGGCCAAAACAGGAAACCGACAAGGGCTGACCTTTGGTTTACTTAAACTCGCGGCATCACCCTAGTGCTACACTACAACCTTGTTGCCAAATTTCATCAATGTCGAAAGCAGGCCAAGCACTAAGCTCGGCCAAACTAAAAATAACGAGTTGGGCAACAAGAAGGGAAGGACTTACCATTGCGTTGCTGTACGCTCGGTCGAAGGGAGAGCAAGGCACAGCCGAACACTCAGTCACCGGCAGTTTCCCCCACGCTCACTCGCGTCGCCCAAAGAATCGGAGCTCGAGGATTTCCTCCCCTCTCCCGCGTCTCTCACTCGGTTCTTTCGAGAACTCGAGCTGCTGAAACCGAACGGCTTCAGTTCGTCAGGACAGCAGCACCTGCTCGCAACTCGCACCTCGCACCCACGCTCGTCGGCCGTCGATCGCAGCTCCGACTACGACACACGAATGGCTTCTTCCCGAAGCCATTCGGGTGATTTCATTTTTTTTTTAATTTACAAAATTACAAAACTGCCCTCACGTGTTCTAATCTTCCGTGATTTCGTTAATTTCTCGACTTCCGGACTTTAAATTTCAAAGACCATCGCAAAAGTAGGCTCCGAGTCTTATAATTTAAATTTTTCGTTGAAATATTTCTCAAAACTCCGACCAAGATTAAACTAAAAATTTTAGAAATTAAAAATTAAAAATCGAAATTTTTGGGTTATTACAGCACTCTTTTTTCTGTCTTTCACTCTTCTTTTCACTCACTCTACTCTCTTGTTTTTCATGTTTTTCCTCACTTAAGGACTTTTATCTCTTTTTGAATTCTTTTACAATCTTCTCTTGATCCTCGCTAACTTCTCACAATTTTAGTAGTTTGAGAATTATCTTCTTATCATTTTGATCAAAGGAGTGCTCATTCTTGAAACCATTATACTAGATGTTTCTATCAAATTGTCATGGTCTCCCCAAAAAGATATGTGTAGCTTGCATGAGTACTATATTACAAAAAAACCTCATATTTATACTTACCAATTGGGAGTGCAACTTTCCCTTGCCTAGTCACTTTCACTTTTCCTCAATTATTCAACCATTATAGCTTGTAAGGTTTAGGATGCTTCAAGGTTTCCAACCTAAACTTTTCTACCAACAAAGTGTTAGCAACATCCGTACAACTCCCACTATCAATTATCAAAGTACATACCTTGTCACTTGAACTTATACTTACTATATCACTATCATCCAAAATAATCATAGCTTGTTTATTCAGACAATTAGAAGTAATATGACCAAAAATTTGACATCTAAAACATTTAACCTATCAAGAATTAATAGGAGTGGAAGTCTCGATTTTATCTTTTATGAGGTGGTATTTGATATCGTGGTTTTCCCTTTGAACTCCTCTTTTGATTTTCTATTAAGATTTTTATAAAGAGTTTGAGGTTGATTCATTCTTAAAGTTCCTCAATTTCAATTGCCTCTCAATTTTAAGGGACTTATGAAATAACTATTCTAAGTCCACATAATGATGCAAATCCACAATGTTTACGATTTCTCTATTTAAACCTCCAATGAATTGAGTCATTGTAGCTTCATCGTCCTCATCCACTCTAACTCTTACCATGGCTACTTCTAAACTTTTTTTGTAATATTCCTACGTACTTTTGATTCATTGAACTAGGAATAAATCTTTTATGCATTTGTCCCTTTGTATCGTCCCATGTACGTATGGATTGTTCTCCATACCTTTTTCAGATTTTCACTAACTGATCCCACCATATGTTCGCATAATCTGTTAATTCTATCAAGACTAATTTGATCTTTTTCTCCTCGGTATAATTATTACATTCAAATATATGTTCAACTTTTATTTTCCATTCTATATAAAGTTCGAGATCACTCTTACTTTGAAAAGGTGGGATTATTGTTTTGATGTTACTTATATTTCCCTCCTCATGGCTTGTTCTATCATACCTCTCTTTTTTGTAATTGTCATCCTTGTAGTTGGATTTCTCATAGTAATGCTCCATTAATTATTTACCCCTCTGTGCATGGCTATTAGAATAAAATTTTATTCTTTCGTACCTCATGTATAAAGCCTTAATTTGATCTTAAATAGACCTCATGTATTTCTCTATATCAAAGTTAATACGTTTTTTCTTACTACTCATAATTTTTAAGAAAGAAAATTACAAATTATTAGTGAACAAAATAAGTAAATGGAATTCATTTCCTCATGTGTTTACACTCGATTTATGATAATCTCACCCACTTGCCTTTTACCTCTCATTTTTTTTAACTCTTTATGTAAAAACCTAATCAAAAGAAAAAATTCAACAAGCAAGATCAAAATTTTTAATTCAAAATTCTAATTTTCAAAATTGTTAATAGAGCATTGCTATGAAGAATCAAATAATTTAAAATAGGATATAAAACTTCAAGAAAGTAAACTTTTAAGGAAAATTTTTTCTTTTGATATCTCACAGAATAATGAATGATGCTCGAATATTGTGAGAGCAAGTAAGATTAATCAAGAACTTCGAAGTTTCCAAGAAAGTAGAATCAATAAGTTAGAATGAATTGAGACAATCAAATAAAAAAATTTGAAAGCACACTCAAAAGTAAATATTCATTCTTATGATGAAGGAGAAGAAATTAATGCTTGAAATATTGATAATTGAAATGTTGATAATTGTTTTTTGAAAGAAGAAAACTTGATATGCAAATAATCATCGCTTGAGAGTTTTGGGAATTTTCAAAAAAAAATTTCAAAGGAAGAAATTCGAAAAGAAGAAGAAAAAATAAAGATAGAAACTTGAATCTATGAGTCAAATCTTTGATATCAAATGATGAAAACCACACGTATACTAAACTCGAGACCTTTCAACAACGCGAAATAGAAATTCATGAACACCTTTGAAATCAAGTATAAATAATTTGACCACAATCAAACATTGCTGATGAAATGAAAGTTGTCAAACAAGAAGCTTGACTCGTAACCGAATTCGTGGTTAGAACCAAAACTATCAAATTGATCTTTCAATTTTTGACTTGAAGAAGATCTAATTATTCACAAAGAATTAAAGAGAAATTCTTATAAGTAGTAACTAAAAATCTTGTATAGTGATTTTATAATGCCATAGGGTTTATGCCTATAAATAGGATACCAAATATCCTAATGTAATAAGAAAGTAATTACAAAACATCTAAAAATTAGAAAACTTAACAAATTAATAAAATAAAACTAGACTAAAACAAAGATAAATTAGATAACAAAATAAAAGGAAACTTTGACAACATAATAAAAGAAAATTTGAATCGATTTGATGGATAAATTTTGTAGCTCTCATTCCTAAATTCGTGCCCTATCTTCCTTTAAGCATTAGGAAATAAGTGTTTCCCAATTTGATAGAGAAAAAGAAACTTTGTATGGTTTTTTCATGTGCATGTTTTGTTTTAGTGTTTCCATCCCACTTATCACTAAATCTTTAAATACTTTTCAAATATCTTCAACCTTCCTTTTCTCCAAATGATCATTTTCGATACTTAATAAATTTAATAATTCCAGCTCTTATTAAAAAGAATCTTTGTCTTGGATTTCTAGAATCAATCAATGTAAAGCTTAATGTATATTTTTTGTTCTTGATCTTGTCATTAGACCTCCAATATCTTGATATGAATCTCTAACTTTAGGCTTGAAGTTGGTTGGACATTGATTCACATCAATCGGGCATACAAGTATAACAAATTAACATGAAATACTATGCACTTTAAATTTAAATGGGAAAGACAACTATACGTATATATAAAAACTGACATGCTGTCGACCAGACCTTGTTAGGGTTTCCATTGGTGTCAATCCACCAAAATAGTGTTTTGAAAACCAAACCCTTACCTCAATGATGATCACGACCTTACCGAATAGCCAATGCATTCTATCGGAACAAGCACTGAGAACAAGACATCAAATCCAAGATGCTAGAAACAAGGATACTATCGAAACCTATAAAAAATTGACATCAAATACAAATCAGAACACGAGGGATAGCTATAGAGAAGTTATAAACCGAAACTAAGAACTCAAATAAAAGAATCAACATTCAAACTCAACTTCGTCGAGGCGCTCGACGATAAAGTTTTTCCCCAAATAAAATTAGTGCAACTTGCAAAATGCACTGCAGTAGTCAACACTTTCCAAACAATGGTCAACCCTTATTTCACACAAGACACAACACGGGTTCATATCTTTAGTAATAGGGTCGACCCTTTGAGCATAATAGACACAACATGATTTGACACCTTGAGTAAAGAGTCGACTCTTCATGCTCTCAATCTGGCAAGGGTCAAAACCTTAAAGAAAAGGCCAACCCTTGGTCTTCTTGATCATGGCAAGTGTCGACCAATCGATCGACACTTGCACTCTAGTGTAAGCCAGGGTTGACAATTGCCAAAGTGTTGACCCTTGCTCGGCTTTGCCATCACCATCAATCTATACTTGCTCGACAACTAATGACCGCTACATAAATTTCTAGGGCTGGGGAGCATGAAATTCGACCTACCTCGTCAATTTCTGCCTCTAATCAATGCTACAACCAGCATAGAACTTAAATATACCAAAACCATATAACACTAGGAATTGAAGCTAAGACTTGAGTATTAACAAACTAACAGTGCGAATTGGAAGACAAAGTGTAGAGAGCTTCCCCGTCTCCTTCTCCCTCTGGCGTGCGATGGACACACAAACAAAGGGGGTTTTCTTATTAATTTATATAAAAAAATTATTTAATATAAAATAATACAATATAAAAATATTATATTAACTTATATATATTACTTAAATAACTACATTGATACTTAAACCAAAATTTTACAAATCTAATTGAGAAAACTCCAGAACCTAAATGAAAATTCATTCTTGACAATTTAATTTACTTAATTAAATTTTCGAGACTTAATTACATGAAAAAATCATGAAATTCACTAAATATCTAAACACTTCAAGAATTTCTTCTTAAAAACCCGATGACCAAAATATTAATCCCAATGTAAAATCTGGGAATTTCACTACAAAAGACCTCAAAACTTACGGTTTGATCGATTTAACTAAAAATTTGTATGTGGCCAAACGCCAAAAAACTAGAAGACTCGAGTTAACATGAAACACGATGACCTTGAATAACAAAAAAAAAAAAATTACTTAAGGAAAACAAGCATTAAAAAATGGTAGATATTACAAAATTGGTGGTTAAAGTCTTGAGATCTTTGTGCAAAGTAGTAAAATTGAAGTTTAGAATTGATTTTTATATGTTTAAAGTTGGATTATTGGAAGAAGGTTGGAGTTTTCAAAGTTTGAGGACATTTTTTGATGTTTTGAATGCCCTAACAATAGGCTCTGATAATCGGTCGATTGGATGGCCAAACTGGACTTCCGAACAATTAGTTCGGACATCTAAAAATGAATAACTTTGCATCCTCATGCAGTGTTGGCATCTGGACCAGCAACTGAGATAATTTTCTAATCAACTAGTTGAGATGACCAGACATTTTTTAGGTCGAACAAAATGGAATTTTTGGAGCTGATTTTTCATGGGATTTTTCATAAAATTCTCGAATTGGTTTCTATCACAGTTTATTTATCTTGATATGTATGTTTCATTAGATAATATAGTATCTAAATCTATCTATCGTGTATTCCAAATTAAATCAATAGAATTCTTTCTGTTTTAGTTTTATTTGAATAAAAAAAATAAATAAATAAAAAACGACTTGTGAATTGATCTCGTCCTCTTTAAAAATCGTTCTAACAAACTTTTGAAGGTCTAGACAAGGTTAATGATAGAAACATATACTTAAAATTCCAAACCTTTACGAGAGATTAGACTTACTAGAATTTTTAAGTACTTGAGCATTGACTTTGGTAAACTTTTAAGTTAAGGATTTATTTTTATATTCAGAATATTATGAATAATTTATAAAATTTATTTTGTGACGTGTTCTTATATAAATGACGAATCTGTTTTTATAACTCGTATATTTTTATATTATATATGCAATTTTCTTTAGATATGTTTTCTTTGAGCATGAACATTATTTTATTGATCATTTTGTGTAGATCGAGTTTGACTAAGTCATGTCAGGTCTTATTTTGTTACACAAATTTAATAGTTGAAGGATGCGTTTGTTTGTTAACTAGAATAATGAGACAATTGTATGTACTAGATCATTGGGCGCAAAACCCTACAATTAATTAAGGTCGCGTGTGGCTTTTCGATCGTTGAGTATCATTGTTATTATTGTTTATGCCTATAATATGTTGTGCTTAAAGTTTGCGAATGCTTCCATTGTCGTTGAGATTTTATTATTTGAAAGTAGAGACTTGTTTTACGTATCTATCACATTGTAGTTGAACATTTCGACACTTGTCCAATTGTTTGTTTTCTATTCAGTATTTATCAAATATTTTTTATATTAGATGCTCACGTATTCTTTTGAAAATATTTATGTTGAATATAAAATTATATTCCTAGTTAGCTTACCCAAACGATTTTCCGTTTAATGTTAGAATATCTTCAACAGCCAACACAGAGTAAACTCAAGTTCATTTTTTTTAACTTTTAATATTTTGACCGTTTTATTTTTTATAAGGTTAAACTATTGTCAAATTATTTACTTTGTTAGATTTTATTATTTATTTATTTTCAGTACATCACTTGGACTTGTTTTATGACGCTATTTAATGTCACTATTGAACCTAGTTGTAGCCCAACTTTATTAGGTGAAGACTCTTTGTTTATATTTGACAATTATAATTAGCGGTGAAATATTAAATAAGTAACGTTAAGCATTAGGCGGCTTAGTTCTCTTATGGTTCATTCCTCATTTGGTCTTGAATCTCTCGCGGGACATGACAATGGAAATATACATTTATAACACATGTAATCAAGTAAACAACATGAATTTAATGAATCGTTGTAGTATTTATTCATAAGTTAGTTGAATTATAATGATATTTTTGTAGTGAGATCTTTTTCTAGTTGACATGACGATGGCAAAAACGGAACACTAAGTTTCTATGACACAACATGTTCTAGGACAAAATGGCGTTGAAAAAATTGATTCAAGCTACCAATGTGTCACTTAAATTATCACATAAAAGGTTGGACTAGCGTGTAAAGGAAGCCTCATTTCCTCGAGAAGAGGTAGCATCCAGTGTAGTTTTACAACCCCACCAGCAATGCTCCTGTATTCAGATTATGTGCTCAATCGAAAGACAACTTACTTTGTGTTCACAAGATGTCCCCTATATCAAGTTTGAGCAACTGAAAAAATAAAAAAAGAATCCTAATCAACATAAACTATAATAAACTGTACATGTAAGATATCAAAGCAGACATTTTAAGGCTGCCAATAAACATTTGTTTGACTATAGATTAATTGAATTAGTTTATTGACAACAAACGCAATATCTGGCTTGGTAAGAGTGCAATTATGCTCCAACCCATTATATACTAACCCATCGAGGAGAGGTAATAATGACTATGAAGATTAGCCATTACTAGAGAATATTGGGGTTTGTGTTTGTACATAGATGCACATAGCAGAAGGTTAGAGCTATACTTTGATTGGTTTAGTCTCCAGTCATTATGAGAGGATGCTACTACCATACCTACGAATAAATGGAGTGACCCCAAATCTTTTAGAGCAAATTAATTTTGTAAAAAATAACCAATTTCTGTATGAAGGAGCTGTGGGAGAAGAATGTTGTCCACGTATACTAGCTTGATTGATTGTGCAAATCGATAAGACAATGGAATGCTGAATTGTGTGCTTGTGAAACTGTAAAGCCAAATCAAAGAAGAGCAGCCTACAACCCCATATACTATGAACATAGTGACTACATAACACCATATAGTTGAAGAAGCTATTAAGTATTTACTTTGCACTTTTCCTAATATAGCTTCTCCGACTGTAACTTTGATATATCTTGATGTTAATCTCTATTGTCTTGGTATCTAATAAAATATTAATCACAAAATCTAAGGATGATTTGATTTTCTATACGTAAGCATCTTAGTTTTTACCCTCTATAAGTATCTTACAACTCGCTTTTATTGTAATTTAATAACTCAGTGTAAAATTTTTGAAAATTCTGCCTCAAATACTTACGATATACACAATTTCTAGATGCGTAAATATTTAAGCATACATTAGATTTTCTACGGTTGATGCATTTGTATTTCTTTAACTTTATGTTCACTTGTAGTATTGAAACTAAATTTATTATATCCAATGATAGATGTATTTTCTATTTTACCTCCCAGCCAAAGTTTCTTAAGAATCTTTTGATAGAACTCCTTTGTGATAATCAAATATATCTCGAAAACTATCATGGTATATTCACATTCCTAATACAAAAGAGATAGCTTATATCGTGATTGGCAAGCAAATATGTCACCAATATTTAGGGTATACACCATCATCAACTAATTCATCTCAAAACCAAAAAAGATGACGATTTTGATGAATATAATATCACCGACAAGAAGATTGCTCAAGTCCATTGATCAATTTATTTAATTTACAAAGAAATCTTTTGAATATCCTATAGAAAGAGATCTAGTTGTACCATATACATTGTTCTATCAATATCATCATTGAAACAAAATTTTTACATCCATCTAATATAGGTCAAGAACCAAAACTTAAGCTTGGCCCATCATTAAATTTTAAGCTGGACAACCTCTATCTAAACGTGAAATTCTCATACTTTATTAAATGCTTAAAATTTAATAACCTTAAAACATATTTATTCGTTTTAATGAGTTTAATTTTAACAATATATAATTATTATTCAATTTATGAGTCCACTGCCTAATTGTTAGATTGTATTGAACAAAGCTAGTCAAAAATTTTGAAAAGTTTCAAAACATATTGGAGTAAAGATGCAGGCAAAATCACATTTAACAAATGCGATTAATTAAATTAATTAAAATATATGTGCGATGTGATATATTTATGTTTAAACCCACCACCTCTTTTAAGGGAATAATCACAATTATCGACAGAAACATTTATCAAAATGTTAATAATTATACTATTTTTAATAATATAATGAAATCATTTATCAAAATGACAGAAACATTTGATTTTGTTTATATTTATTGTAATTATACAGATAATATTGCCCATGAAATCTAGTATATGGTTTTGAAGATTCAATTGGATACGTAGAAATCTAGTTTTCATCATCATCATAAGTCGGGAATTAATCAGTATAAATCCATTTTAATAAGATTTGAGTTTCTAAAATTTGTACACTGTAATTTATGTTGCTGTTGTCGTTATTTTACCTCAAATTTTCTACTTTTAAATCCTAAATTCATAGAATATTAACTGTTTTTTATGCTCGTTTCTTTAGCTTAACTTTTACGTTGTTAATTTCAAATTTTGTCAAAAAAATAATAATTAATATAATTGGATTAAATCTACTTCATTAACTTCAGTATGAACAATTAAACTTAGATAGGAATAAAGTATAATAAAAATCCAGATTTTGTATTGAAATTAACATTATTGTTCGTATCATTAAATACCTGATCAATTAATTTAACCAAAGCACGGTCTATTTGTACAAATTAAACTGATCAATTTTTATTTTTTTAATCAAACATGAAACTATCCACAAAGAAAAAAGAAAAAGGAAAGAGAACATCAACACGTTTGACCTCTATGGCCGTCCCTCCGCCTCTTCACCGGAAACGCTTGCTGGAAACTACCCTGGCCACCCATAACTTTCCAGTCCTCCATTATCCCATCTATCTGAAACTGGTGCAGTGCCGCCGGAGATGGGTCATAAACGCAACTTTCTGGCATCCCAATAATGCTATTTCGACAGAAAGGCTTGGTTTTCCGGCGCCCAGCACCGACGGGAACGTTGCGGAGGGCTCCTCCTGCCGTCCAGTACCTCTCGCAACCCTTGCAGAAATGTCTAGGTTGGTTTACATTGTAGTTGTTGAAGTAACAGAACTTGGTCTCCATGCTCTTGCATCTAGGGCAAGGGATGATCTTTTCTAGCCTCTTTTCAACTCTCGGTTCATCTTCAACTTTGTCTTCATCCTTTACATGCTTATCATCAAACGTAATTCTCTTTCCAAAGAGCTTAATTCCTTGCTTATGATCTTGACTGGTTCCGTCCTCATCCATGGGAGAGACAGAGAGTTCTCTCTCTCTCTCTCTCTCTCTCTCTCTCTCTCTTTGGGTTTTCAGAAAAAAGCTGGGTAGTGAAAACTTATATAAATAGATATTATTAAAATTTTAGAGATAGAGAGAAAGAGAGTATTAAATTTCTCTTAAAATTTTAGGGTTTTGTGGAGACGTTGAGAAAATGCTGATATAAATAGAGAGATGAAAAAGTGCTTTATAAAAAGATAAACTAAAAGGGAAGTTAGGACATGAACTTAGGGAAGTGGAATCGAAGGAGATGGAAATACTCTTGTGGGTTGAACCTTTTTTGTCCACGTCAGTACATGAATGGCTGAAAAAGTCATCCTAGTGGGCCCATGTGTGTTAGGTGGGGATCCAAAATGGGAGATGGGTTGTAAGATCACATTTTAAAGACATAAAACCGCCTTCTTCCCCAATTTGCAAGCAATTCAATCACATATTTAAGTCCCAAATTTGAAAACTTGCTTCATATTTGCAAGATATGAAATATAAAAGATCACTTGCGTTCATTTCTTGATATTCTTAAAATAGGTTTTGAAAAAATCTTTAAAGACATCCTAAATATTTGCCACCTTCATTATGTTGGATCTGTGCCTCAGTTCTCTGCTGCATTGAACTTAAGAAAACATAGACAGCACAGATAAAATAAGTTTATCAAATCATATGGATCATCTATTTTAGAGAGAGAGAGAGAGAGAGAGAGAGTTTTGTCATGTAATGTGAACTTCATCTTGTGTAAAAGGAACATGTCCATATTCAAGTGTTTTTGAAGCAATCACATGTGAGATTACAATAAAATAATTACACACATTTCAAGTTGTCTTAAGGAGCATCTGATTAATAATATATTTACAGCTTGATGCCTCATAAAACCTTAATGTATTCTGGTCTATACTTTTGGTGGCAACAGCAATGGAGGTTAGCTTTAAATTATTATACCCTAATCATCCATTAGATGGGAATCCCAGACCAAGTCTTTACAATTTAATTTCTAACTATGCTAGGTTAATCTAGATGTGGTTATCTTTTCTTATTATTTTATTTATTATAATTATGTGAAGCATAAATAAAAATAAAAGAAAATATACTTGGTATTGATCTAAAACTTTCTTACGATGATTCCACTAGTCAAGTCTGCGAAGTTATCCATCACTAACAAATCTACAGAACTTTTGGAAAAGATAAGCAAAGTTGTTAAAAAAATAATCTTAAATCTATCGAAAGTTCTACAAAAGCCTAAAGAGTTGAATAACTTGCAGTGGTTTTTTGGGTAAAATATTAAGCAGACAATTCTTTTATATCAAGATAGCACCTATTTTTTTTACTTACGAATGAGTTTATGTCATTTATAAATTATTTACTGTTGAATTATTAGTAATTTGCAGTAATTTACTGAATTTTAATATGAATTACCAAGACCCATCATCTATTTTTCTGCATAGCTTTTAATTATTCAAGAGAATTAATGTGTTTTGATCTAAATAAAAAGTGGATTAAAATGAGATTACTTTAATAAAGAAATCTTTTTATATGTAAAAGTAGAGCCTCATTTCCATGACCTTTCCAAATTATACAATGCCAACAAAATAAATTAAGAGCATTTCATCTACTTTTACTATGAAAAGGATACACTTTTTCTAAAGAATATTTAAAAAACATTAATTTAATGATAGTGTTTTAATTAATATCCACAGAAAAATGGAAAAGCTGTCCTTGATTTGTAGCAATATTATGAAAGTCTTGCTTCTCTGTTACGGTTCGTCTTAATCCTGATTGAGTTTATGCAATTGGTTAATTAAATAAATTGATTTATAACAAGCTGTATCCATGAACTTATCTTAATTTGTATGCAACTTCTAGGAGAAATCTAAATAAAATCCCATATTATTATTGACTTAATCAAAACATTTATATTATATTTCTCAAGAAGTGTCTAATAAACGAAGCATACTCATATATCAATAAATATATATTTTTTAAATGACATCTCCTAGATGGAAATTTATAATTAGTCTTTTTAATGTGACTTAATAAACAATTTGTGAAAGTGGGTTGCAATGAAAACAGAGAACTATTCGACCTTTAGACAAATCAGATCATCTGAACCTCTGTAGAATCAATGCGCTGGTAGATAAACATTTAAAAACTATTAATTAAAAGCAGAAACTAGGCTAAAAAATGTTGAATTATAAAAAAATGTCTAATAAAGACTTGAGATATTATAATAATGAAGTTCAAATAAAGATAGTACGTGCAATAAAAATAAACCCCTAGGAGACTATATACAATAACCAATTGAAGGGGTACTAATGACCACGTCAAAATACTCTACAAATATTAACTTACTTAGAAATTCAAATATTATATGCAGTGTTTTGAAATCAATAAATGTTCAGACAAATAAGATATCCAAAAATAAGTTTTCAAGAATTATTAGTGGAGTCGCATATCAAAATGATCTACAAAAATATAGCAAATAGTAAAAACAACCCTACTACTGTATTAGTATACAAATCATCAGTGAAAAAACGGAAGTAATGAATTTCAAATATTGGTGTATAGGTGTTGGAGGAGAAAGCGATTTTAAAATAATCGCGACATAAAGTAACAACCTTAATCGATTTAGGAATTTTCATCAATGGACAAGATATAGTCAGCTGTTCCAATATAATTTGTTCGTAACATGAAAACCCTTTGTCACTTAATTGAAGGTGCACAATAAACAATGACTCTCACTCAAGTCAGATAAAATCAGTACAAGTGATTGATATAGCAATAGTAAGTTAAATAAATGCACAAAATAAATGTTATGAAAAATCACTTACATATAATAAAAACCAACAAATTATAAGACAAGACGTGTTACAAGAATGTGAGAAATATCTCAAAATAGATTTGTAAACGATAAGAAATACGACTACGCATAATAAATAAAATGCTCAGTTGGGTTGGTGAATATGAAAACACTAATGAATTCCAAGTATTTGAACTTTCCAAACAATCCGTCAAACTTTAGTGCCTGTAATCATAGTTACGCCAATACAATTTTAAGACTCTTGGAATGAATGTTAGAACCACTAAACTAAATAAGAGTCAGACTAAAGGATCTATATGACCGACTAATCCCCAAAATTATCCTAAAAAGGGTTCACGCCACAACACTAAAACTGGCATCAACGTCATGGCTCTCATCAGTGAGCAACGCTGCGGTGAGTGAGTTAGTGCTCAAATACATGTTTGTGTCAACGCCCGAATATCTTAACCTTGGATTCATTGGCGCAAAACAATGCAAAGTTCTGTGCTTCAAAACTCTATTAGTGCCCCGACGCTTCAGAGTATAACTCCTTGGTGCTTGTCACGTTGCAGATCGGGTTTAAAATTTGACCTTCATCCATTTTCTCAAAGCTTTTAAACATTTAATCCAGATAAATCATTTGAATATCATTTTAGTGTACAATTTGCTAATTTTTCTCCTATCAGAGTCTTTCTATTAATATTTTATCTTCCAAATGAAATTTTAAAATAATGAGAAAAGGTTTTAAATTTTGGCATAATCTTGAAGAATCTTTGACTTCTATAGCACACTTTTATGTTGTTTCCATGTGAAACCAACAAGAATAGGAATCTAAATTGAATTCATCATAGCTCTGCTGATCTCATTTACTATGTTGGAGTTGTTCATTTCCAATTGAAAATCCCATAAGTTTCTCTCCTCGGTTTTTTCCTTTTCAGTAGTAATTGTTTCTCTTTCTATACTGCCAAATGATAATTGGGTTAAGGAAATAGATTAATGTCCATGATCAAGACTCATCGTATGAGTCCACTAGACATTTGTAATGAATATGGTAATCGTCTTTTGATTTAAATAAAAAAAAATAAAAATATTGTAACGTATTATTTATGACTATAGTTTTTATATTCTCCCCATTGACCAAAATTTCATCATCAAAATTTAGAACAACTAAAAGTTTACCACAAAATAGATGGGGTTGTTTCTCCTACATCTCTAACTTGATATCTCAAGTAGCTTCTCATTCATTATAACTTACCTCGATCCAACAACATGTCACAATGTTTAACAACTCTAATATCAGGGTCCAATATACTTCTCGGGCTACTTCTCATAAGAGTCATCTTTTTGAATAGGTATATTTGTCTAGAAGATTATATACGTTGAATCTGACACGTACTTTCCCAGTATTTGATGCGTGAAAGACAATATGCAAATACTCTGTTAATGTAGAAAGTGCAATATGTATGTCACTGTGTCCACCTGCTCAATAATCGAAAATAGTCCAATATATATCTTGGAGAAAATTTGCCCTTTATGCCAAATTCTTTGTCTCAACCAGAATTTTTGGAAAATAGAATTTTGAACCTCAAACTTAATCTCTTTCCTCTGTAGGTGTGTTTAACTCTTCGACGGACTCTAAACTATCTTTCATATATACTTAATAACTTGAACCTCCTTATTATCCTCTGAATTAATCTGATTCAAGCGTCACTTTCTTCTCTACCTCCATAAATGGCCTTCGGAGGTGAAATATTGATACGAGTCTAATAAATATTATTACACATGAATTTGACAAATGGAAAGTGATTTACCTATGGGTAGAATCAGTCCAATTCAATTCGGTTCCATCCCTAATTGAAATCAAATTGATTATTCTGTTTTCAATTGTTTTTCTAAGAATGGACACCGATGAATTGGGGCATTTTTTTTAGTATGCAAATGCATTAATGTGTCATATTGAAGAGTTTATAATATAACATATCCTCGAATCAACATAATTGTAAACGTAACAGAAAAATAAATCCTTGAGTCATTATCATCAAAAGTATAATAGTAAAACAAGTCTTCGAGTCATTATTATTATAATTATAATAATAAAATAAGTCCTCAATCGATTGTCATAATATAACTATAAAATTTAGCACTTTGTGATGTAGGCTGAAAGTCACGCACATACAAACATCACTTATCTCGAGTCTTTAGAACATAGACTCTTGCTCACGATTGGTATTCGTTGCCATTTAATTAATATGTTTATAGAGTTGTCGCGTATTAGTGAAAGAAAGTGAGGAAAAAAATCATAATCGAAATATTTCTATGAAGAAACTCTAACAATAATGAAAATCATAACTGTTGTTATTAAGCATGTAAACCATGTGTTTATTTGTTTGAGAGTTGAAGTTAATTAGGTTTAAACTTACTTTGGAAATTCTATAGAAATGTGGAGGAAGCTCCCGAGTTCCGAATGAAATAAGGACTAAGTTTAACGTGTATAAATTGATACAAAGTTAGTACTTAAATATGATAAAAAAGACTATAAAATAATGGTAAATAACTCAAAATATCTCTAAAAATATTAAAAAAAAACTCTAATAAGTTTATAAATATGAAATTTAGAAACCCTAAAATATCAAAAAATACAAAAAAAATGCAATCTTTTGAAAAACTGGGCACATTTTTTCTTGAGCTCCAGAACGCTCTTGTGCTTCTAGGTGCCCCCGAGCACTTGTTCGTGCACCTCTTGCGTGTCTTTTTGCATCTATAGCACTCCTAGCGTCTTGATACATGCACTACTTTATATTTTTTTACTTGATTAGTTAAAAAGGTGAACTCAAAACTTCTTTTTGGCTTTTACTTGTAAATTTTTACTCAAAAGTTCTTCTTTTACACTTTCAAATGCATCACTTTCTCTTAATGAATACTTACTTATGTTTGAAAAATTTTTAATTGAACAGTAGCGCAATCGCCCACAATAGTGCTTTTGAAGTCTCATAGGATGATTGTTCCACCAATAAAGAAAATTACCCTTATTTCAATTAATTTATTCACTTACTATATCATTTAACCTCTTGTAGATTGTGTTATTTTCCCTAAATACCTCATAATCATCATAATAATGATTTAAAATATAAACTTGTCTTTAAATACAAGACTAAATTTTATCGAATTTCTTAAGTGTTACACTGTCATAGATGGATATGCAGAGGTATTGATTCAAGAAAAAACAAGACAGAACTTTCAGTTCTATTATGCAAAAGTTGTATTTCTCTCTCTTAGCATGCAATTATTGATGTCTTATTGTGAGTGACACAATCTTCAAGTGCTCAATTTTTTCATCACAAAGTCTCTAGATAAACTAATATATAATCAATAAAAATTATCCAAATAAAACTTAAAGCTTTAATTCATATGCTCCATGAAAGCAATTGTGGCATTGGTCAATTCGAATGGTCAACGTCTATATAACAATTAGGTAACAACCTTGGTTAATCATAAGAAAACATGTCAAAATAATCAATCATGATTGAAAAATGTGAATCCTGCATGATTGTCTCATGGTCAACGTCTACATCAAACATACTTTCATAATGTTTTAATCTCTTTTGTTCTCCGATACAAGCTCATAAAGTTAAGTTAGTTGAGATCATTCTAGAATACAATCACATGTCCATCTTCTAACAAAGAGTCACACTCCTCGTGTAGCAATCAACTTTCACTCTAGATTTACTTAGTCTATTCTCAAGATGAAGTCAAATTGATCCATTGGTAGAATTATCAATCCTATTAGTATCTCGTGGTAATAAACTAGCACAAACATGTAACGATAAAAAACATTTCACCATCTACACCAAATGGTTTCTTAAAAACAAAGTGAGGTTGAAATTTTTTTACCTTTAACCTTAAAAGAAATAAAAACAATACAAATTAATAAAATGTGTTGTGTTAGGGTCTAACAACACATGTTGTAGAATGAAAATTAAAATTCATATTGTTAAAGATGCCTTGTCAAGTCTAGTCCTATGCCTCAGAATCTCTAACTTCATAAGCCTACTTAGAAATATTCTCTTTTGGTTTTTCTTAGTTATCTTCGTGTGACTAGGTTGCTTAATGTCATTTCTTCTTTGTATCCTTAAAGCACTCTAAAAAATAAGTCTCAACGCAAACAACAACTAAAACCTCAAAAGTAGAACTGAACTTCATACTTACCCATCTGGAGCAAATCTTAGGTCCCAAATGCTCTTGAACTTTACTATCCTCTCATTCAGATTTATCTCCTTTGTAATATGCACCAATTCCTCAAACTTTGTGTAACATTTCAAAATTACGAGCTCCTTTTACACTAATTCATGATACGCACCAATCATATTTTGTCTATGCCTCTTGTTAAAGTAATTAACACGAAACTCTAACTCAGACTGAACCCATCCGTATCTTTGATAAGGTTTCTATATTCACCAATTCCATCATATTTTTACTATATTATCAAAATAAATAGTGACAAAGGAGACCCTATACTATGCTAGATACAAAGCACATTCAATATTTTGATCTTCAATAAGATAAGCGCTCTTAAAGAAACTCATGTGACGTGTCTTATGGTTCTACATCTGATACATTTTGGACCTCGCAACGAAAAGTTTGATGTACGAATTGTTGAGAAAGTGGTGCTCTCTACTCAATTCGAGAACACTTAAAATTACCAAGGGAGAAAACTTAACAAATGGGGTCTAGAGGCAATGAAGTTTAGAGTAGACGTGATATGATGAGAAAAATATGAGAAACACAAAAGTTAGGCAAAGGTAATCCGTAACCTATCCGAGATGCAACTTAGTGCACCTTCGGGTGATATAACCTTCCAAGGAAGAGTACAACGATACACGATCGGTTTGCCTCACTTTCTCTCTTGTCTAAGGTCTTAGACAAGATGCAGAAAAGATGAGTATAAGAGCTTCTAAGCAACCTCGGACTTAGAAGACAAGACGCAACTGCTCTTAGAATTAAATCACAACCGAGGCAATTACCTTGCAATGCTAAGACTCGAGAGTTTACTAAATAACCTTCAATATTGATTATCAAAAAGCTAAATACAATGTCTGAAAAACATACTTAAATATGCTAGGGCAACTAAGGCCTAGATTGGACATAAGAAAAAAAGGAAAGCATTGTTCGGTCTTGATCCATCTGTTCGTGTAAGTGTGATCCTTCATCTTGGCCGTATACATGACTCCTTGTATGATAAGTTGTGTTGAACCTTATGGAAGGAGTGTGGGTCTTCAGGCATGATTTCAAATGAAAGAGGGCTCTCTTCTTTTTGAAAGGACGGGCTCAAGGAACGGGCTTTATGTTTGTGGCGCAAGCTCAATAAAGTTCATAACGAGCTCTCGGTAATAGATTCGGTTGACCAAGCAAATGACGTTCAAATTTCATGATACAACCCATTCCAAAATGCTTAAAATCTTGGTTACAATCTTCAATAAGGGCACTTTGTAATAAGGTTGCCAAGGCTATCAAATATGACAATTATGCCTTAGAGGTCAGATTGATAGTCGTTTTTTGAAAGTTTAATAATTAAGGTTGTTTTACCTTTGATACCAACAGCCCCTAAGCACCCTCTAATGTACGATAAAATAATAAAAATACAAGTTAAATAGGCTCAAAGTTTGCCTAAACCCAATGGAGGTAATAAATTACATAGAGTTGTCAAAGAGAAGATGAATTCCCTCTTCTGTTACTCCTCTGCTCAAAGAAGTTTAGGAAGTTTCTTCTCCTATGCTCCATGCCAGCATGTTGGTGGGTTTATTAATGTCTTACGGGATCGGCTCCCATTCCAAATAATCCATTAGTGCTTCTAAGTGCTGCATTAATTTATCACCTGCAAAAAGACAGCAATAATTAGTAAAAAGACTAATAAGATTGTGAGACATACTTTGTGAACGTGTTATGGGCCTTCGAGGTGTATCACCCTCTTCGTGTGTAAGAAGATTTACCCTTAAATCTGAAAACTTGTCTCTTTCAAACTCATCTTCGTCTCCAATGTAAGGAGAGAGGTCTTGAACATTGAATCTTGAAAAATAGAAACCAACAATGGTAAAAGGGTCAGGTCAAGAATTTTGCCGGAGATAAGTGTTGGCTTCTATCAGCACTTCATTTGGTGACTCGGTTGAACTTGGTATTTTCTAATCTTCATACACCAATCTCTTGTCGTATGTCCACATTTCTTTGAAAATAGCATTCCTAGAGAGGTGTTGGGACTCTTTGGTCAAGAAAAACATCATTTTAATAATCCTTTGTTGACTACGTGCACCTTTAATAAGAATCCCTTTTGAGTTTTTAACAATCTTATAATCTTAACTTCTTCTCCAATGGTTGTTGTTACAAGTATTTCTTCACTCTTTGTGGATACTTCTCACATTAGGAGAGCTTCATTTTGGCCATTCAAAATTGATGGCTCTCCACCCATTATGGAGTGTGACTCTTCCAAAACTAAGGCCCTTTTCACTTTCCTTATGGCATAAGTTGAATCTTCAAATAACAAGACATTAACAACCACATGATGACTATTCCATCCAATCCTAAAAAACTAAGAAAATAAATTGTCTAGTGGTGCATACTAGGAGATATAGCACTTTTCAATTTCTTAGACATTTCATCCTTAAGGTTTAGCTTGGGAGGATTTGGAGCCTTCAAGATTTTTATAGGGTTCTTTCTCTTTTTATCCCATAAGGACTTATTGGTGAAAATAGTCATTTCTAAAGTACAAGTACTATTATCAGCTTGGCTTAAGAAAGGGTCAAGGTATCCTTATTCCAAGTGACACGTCTCTTGTTGATAGGTTAGCTCTTCATAATCCTTTTTCAAATTTTTTTCCCTTAAACTCTCAACAATCCGATCAAAGCAAATGGCAACCTTACTAGTGCACAAATTTTGGAAGACCTCAGGATTCATTGATTCTATCTCTTAAGAACCCAAGTTTCCACTAAACTCTATCACTTGTTTTTCCACAACATGACAACATTCATCTATGGTCTTCATTTTGCTCATGACATAAAAAAAACCATTTTGTGGGGGTGGTTCTACAAGGCTTTCTTCTAAAGGTTCTACCTGATCATCCTCTTGTTTGTTCAAGTCATAATCTATGTTGATTTCCTCTTCCATTGCTACATCCATTTCAAGTAGTGGGCCCTTCTTGGGATAGAAGATCTCTTCTCCTTTATCAATTTATCTTCTTCTTTACTGAGGGGTTCTCCCACTATGGTTTCACAAGAGTAACTAATTATTAGCTCCTCGCGGGTAAGTGTGGTTTCCTTTACTAGTTCTATGCTTTGGCTAAGAGGTTCCTTAAGAATCTCAACTTAAACTTATGCTAGCAAATGAGAAAGCTTGGTTGTACTTGGGGAAGTTGGCAAATGTCAATGACCATAAGACGGTTCTGTGGTTTTGGTGCAAACTTTTTTTCCATTAATCTTTTCATTAGCTTCCAAGTGCTAATTTTGGCCTCCCCATTTCATCTCCTTTTGACTAAACGGTTCTCCCACCAATGGCCAGCATAGTTGGTGAACTTCCTAGAGACTAACTTAACATTTCCCTTTTCTGAGAATTCCTCACCAAATGAAATATAATTCCACAATTTGGATCCAAGACAAGTATTCACTCCTATCATTGGAACCACTGAAAGGGGGGATGTATGGTTCATCTTTGTCAATTACTACACTAAGCCAGTGCCTAGTATAGGTGACATTGTAATATGCACTCTCGGGTTCACTCTCAAAATTGAGTTGGTTGAATTTTTTCCTAGTGTTTTCATGCCTTCTTCTCGGCAAGAAAACTTGAGGGGTTCTATGTTGTTGAGTCCTCTCCTCCTTAATCCATTGATCCTTGTAGTATTTTTGGTTTTGAAACTTTTCCCTAGAACGTTCAATTCCTCTTCCGTACATGGGTCCTTGGAACTCCAGTTCGGTTTTCTACTTTATATAGGATCTTGGAAATCTGGTCTGGTTTTTCTCCTTTGTATGGGTTCCTGAAACTTTGGTTCATTTCTTCTTCTAGGAATAGGAATTCTAAAGTCCGAATCATTTCTTCTTGGTGGAGTGTGTTATTATGTTCGTGATTGCTCATATGTTCCTCCATCTTTTCCATGGATTGTTTCATCATTTGTTCAAGGTCATCCGTTCGACCTTGCATACTTGATTCTCCAACATTAGGAATTTTAGCCCTATAAGGTTCCATGTCTTGATCTTGATCTATATTATAGTTGTAGTTTAATCCACTCCTAGTTGTCATTATTAGAGTACCACTTAAACCCTAAGTTTAGGAGTTGTTTATGAAAAAATCTTAGGAGAAGTATATTTAAGTATGTTATGAACTTAGGTCTACTAATATCTTCTCTGTTGAAACTAGATAATTCTTTGTTTAAGTGACAATATTTATGGATCTACTTAACTTCCTAATGTATTAGGATTAAACCGATTGATTGGTAATTTAAATATCTAAATAGTTTCATCAATGGGTAAATGAAAGTAAATTACAATTATAAGATATTTGTCATGAATGGAATTTAATCCATGCTCTCAGATTAATGGTCAAATTTTAAAATATAATCAATTAGAAATGATTTATAAGAATCTTTAGCAACCCAAAGTAATGACAAATTAGTTTAATCAATGGGTAAATGAAAGTAAATTGCAATTATAAGATATTTGCCATAAATGGAACGTGCTATCTAATGCATGCTCTCGAATTAATAGTCAAAATTTTAAAATATAACCAATTAGGAATGATTTGTAAGAATATTTAGCAACCCAAAGTAATGACATGCATGATAACTCTAATTTCATGCTAGATAATAATATAATCGGATATCAAACAAATAGCTTAAAGTATAAACAACCTTCCGAGGTGAAATAAAAATAACGTTCAAACTAAATCAACCAATCACGAGGGAAGTCCCCAATGGCTCTGATATCAGATGATACGTTTTGGACCCCGCAAAGAAAAAGTTGATGCACGGCTTGTTGAGAAAGTGGTGCTTTCGGCTCAATTCGAGAACACTCAAAATTTACAAGGGAGAAAACTTAACAAATGGGGTCCAGAGGCAATGAAATTTAGAGTATACGTGGTATGATGAGTGATAAGTGTGTATTTTACACACTTATTCATACATTTTATAGTTGATTCGATAAGATATTCTCAAGTGTTTGAAGAAATTTAATGTTTTTGTTGTAAGTGTGCAGATAAAATGGAATTAAAAATCTGAAGGTCGTTTTGAGAATTTTCATCGTTTTAATCTCAACTGTCGATTGTGGGTCGCGTGCCTCACTCTGAATTAGGGTTATAATTTCACCTAGAGGCCAAAATGCAATGATTTATTGATTCATTCAGTTCTTGTAGGAGGCAAAAAGGCAGAGACTAGATCAGAGAGAAAGGATCGGAAAGACGACTTCAAATTAACGAACCGAGTTTTTTTCTTTCTTCTTTTTTTTTTTCCCTGAAACTATGTGTAACACCCAGAATTATTTTCTGTTAAACTAATTTCGGATTTACGTAATTATAATCGGTGGATTTTTTGTCAGAATTGGGAGTTAAAAATTTTTACCCTTAAGTAAAAGATTATTTTGAGGCTAATATAAAAGAGAAAAATTTAAGAATTCAGCCGGAATCGGACCATATAACAGATTTATTAAACGGTTAATAGTTGAGGGCAGTTTAGTAATTAGGATTATTATTATTATTATTAATCTAAAAAAATCAAAACAGCTTACGGTGTTTCTCCCCAGCGCAGTTCCTCCCCTGTTCCTCTTTCCCCTCCCCCGCGTAGAAGCTCAGCAATCTTCCTTCTAGCCATGGTTCTTCTCCGATCTTCCATCAATCTTCCAACCTACGGTAAGTTTTAATTACTTTTTAGTAAATAGTTAGTCCTTTATTGATTTTGAGCTGTAAAAAGTAGAGTAGAGTGAGTAGTGGGTAGTTTTAGTAAACCCTAAGAGGGAGATACGAAATTTGGATGTTTAAGTCGATTTGTATTCGTGTATTGGTATTTAATTTAAAAGTAAGAATATATTTTGAGATTTATGGGGAAGATTGAGAGTTTGGATAGCCGAGTGCTCGAATTTTTGAATGGTTTCTTCTCAGCCACGTCTGGCCACGCTATAAATGTTGGATTAGGAAATAGATGAGACCATTAGAAACTAGACGTCACGAGGAATCCGTAGCATTTCAAACCGTCCAATTCGGGCGCGTATTGGTGGAGTTATGAATTTTCGAAGGTTAGTCGGAAATTGAGTTAGGATTTTAGTTTAGGCCGAGTAGGGGTTTAGCTGTTGTTTCCTTTAGAGTTTACGAATTTAATGGAAAATAGAGCTAATAGATGTGTGGTTTTATAGGTTTTCCCAATTAGCGTACAAAGTTACGAAGTACGAAGAATTTCTAGGACGCCAGGTAAATAATGTAGTAGGAATTTTGCCTTCGGGCCTACATCACAATTCAGTAGGATGCAGCATGTTTACTTTGCATTATGCTTTCATAGTTGTGCATCATTTTTTTAAATTAGGAGAACAAGACGAAAATGAATTTCTATGTTTTTACGAAGTGAAATAGTAGGATGTGTTGAGACGAACGAAAAGAGAAAATATGTAAGAAGATAATGAAGGTGGGGTTGAGTGAGATTGTCCTATGAGGGGAACCGCGTACTATGAGGGGGACCGCAATGTGTGTCACTTTACCCCCCACTTTACTTGGTGATATTGTCCTATGAGGAGAACCGCGTTCTATGAGGGAGATCGCGAGGTGTGTCACTTTACTAGATTGAGGTTGGCTCCGTTCTATAAAGGGGACCGCGTCCTATGAGGGGGACCGCGAGATGTGTCACCTTAATCTAGCGCGTAAAGAAGAACTCAGTAGTAAGAGGATAAAGAAGATGTAAGAAAGAGACAAAAACAAAAGTACAGACGAAACTGTAGAAACTGCATATGTTAGGATAAGTTGTTTTCAGCATTATGTTTTATGTATTACTTACTTAGGATTAGGTCAATAGTTGAGTTCTGTGATGTAGGTGACGACGCCATAGTTGGTGAGTATTCCGAGCATGCCCAACACTAGGAGGCGGTTGGAGGAGTACGCATGTGGATGATCTGGCCGGCTGTCAGGGCGTTTTGACTATGGTAGGCGTAGGTATGGATTTTGAGTGTAATTGAGAGGGTTTTAAACTTGAGTAGTCGTTTTCTGTATGTAAATAATGATTTGAATTGATGGAAAAGTGTGTGTTGTATTGTTATTAGCGTTGAGTCGAACTCCGATTGATTTTATGAAGTTTTAAGGTTTTTAAACAGAGTTCTGGGAAGAAAATGTCGCCCGATAGGTTTAGTGATCGACTAGACCCTGCAAGTGTCGACTGCGAGTGTCGACCTGTGCGGACAGAGTCGAAGTAAGTGTCGACCTCTGGTTGTCGGTGTCGATCGATAGTGCAAAAAAAATTGTAGCGGTGTCGACCACGAGGGTCGACCTACGCAGACAGAGAGGATCAGGGTGTCGACCCGTGAAAGCAGGTGTCGACCGCTCTCAGAGATGAGCGTAGAAGTGTCGACCAACATTCTTAGTGTCGACCAACGAAAAGAGCCGAGACGATCGTAGTGTCGACCTGCGTTGTTAGTGTCGACCGATGAAAAAAATTCGAGACAACCCAAGTGTCGACTGATGCTTACAAGTGTCGACCAGTGTCTCTGTTTTATATTTTATAAAATGAAGTTTTATTCAAACTAATTTTAATTAATTTTTTTGCTGCAATGTCGTTTAAAATACTTTCAAAAACGTCGTTTTAAACTGAGGAACAAAAGTTTTAAATTTTACTCAAATTCTTTTGAGCGTAGTAAGTGAGTAATAGAAGTGAACGAACCGGAAACAAGTAGGTTTTCGGGGCGTTATACTATGATTATCTTTATTTCTCCTTCTGTTTTACACTAAATTTATTTTCTAGCCCTACGATGTATCCGAATTATGACTATTTAGTTTATCCTTTAATTCAAGTTGTTGATTTTCTGTTTCGATATTGTGTTGAGTAAATTATTCTGTTTTTAATGTCTGCGATTGCCTGATCAACACTAACATGTTCGTAGGATTATTTTAAGACCGAAAGTAGATAAATAATCGTGCACAAAATAATTTGCCATGAAAAGGATATTAAATTAGAGATAACTAGGGCATTTATGTGGTACTTTAATTTCTTGTCCTTAAAGTATTTAATTAATTTTTAGGATTAGAAACTGAGAGGTAATAATTCGTTAATTAAATAAGTTTGCCACTATTCGAGAGAGATTGATAAATAAATTAGTGAAATTGTCATCAACACATAGGAATAGTTTTGATAACTTGGATTAAAATTACTAAATAGAATTAATTTAGGTGAAATCGAAAACCCTAGATCTTGTCTATAATATTTCTAAAAATGATTTAAATTTCTGTTATTTAATGAATTGTAATTATTTACTTTACATTTAAACCAAATATCTACTAAAATCATTATTCATAGTAAATTGGAATTAATTTGTTTGATAATTAGTAACAATAGTCTTCGTGGCATCGACTCGTATTTACATATTATATTACTTATGCGACACGTTCACTTGCGTCTTCAGTATTTTTCACAACAGTTAAAATTAAACCCTGCAAATTTTGTGAGAAAAAGATGAGAAACACAAAAGTTATGCAAAGGTGATCCGTAACTGATTCGAGAGGCAACTTGGTGCACCTCTGTGTGATGTAACCTTTCACTGGAAGATTACAACGGTACGAGATCGGTTTGACTCATTTTCTCTTTTGTCTAAAGTCTTAGACAAGATGCAGAAAAGATGAATATAAGAGCTTCTAAGCAACCTCAGACTTAGAAGATAATGGAGGCGCAACTCCTCTCAGAAGTAAATCACAACCGAGGCAATTACCTTGCAATGCTAAGGCTCGAGAGTTTCCTGAATAACCTTCAATATTGATCGTCAAAAAACTGAATACAATGTCTAAAAAACATGCTTAAATATGTTAGGGCAACTAAGGGCTAGGTTGGACATAAGAAAAAAAAGGAAATGATCATTCGGTCTGGATCCATCCATTCGTGTAAGTGTGTTCCTTTATCTTGGCCGTGGAGATGGCTCCTTGTATGGTAAGTTGTGTTAAACCTTATGGCGAGGTGCGTGGGTCTTCAGACATGATTTGAAATGGAAGATGACATGCTTCCTTTTGAAAGGACAGGTACAAAGAATGAGCTTTATGTTTGTGGCGCGCGCTCAAGAAAGTCTGTAATGAGCTCTCGGTAATGGATCTGGTTGACCAATGACATCCAAATTTCACGATATAGCGCATTCCAAAAAGCTTAAAATGTTTGTCATAAACTTCACGAAGAGCACTTTGTAATAAGGTTGGCAAGACTGTCAAATATGCCAATTATTCCTCGGAGGTCAGATTGATGGTTATTTTTGAAAAGTCCAATAATTAATGTTGATTTGCCTTTGAGGCAAACTACCCCTTAGCACCCTATAATTCATGATGAAATAATAGAATATAAATTAAATAGGCCTAAAGTTTACCTAAGTCCAATGAAAATAATGGATTACATAGAGTTGTCAAAGGGAATACAAATTTTCTCTTCTGCTACTGCTATGTTCAATGAAGTTTGTAAAGTTTCTTCTCCTATGCTTCATGTCAGTATATTGGTAGGTTTATTTAATGTCTTGCGGGATGAGCTCCCATTCTAAATAATCCATCAGTACCTTCAAGTGCTTCATTAGTTCATCACCTGTAAAAAGAGAGCAATAATTAGTAAAAAAGCTAATAAGATTGTGAGACATACCTTGTGAACGTGTTATAGGCCTTCTTGTTGTATCAACATCTCACCCTCTTTATGTAAACTTTGTAGCATATCCCTGAAGGATACAAGAAACGAAGTAGGTTGTGACTCAATCAACTGTGTACATACTTCAATGATCTTTTTTGTAGGATAAAGATAATTTGTAAAAGCATATGAGACATTATTACAACGGCCTATTGCTTAAATGAATGTGAATCTCTTAGATATTATTTGAGCATCTTTCTTATTGATGTTATTTTTAAGATATCATAAATCAAATTGTTCGAATATCTGAAATATTCTTTCACTCATATAACCAAGTCATTTGTGTCATAATTCAATGAATGAGTTATTTTGTGCAATATTCACATATGTTTTTTTCACCGTGGTTGAAGTCACATACAAGATAGACTTTCTATTTCCTCTTGTTAGAGAACCTTTGTTTAGTTTTCATTTGATTCCAGCAAATTATTTGACTCCACTAACTTTTATTTTTGCAGTCGATATCATCAATACCATCAATAGAGTTTTGATTTGATATGATATGTTTGACATTTTTAAGCAACAAGCTCACATCATGTGTTAGCATGGATATAAATATCACCTTTCCTAATGATTTCATAAATGAACTTGTTCTCTATTTAATAATGTCAAAATCGTAGCTAATGTAATATGTGAAATATTTTTTTTAGAAGTAATATAATAAGATGCATCAAATTCACATTCTTTAACATAATCTATGAGTCATGAGGTGGAAGTTTTTTGACCAGAGGGTGACCACTCTAGTTTGGTTCTATTCAACCCCCATTTTGAACCAAATTGATTAGGTTTGGTTTTAGATTTTAACACCTAAAGCCAAACGAAAAGCAAACTCGATTTCGGTTTTTGTCAATTCAGTTTGGGCTTTGTTTCAGTTTATAATATAAGTTCAAGCTTGATTTGGGCTCAATTTAGGCTCTATTTTTTGAACTTTTAATATATTTTTAAAAGAAAATATACTTGTATTATCTCGACATAATATTTTAGCAAAATTGTCTTATAAACAAAACCAGAACTTATATCACCAAAAAAATAAAAAACTATGTCATAATTGACGGTTCAAATATATTTTTATACAATATTCCTCAATAACCATCGAATTTATGTAACATCTTTCTAGACATAGTTAAAATATTAACCAGATGATGGAGATCAATCCCAATATGAAGCTCTGTCACCTAATTCATGGATAAGAGATGTTGAATCTCAAAACACAAGAAAATATTGTTTCCTTGCCTACACAATAGAGGCAAAAGAAAATTTAGGAGCAAGAAAAAATTAGTGATTAACTAAACCATTGAAACTATCGTTCCTCGTAGCCATAAAAGTTCTAAGTTCATGCATCAAGTACATCTATATGAAAAACAACGCAATTAGGAAACATAGAATAAATAAATCATATCTTTAAAATCAAGAAATATAGAATAAATAAACCACACCTTTAAAATCAAGCTTCAGATTCTGTCATTGTAGTCTCGTACAAATCTACAAATATTAGTGGAAAATAAATAAAATATACATTTTTCAAAATGTTCCATTCTTCACAGAATTTGTGGACATTTAAGGACATGTTGTTTGAAGAAAGAATTCATCTTTAAGTGCAAATGAGAACTGATACATCTTTTGAGGCTAAAAATTACGAAATGTATATAACACTCGACCGCTAAGTGCAAAATGCTAACTTTGAAGCAACTATAGATAAGCCCATGTTTTGTTATTTTAGTCAAAGGTGGAGTTTCAAATAGATCATCTCCACAAATCAAAACATTCGTATTGTCTATAAGTCTCTCAAGACTTTATGACAAATACTTATCATCTTTTGCTCTACAACCTGAGTCATCTTCTTGGGTAAATATACTCATCATAAACATATTTGGAAGCTCATTCACTATTATTTGATTGTGAATTCACTTTGTGCTCAAATTAGAATGTTCTAATTGGATATTGGAGTTCAATTATTAGATTGTTCGTAATACAATGTTAAATCTATATCATCAATCAAACACAACATCCGCATCCGCGAAGGGATTAGTAACTACTCAATAGCGATTAAACATAATTTTTTTATGATAAATATAATTATTAAATATATTATTTTAAGTTTTTTATGATTATTTAGTTTAAATTTGTTGATTGAATATCTTTTTGAATCAATTATATTTAGAAAATACATTCACTAATATCTTTAAAATGAGTATTTTGATTTACTAATATATTTATAGACTTTATGTAGTAAATGATTAAATTATGATGTAAGACCAAATTGAAAAAAGATCAAAGTGTCGAATATTACTTTGTGTAGTCACCATGAGATAAAGTGTGGACGCTTAGTCCTAGGCCATGGGCAAAATGAAAGAACTCACAAACCCTTAGTCTCGAGAAATATTTTGGTAGTAGACTATAAAATCTATCATTTTGGTATTCTTTATTTTGTGGCTGAATTTTTTGTATTATTCGTAGTCAAAGTGTTTTGCTGTGACTTGAATTGTTGTTATTCATTAATATTGTATCAAATAGGATTTTAATTGGACAAATTAGTAAATTAAGAGTCATCGCGTAGGTAAAAATTCAAAACAAATGATGTTGGATAATTTAGAATTACTGGCATAAAGGATTTAAATAACATTCGAACTTTCAAAAAATAGAGATTTAATGATTATATATATATTAAATAAATAATAATTTCATAATAGGATAAAATAAACATTTATTTATTTTTTCATTCCCTATGCCGGCACAGGGAGGGAAGGAGGGAGAGAAAAAGTACAATTCATCCTGTTCAAATGAAGGATTTGAATTCGTGAAACTTTGATAATCAATTTTTGTGAAGAAACTTCAAGACTAGGTTTCTCTAGCCATTTTTGAGTTTGAAATTTAGGGTTAATATCGATTTTGAATTTTAGCTTGAAAACTCATCCTTTTATCGTTTCTAGAATATATTGGTATATTAATGTTGTGTGTAAAGTTCTGAATTGATTGGGATAAAAATGAGTAGAAATTAAGTGAGTTTTAGTAACTCTTATCGTTGAAAGTCGCAAAAGTGTTGAATTTTGTGAAAAATAGGTCGACACTTCAAAATGTTGACTCCTTGAAAGGTCGGTCAACGCTGGGAGGGGCAATCCTTTTGTGGGACTGATGAAGTGTCGACTCCTTGAAAGGTCGGTCAAAGCTAGGAGGGGCAATCCTTTTGTGGGACTGATCGCACTTACATATGAACAAAAGTGACATTACATGTATAAAAATATCAGTTAATAAAATGCAATACACAAGGAATTATCAATATCAAATATTTATCATTTAAATTTCATTTTATATTTCAAGGACCAAATAATTTAAACGTGTGACTGACTAGTAACTTTAAAAAAACAATGTAGATATGATGAAACATAAGAAAAAAACATAAGAAAAAAATGTAAGAAAAAAACATAAGAAAAAACATAAATTTTTAAATTATTGTAGTTATGTTGAAACTACAATAATTTAAAGTAGATATCAAAGTAGATATGATGGTTTAAAAAAGCCCTTCTACATTCACTCCTAAGATTTGAACAGAGTTTAATTTATAATTTAAAATTTCTACAAAAATAAAATAAATTTTTAAATTTTTTTTAAAAAGATAAATTCTATTTAAAAATAAAAATAATCAAATATAAAAATAATAGATGAGAAAAAATTTGAAAAAAGATTGCGAATGTAAAATGTCACAGGCTCACAAGCCTAGAGTCCAATCGTGTCTTGCATTAATGTGCTCTCCTTACAGAAAACTCGTACTAGAGTTTTGTAGTTGCAAAAAACTCTCTTGGATCAAAAACGAGTTTTGTGTTTCATGCTTCAAAAATTAAGTTTGATGAATAACACAATGCACTTTTTTGAACTTCGGTGCATACCTCAATATTTGCTTCAAATTGATTACAAACCTTTGATAAAATAATAAATTTTAATTCTTTAAATTGCTTAAAATATTGTGGTTATGTTTTTCAACATTTGTCTTCAACGATGTTATACTGTAAAAACATATGCTTTTGAGTTAGGACAAACTCTTCACATTTGTCGAAAATAATAGTTATCTTCCCAAATATCCTAACTATCTTATTCAAAAAGTTAGAACAAGCTTCAAATTCAATAGTCTCATATTTAACATTTTCATAGGTTAAAAGATCTAGCTAGATGCAATGATAATCAAGTTGGAAGGTGGCTAAAGGAACATAAAGTCATGTTAAGAGTTCAAACTCTAAAATGTCATTTGTTCCTTTTAGCCTCAATTATGGAATCACAAAACTCTTCTTCTTCTTTTTCTGATGAATAATCTTTCTTTGTGGCTGTCTCTATCCTAAATCTTCAATTTCATCATTATTAGAGTAAATTTCTTTGATCTTTAATAATTGTTTCACACATTTGTGTCACATCTTATTATTTATCACAGTTACCATATGTGAAAGATTGCAAAGTGTATCGCGAATTTCAATAATCTATCAATTGATTTTTTTTCAAATCATTAATCAATAATTTACGATCGTTGTTCGTTGTCGGTGATTTTTAGGCCACTAGAACCTTCGTCGACCATCTCTGGCACAAATTGGGTGCATTGAAATATTTGTTTCAAATTGAAATGGAAAAGAAAAGAAATAGCAAAGAATTCCCCACAACCTCTTAAATAGAGTTTGGTTAATGAATTAAAATCGTAACAAACACTCTAGGACATAAAATAACTCGCTAAGTGAACTTCTGAAAAGATAAATTCTATAAAATATCGAACCTATGAACTTGGACCTAGCCGTATCGTGCATCACATTCTCTCTCTTTGTTTTTCTGCAACAACATTTTATGCAGATTTTTCATAAATTCATCTATAAAACCACTCATGAAGCATTTTGTTCTAAACAAGCATGGAGTCCCTAGTTTTTTTGGTATAATATTGTTTTCTTTTGGCAAGAGTTTTGTTTTTGGAATTATCTCATGTGTTGTTATAGCTAGAGAAGATAATTCTACTTATAAACCAATATATTTCTCTCTTCCCATGTGATTTGTGATTATGCCTCCCATTGATATAAGATGGACCTTCACAATCAACAAAATTTTGGTCTATTCGTACCTTCACAATATGTGATCCCAGAATCTCCTCACCTTGGAGGCTGCACATTCATGTCGGTCACACTAGCAATTGCGTTTTGACTCTAATAATATCGGTAAAGTCTCCAGTTCTCTTAGTAGAGTCTTCTTTAAGCTGAAATTCATACGATTTCTTTCTTCAATTTAGCTCAAAACTTATTGTACTAAATGAGAAAAAGAACTTTACTTATAAATCATTCTCTTTTTATTCTCTCAAAGCGACGTAGAATTGTGCATTTCCACTTGTATGAATTGAGTCATCACTATTAATAGAATTTGGGGTCCTACTTTTCTTACGTGGGTGGACTATCACAATAAAGATCCCCATTTCCTCAAAAAAGTGGAGTGTTTTTATTAAAAAATGGATGATGAAGTTCAGACAAAGATCTATAATATTTTGTGTTTTCAGTAGCCAACATAATTTAGAAAAGAGTCAGCTTTAGAAGTTCTTTTCAAGGTTCGAGGAATCTGGGTTTCCTTTATGAGTGATTGTTAAATTGTTCTAGTTCCTCACTTGGGCTATAAGGCTTTTGGCTGGTGAGTTGGAGTTGGCAAAGGATTAGTGTGGCCATTATAGCGCTGATGAGTGAAGGCAAAGTTTGTGAAACTTTGAAGAGGAACCACAGAAAATGGAGTTTATTGAGGAAAGTAGATTTCATGAGTGATTTTATAGATGTATTTAGGGTAAATATCAATTTGTCCCCCTAAAATTATTTTAGTGTTTGCTATTGATACCTCAAACTTTGAATTTAATCACCTGCCCTTTTGTACTTTCATCTGTTATCAACTACCACTCCTAGTTAGAGTGTTTGATAAAAAGTTGCCAAACACACATGGCACCGAGAGAGAGAGAGAGAGAGAGAGAGAGAGAGAGAGAGAGAGAGAGAGAGAGGGGGGGGGGGGGGGGGGTGAAGAACCTTCTTCTTTACACACTTTGTTGATTTAATCTGTTATCAACTGTCGGGAGCGTTGAGTTTTGCAACCTGTTGAAGAACAAAGCAAGAGAAGAAGAAGCAATGAAGAAGACAATCGCAGATCTGTATTCCATGAAAAGCTGTTTCTATACAATATACATTGTGAAAGAGAAAACTGTAATGATGATGAAAAGACAGTAGTTACAAATAGACTAAGATATTTAGGAATAAACTAAACAGTAATTATATATGCTAATAGGGAGGAGAAGAAGGGTGAAGAGAGGTTACGATGAATTTAAAGTGAGGATAAATTCTTTGCCAGAATCTATAAGGAGGAGGTCAGATGCTTACAATGCTCACGAAGAATTACAAGGATTCTCTCACCAGGTCTATTATTTTCTTAGAGGCTCAGAGATCAGGTAAACTGCTAGTAAATATCATCCTTTGTGGAAAGGAGACTCCGAACTTGACAGTGGAAAGCTAGCGAATGTATTTTTTTTCCCTTTCGAGTGGAGAAGAAACAATTTGATGTTTTATCTGCCCATTTAATTTGTAAGTGAACCTCACCGGAGGATACTACAATGCCTGAAAAAATGTTAAGTATGAGCTTCCAATAGCGTTCATTGTCACCACTTTGTCATGGGCTGCTTTGATGTATCATTCGGAACTAGAGGCCACCGGAGAACTGGAAAACGTCCATTTCGCTTTGGGGTGGGGAACCAATTATTTTATTAAAGAAAGTTCTTGCTAAAACAGATTATTCGTTTAGGTTTAGCTTCTCAGAAACCCTCTTTTTAATATTTATTTCCAAAAAGATAAAAGAACAACAAAAAATGACACTCATAAGAATCAAGTTCAATAGTATATACGTAATTGAACAAGAACTTGATTCATACATTTCTGTTTTCTAAAATGTTATAGAAAAAAAAAAGGAAAAATAGAGAAATGAGATTGATTGGTTTTCTTTACATGATATGTTGAGAGTTAAACTCAAACAATGTGTCAATTTTCAAAGGGACTGTTTCAAACAAGAATTGAAAGGGTCAGATGGCATTCATATTTAATGTATGACCTATGGTGAAGTTTCAGAAGTCGACTTCCGAATGGTTTAACTTTCATGTTGTTTGGAGTTTTCTAGAAGAAGTTATGACCGTTGAAGTAATGAAAGGTCAAGAATAAATGTAATGTTTGGTATTCTAAGGTTTTTAAGTATGTTTATTTTATGAATGTCAAGAATCAAGTATAATGCTATAAAATATTACAATATGTTTAATTGAAATGTGTGGGAGAAAAAATAGAAATACATCTGAGAAGATTGCTGTTTAGTGTCCATCTTTCTTCCTCTCCAATACAAACACTAATTTGATTGCCAAATAAGTATAAAAGCCATGTATCACTACAAGAGAACACCATTGAGGCAGTTGCCGCTGCCATGACTCACCAAGACAAACTACGACAATTGGAGTATTCAAATGCGTGAATTGCTCGACGCACAAGACAAATGGGAAGTTGTCGAAACCCGCTTCACGGAGGCAGAAGCTATTGATTCCTTGACGGCAAATCAATTAAAAGCGTTGAAAGAAACATAAATGAAGGACAAGACCGCTCTCTATCTTTTGTTTCAAGCAGTAGAAGAGTCGGGTTTTGAGAGGATTGTTGGTGTATCAACTTTAAAGGAAGTATGAGAAACTTTGCAAAAGGTGTACAAGGGTGCCGATCGAGTTAAATAAGTGCGGCTTCAAACTCTTTGACGCGAGTTGGAGACTATGAAAATGAAGGAGATAGAAGACATATAAATCTACTTAACGGACGTGAAAACGGTGGTGAATCAACTTAAACACAATGGAGAAGCCCTCACAGATGCAAGGGCCGTGGAGAAAATTCTTCGGTCATTAACGAAGAATTTCGAGAATGTTGTATGTGTAATCGAGGAATGGAGAAACTTGGAAGAAATGATCGTCGATGATCTCGCTAGTTCCCGTTAGGCGCAAGAACACCAGAAGATCAAGAAGAAACATGAGGTCTTGGCAGAAGCCTTATAAACAAAGATAACTATCAAGGAGGACAAGACAATGAGCACATACAATAAAGGAAGAGGATGCGACTATAGAGGTCGTGATTTCGGTCGCGATGGAGGTCGTGGTTGCGGAAACAATCATGAATAAAAAGCCAAGATGAGTCAACAAAATTGACAAGGACAATGGAAAGGTAGCTTGTCAAATCGCTCAAATGTTGAGTGTTACAACTGCAGCAAGTATGAACACTATGCAAATGAGTGCTATTTCTAGAAGAAAGTGGATGAAAATGCAAATCTGGTCGAGAAAGATGAGACAAAAGACGACAGTGTTCTCATAATAGCTCAAAAGGGTTCCACTTCAGATAGCAACACAATATGGTATCTCGACACCAATGCTAGCAATCATATGTGTGGACACAAACATCTCTTCGTTGATATTCAAGAGATCAAAGATGGACACGTATTTTGGAGACGCGTCGAAGGTTCAAGTTAAAGATCGAGGAAAAATATGTTTTACACAAAAAGATGAAAAAGAAGGATCAATAGAAGATGTCTACTATATACCGACTTGAAAAGTAACATTCTTAGCATGGGGAAAATATTGGAGAAGGGATGTTCGGTCCTGATGAAAGATCGGATATTGCACTTGAAAGATAAAAATGGACGGTTACTTGCACACGTAGAGTTGGCCAAGAATTGTATGTTCAAACTCAACTTGAAAAATGTGCGAGAAAGGTGTTTACAAATCAACATGGAGGACAAAGCATGACTGTGGCATTTACAGTTCGGACAGGTACAGTTAGGCAAAAAGAAAATGTTCCATGGGTTACCCGACACGAACTACACCAAGAAATTTTGCGAAGGATGTGTACTTAGCAAACATGGAAAGAGTACATTTCAAAAAAAGGCGGAATATCATTTAAAAAGATCTCTTGAGTTTGTACACACCAACATATGGGGCCCGATTACACCGAAGTCTCTTAGTGAGAAGAGGTATTTCATCATTTACATTAACGATTACACAAGAAAGACTTTGGTTTATTTTTTAAAGGAAAAGTCGAAAGCATTGGAGGTGTTCAAAAAATTCAAGGTGTTAGTGGAGAAGATGATTGATCTTTACATCAAGAGTTTGCGGTTGGATAGAGATGAAGAGTACATGTTGGCTGCCTTCACAAGCTATTACGAGGAACAAGGGATCAAAACATTCTTGACCGCACCTTACTCACCTCAGCAAAACAGTGTAGCCAAAGAAAAAAATTGAACGATTCTCGATATAGTTCAGTCAATATTGAAGGGTAAAAACATGCCAAAAGAATTTTGGAATGAAGCAGAGCAATGCGCTGTATATGTGCAAAATCGATGCGCGCATACGAGATTGGCAAATCAAACACCACAAGAAGTCTGGAGCGGTCATAAACCAACACTATCTCATTTTAAAGTTTTTGGTAGTGTGGCCTACACGCACGTACCAGACCAAAAAAGAACTAAGCTTGATGACAAAAGTAAGAAATATGTGTTCATCGGGTATGACGAGAAGTCGAAGGTTTCAAGTTATTTGACCTAATTGGCAAAAAGGTGGTTGCGAGCCAAGATGTACAAGTACATAAAGAAATTACATGAGATTGAAATAATACAAAAAAGGCGACACAAAGACAAAGGAAAAAAAGAAACAACAATCGCAACACAAATAATCACACCAACAGCGCCTTAAGAATCTGATGATGAAGAAGAAGAGCCGAGACAACTAAAGATGAAGAGTCTACAAGATCTATACTACTCGACAAAGGAAGCGCACTTGGTTTGCTTATAAACAGATGTAGAAAATATTGTTTTTGAGAAGGCCGTGAGAGACAAGAAATGGAAAATGGCGATGGATGAAGAGATGAAAGTAATCGAAAGAAATGAAACATGGGACATGGCAGGGTTGTCGGAAGGATGTAAGCCCATCGGAGTCAAATAGGTATACAAGAAAAAAATGAATGCCCAAGGAAAGATTGAAAGATACAAAGCACAACTAGTTGTAAAATGCTACAAACAAAAGCATGGAATTGACTATGAACGGCTACAAGAATGAAGATAATTTGACTTCTTATTTCTCAGGCGGCACAATTCAAGTGGTCGATCTATCAAATGAATGTGAAATCCGCATTTCTAAATGGATTGCTTAAAGAGGAAGTCTACGTTGAGCAATCGCCTGAATACATGAAAGCTGGGAAGGAAAGCAAAGTGCTGAAGTAATGAAGGCATTATGTGGACTAAAGCAAGCACCTCGAGCATGGAACACCCAAATCGACACCTACTTCAAGAAGGAATCACACAATGTCCCTATGAGCACGTGAAGAAAGAAGAAGAGAACTTGTTGCTTGTTGCTTTTCATTGATACAAATCAGACCCTACAAAGAAGAGGTTAGCGCGATATATGATAATATATTGGTGTTCTAGGCTAAATCCGAGAACATCTCAAAATAATGAAGGCGCAAAGTTAACAAATGGAGTCTAATTGAAGTGAAATTTGTAGGAGATGAAATATGATGGATTAAGATATAGTCCTGCAAATTTCATAGAAAAAAAAATGAGAAACACAAAAGTTATGCGAGAAATCCATAACCGGTCCGAGAGGTAACTTTGTACACCTTCGGGTGAAGCAACCTTCCAATGAAGATTACAACGACACAAGATGTAACACCCCGAGAACCCACACGTTCCTGGTGCGCTACAGTACGTCTACACACTATGACACACTAAAACTTGAAACAATTCACTCAGTTTAATAGTACTTTTATTTTCAAATCATCTTCAAAAGAACATTTGTGAGTATGAAAAATTTTCGACTCGATTCGAAAACAACCCGTGCCCCGAAGAGGGAACACGAAATCTTCAATATAAAAATACGCAGTGGAAAAGAAAATAATTTAAAATAGTTTTAAGATAGAACGACAAGACTCGAAATCCTAGGAAGGAGTCCAACATACTCTTCGAACTACACAAAATCGGTGTCACACACTCATGTTCCCACTTCGATGCCTCGCGCGCACCCCGTGGTACCGCGCGTACCAACTCAACATCACCTCGTCACGCGCACGCTCACAGTGCCGCGTGCTCCACACACCCTGCCTCCGTATCACACATCTGCACGCACGCCCTCACCCGACGCCGCACGACCCGTGAGCACCCGCAGGGCCACTTGCCCCGCGCACCGGCGACCACGCCGCACTTCCGCTCCACTCCACACTTCTCTAACACTAACTGTACATATCCCAACTTATTCCATATCCTCTCGACTCTCAACCTCTCTCCCGAAATTTCGGCAGAGTAACATTTAAAAATTGGCTATACCAAAATTTAAACCCTGCACACAGTTTACCAAAAACTAACAGTATTTATCTATCAACCATCCATAGAATCTACATAACAAAATCAGAGTTTAAAGACAACGAAAATTCATCAAATACAAATGAAGAAAGTCTACAGTATAGAGCAATATCATACTCTAACATATAAAAATACGTACGCGTTCCCAAAACAATACAACCACTCTATACAATCCTGTACAATCAATGTCTATACGAACTCCTCTATCCGCATAAATACCCGACACAAAATAACAACCCAAAGAATCTTACCACACCTACCACCACAACGGGTCGGGTCGCCCTAACAAAATCCACCGTCCGGTGCTTCGGTCGCACGCCGCCAACCGTCCTATGCATCAAGACTAAGGCTCTCGAGGCTTACCAGCAAAATCGTCAGCACCTACACCATAGAACACACATCATAAGCCTAACACTCAGTAAGTAGTACAATATGAAAGTAAAAGCCGACAATGCAATCCTATCATATGCAGTCTCTACACTCATACTCATGTTGTCACATCCGTGACGCGTAGTGTAGTCGCACCAGGGTAAGGAGGAACCTAACGCCACCCTACACCGTGACACGTCACCATCGTCCCGGACTCCCCAGCAACGAGGCCCACAAGCAACACACACGTATCACCATACAGCAACCACATCAGGGTGAGGGTGTACCTCACGCCACACTACACCTTGACACGTCGGCCCCGTCCCAGCCTCCCCAGCACAGGGCCACAGTTGCCACACACACGTTCCACGACAGCCCAGCCGGCCCACTCCTCGAGCAGAATCCGTGACTGGTGTTACACCGGCCCACACACTAGGAGGATCCGCGGTACCACTGCCCATCATCCTCACTGTCAACACATACACGCCGCATGGCGGCCCAGCTGGCCCACTCCTCGAGCGAAATCTGTGGTTGGTTACGTACCGGCCCACACACTAGCAGGATCTGCGGTACCACCGCCACGCGTCTCACAACTTACTCAAAATATGCTCAAAACCATTTTCGTTCCCTTTTTAAAAACATGATCCATGTCAAACAATACACACACACACCTTAATCAACAGCATAAATCCTAAAGTCCTACAGCGTAGGCTCACTTCGGCAAAACACATGCATGCACTACTTACTTGGCGTCCTAAGCTCACTCGACGCACAGCTTCGCCAAAAATGTCTCAACCTAAAACACAAACAATCACTCATCAATCTTTACTTCAAAACTCACCAAATAATTTAAAATGACATTCCTTAATCAAATTCATGAAATTCCAGTTAAAACGGGTCACCAATGTAGTTCGTCTAAAAACCAGCGTAAAGTTCGGACGCGCATAACTTTTGCATCCGTCAATGGAATCGAACGATTCAAGTGGCTAAACGCCCCTTAAGAATCTAGTTTAACATACTAAGATGGATTTTAAAACGGTAAGCCGCAGTTAGGTGGAAAAACCCTGAAACCGAATCTGTCCCTTTTTATTAAATTTCACATTTTTATTTTTCTTCAACCAAAACTCACTCAATTTAGCTTTACGCACTAAAAACAGCCATGCCACTATCACACGTCGAAATTCTACGAAAAAAACGCTCACTAATTTGACTTGGACCAAAATCCGACATAAACTTCCAACGCGCATAACTTTTGCGTCGGATATCGAAATCGAACGATTCCAGAGACCATACGTCCTTCTAATAACCTAATTTTTCCCACAAAACAGAATTTAAAACGATTAACCGAAGCTGAGCCAAAACGGTCAAAAACAGAAACTGCCCCTACACCAAACAGAGGTCCGATTCTTGATTTCAATTCAAATTTTCATAATTTCCATACACTTCGGCCATGCTCATCAGAATTGAAAGGAGGCCGAGCACCAAGCTCGGCCAAAACAGGGAAACTGACAGGGCTCCCCTTCGGTTTCCCTTTGATTCACGGCACTTCCCCTTTTATACAATCCATCGCTGCGGCCAATTTCCTCGACAACGAAAGGAGGCCTAACACTAAGCTCGGCCAAAACAGAAAAAAAATGGAGAAAACAGAAAAAAGAGGAAAAACTTACCGCGGCGTCGTTGTGCACTCGGTCGAAGGGAGAACAAGCCGCAGCCGAGCACCTAGTGCCGACAGCTTCTCCCACGCCTACGTTCATCGGCCAAAAAAATAGGAGCTCGACAAATCCCTCCTTCCCGATCTCTCTCTCTCTCTCGCGCTCTTCTCGGGTGTCGACGAGTAGCAATAGCCGAATGGCTTCCTTCCGAAGCCATTGGCAGTCATATATTTTTTATTTATTTATTTATTTATTTTTTGTTTTAATTAATTAAATTACAAAAATGTCTTCACATGTTTTTATCGTCCGTAACTTCGTTAAATTCTCGTTCTCCCGACTTTAAAATTACAAAAACCATAACTAGAATTAGATTCCGAGTTCTATGACTTAATTTACCCGTTAAAATATTTTTCGAAACTCCAACCGAGATTAAATTAAAAATTTTGAAAATTAGCTTTAAAATCTGAAATTTGTCGGTTTATTACACAAGATCGGTTTGGTTCACTTTCTCCCTTGACTAAGGTCTTAGACAAAATATAGAAATAATCAGCATAAGAGCTTCTAAGCAACCCTGGGCTTATAAGACAATAGGAGACGCAACTCCTTTCAGAAACAAGCAACCGAGAGAATTACCTTTGAGAAGAAACCCTAAGGCACGAGCTTTTAAAAATACCTCAAAATATCATTCAAAAACTTATTACAATGTCTGAAAATTATGCTTAAATATTCTAGGGTAACTAAGGACTTCGTTGGCACAATGAAATAGGAAAAAATCGTTTGGTCTTAATCTATTTGTTCGTGTAAGTGTGCTCCTTCATGTTGACCGTAGAGATGACTCATTGTATGGTAAGTTGTGTTGAACCTTATAGGGAGGAGACTGAGTCTTCACGCATGATTTAAAATGAAAAAAGGCGTGTTTCCTTTTGAAATAATAGACTTAAGGAATTTGCTTTATGTTTGGACCGCACGCTTAAATAAACTCGTAACGAGCTCTTGATAATAGATTCGGTCGACCAAGCAAATGACATCCAATTTTCACGATCCTGCCCATTCTGAAAACTCAAAGTGTTGGCTACAATATTTATCAGGGGCACTTTTTGTAATAAGGTTGGCAAGGCTTTCGATTTTGCCACTTATGCCTCGGAGGTCAGATTGATGGCCGTTTTTGGAAAGGCAAATAATTAAGGTTGTTTTGCCTTTGAGGCCAACCACCCCTAACACCCTCTAATGTATAATGAGATAACATAAATACAAATTAAATAGGCCCAAATTTTGCCTAAGCCCAATGGAGATAATGGATTACATAAAGTTGTCAAATGGAAGAGAAATTCCTTCTTCTGCTACTCCTATGCTCAATGAAGTTTGGGAAGTTTCTTCTTCTATGCTCCATGTCAGCATGTTGGTGCATTTATTAATATCTTGTAGAATCGGCTCCAATTCCAAATGATCTATTAGTGCTTCCAAGTGCTATATTAGTTCATCACCTGCAAAAAGAGAGCAATAATTAGTACAACAGTACAAGATTGATTTTGCTCACTTTCTCCCTTGTCTAAGGTCTTAGACAAGATGTAGAAATTATGAGCATAAGAGCTTCTAAGCAACCTTGGGCTTAGACCACAATAGGAGGCGCAACTCCTCTCGAAAGCAAGCAACCGAGACATTTATCTTTGAGAAGAAACCCTAAAGCACGAGCTTCTAAAAATACCTCAAAATATCATTAAAAAACTAACTACAATGTCTGAAAATTATGCTTAAATATGCTAGAACAACTAAGGGTTTAGTTGGCACAATGAAATAGGGAAAGATTGTTCGGTCTTGATCCATCCGTCCATGTAGGTGTGCTCCTTAATCTTGACAGTAGAGATGGCTCTTTATATGGTACGTTGTGTTGAACTTTATGGGAAGGAGGTTGAGTCTTCATGTATGATTTCAAATGGAAAAAGTCACGTTTCCTTTCGATAGAACGAGCTTAAGAAATGAGCTTTATGTTTGGGATCCATGCTCAAGTAAGCTTGTAACAAGCTCTTGGTAATAGATTCAATTGACAAAGCAAATGATATCCAAAGTTTCCAATCCAGCCTATTCTGAAAAGCACAAAGTGTTGGCTACAATCTTTGTGAAGAACACATTTTGTAATAAGTTTGGCAAAGCTATTGATTTTGCCACTTATGCTTCAGAGGTCAGATTGATGTTTTTAAAAAGGCCAATAATTAAGGTTGCTTTGCCTTTGAGGCCAACAATCCTTTAGCACCCTCTAATACATGATGAAATAATAAAAATATAAATTAAATAGGTCCAAAGTTTGCCTAACCCAATGGACGTAATGGATTACATAGAGTTGTCAAAGAGAAGACAAATTCCTTCTTCTGCTACTCCTATGCTTCATGTCAGTATGTTGGTGGATTTATTAATGTCTTGTAGAATCGGCTCACATTTTAAATGATCCATTAGTGCTTGCAAATGCTCCATTAGTTCATCACCTTAAAAAAGAAAGCAATAATTAGTAAAAAGCCTAGTAAAATTGTGAGATATACCTTGTGAACATGTTATGGGCCTTCGGGGTGTATCATTTATGTTGATGATCTTATCATCATTGGGAACAACAAGGATATCATAAAAGATTTCAAAGAAGTCATAGTGCAGGAGTTTAAAATGATGAATTTGAGATTGGTAAAGTACTTTCTTGGTCTTGAGTTTATACAAGGAAAAACTGTAATTTTTGCGTCACAAGAAGCATATGCAAATGATATTTTGAAGAAGAATAAAATGGAAAATTGTAAGCTGGTAGCGATAGCGATGGAGCTCAGTACAAAATTTTCTAAGTTTGAGGGAGGAGAACAAGTAAACGTAAGTGACTACCGTAGTTTGGTTGGTAGTCTACGGTATCTCACAAGCACAAGGCAAGACATTGCATATAGTGTCAGCATAGAGAGCTGACATATGGAGGCTCTAAAACACTCGCACCTAAAAGCTATTAAGAGAATTCTTCGCTACATTCGAGGAACAGAGTCACTCAGGTTACTCTATACAAAGACAGACGAATACAAGCTGATTGGTTACTCCGATAGTGATTGATGCAGCGATGTAGATGATCGAAAAAGTACAGCGAGATTCATATTCTATATAAGGAACACGATATTCACATGGCTCTCGAAAAAGTAGCCAATTGTGACTTTGTCAACATGCGAGGCGGAGTATGTGGCAGCATCTTGGTGTGTGTGCTATGCAATTGGAGTAAGAAATTTGTTACGCGAATTAAATTTCCAGCAACATGATGCAACTGAAATACGAGTCGACAACAGATCAGCTATTGAGTTGGCAAAGAATTCAGTTCACCGTGAAAAGAGTAAGCATATAGATGTTGATTTCCATTTTATTAGTGAAAATGTGAAAAAAGGAGAAGTGCAAATGAGTCATGTTGCAAGTCTTGATCAAGCTGCAAATATCTTTACAAAGTTGCTTCTAAGAGTGCTATTTGAGAACTTGAAGGAGATTATCAAAATGAAAGATCGAAAGTGTTTGAGCTTAAGAGAGGAATTTGTTAAGAGTTAAATTCAAACAAGCTGTCAATTTCAAAGAGACTGTTTCAAACAAGAATTGGAATGGCCAGCGGCATTAATTTTTAATGTATGACCTACGGATTTGAAGCCTTAAAAGTCTACTTTCGAATGATCTAAGTTTCAAGTTGTTTGAAGTTCTCTAGCAGAAGTTATGACAATTTTAGTAATGAAAGGTAAAGAATAAATATAATGTTTGATATTCCAAGTTTTTTAACTATGTTTATTGTATGAATGTCAAGAGTCAAATATGATACTATAAATATTGCAATATGTTTAATTGAAATGTGTCAGAAAAGAAATAGAAATACATTTGAGAATATTGTTATTTAGTGTTCATCTTTCTTTCTCTTAAAGGCAAACAGTAATACTATTGTTCATCTATTAGACAAATTGAATTTCCAAAAATTAGAAACTTTTTACGGAATAAATGTTTGACTATTAGGCTCAATTATATCAACAATTCGAGCTGTGAAACATCTCAATCGTCACCTTTCCCAATTGATCATAATTCCCGTCTTATTAAATTATGCTTCATTATTAATTATAATAAGATTAGACACTATTCTGACCTAACATTAAGCATCAAGAAGTCCAACTAAACATAGAATTTCCAGAATCAGAAATTCCTCTTCTTTTGATCACTCCATGATTCTCGGCCAAGCTAAAGAAAATGAATAAATCAAGGCTAATATCTTACTGAATATGATAAGATAAAGTAGTAACAGTCATTGCCTTGTTTTTACAAGCATTAAATGCATTGACTCTGAAGAAAAGTGATTAGTTAAATTAAGAGGATAATAAAAAAATCATTAGTAACATATTAAACCATTTTGTCAGTGGAATGATTCCTTTCTCAGAGGAACAGAGGCCAAAGACATTGGCGTCTTCAATTTACTTCTTAGTATGATTGAGTTTGAGGAAGAAAATGGGAGATGCTGGACTTCTCCAAGAAACCATAATTCTCGGGATTTAATATTATCGGTCAAGTAGGAAAAATAAACTGATTGTCAGAATGAGTGTCGGTACAATTTGAACTACTAATAACTGAGACTAATAAAAAATGAAATTGGTAGACATCTCCATGAATAATCTTTTGAAATCTTTGCTTATACAAAAAATAATCGATCATTTGATATATCACGTAAAGATTTAGAGAACTAGATTCACAGGTCAATATTTTCTCACTCTAATTTGATCATCCAAATCTATATTCAAATATCATATTTAAACATAAGATGGTGCGACAATTGCAAAGAAATTAGAAAGTTTTGACGTCAACACCATAAACTACTGTTGAAGGAACATTGTGGATGAGTTGTGGGGCGAACCCAATGAAACAGAGAGAGAACAAAGTCCATTACCTGTACACAACAAATTCGTTGAATTTTGAGGGTAGAGTGACTAGTTAGTAATATATTGCAAAAAGAGTTAAATCCGTTTTAATAATTGAGGTATTCATTTTTTTTAAGTTAACCCTTAAACTAACAATCATAACAAATTCAACCTTAAACTATTCAAAATTTAATAAATCAACCTCTGATAGTTAGGGGTGGACAGAATCGGAGGGTGTCTCAAGAATCAGACCGTTCAATGATTTCGATCCCAACTCGTTGGACCACAGTCCGGTTCTCAGTCCAAAGTTCAAAATTCTGTCGGTTTTTTATTTGGTTCTCGATACATAGCTAAAAATCTCAAAAAATTAGACCGGACATAATGTTAAAAAAAACTGCTAAGTCACTCAGGGGCTGAAGCTTCAATCTTCATGTTCACCAATTCACGATTCAATCGAAAACTTTTTACAGCTAACAAAATAAAGTTTTCCCCATCCATTAAAACGCTACTCTTTTCTCTCTTCTTTCTTTCGATTTCTTCTTCAATTTCTCAAGCTCTGGTTACTGCTAACGAAACCTTCAAGTTCGTCAACTCTGATGAGTTCGGCCCCTACATCGTCGAATACGACAGTTATCGAGCTCTCAGCGTATTCACTGCTCCGTTTCAGCACGTGACTTGAAACATCATCATTATTGATTCTAAAGGTAAATTCGTTTAGCACTGGCAGAGCTTTGATTATCTTATGGACTGGGAGGAACCAAAATCGAAACCAAACCAGGATCAGACCAAATTTTCGTTCCAATCCCAGTTCGGTCTTGGTCCCTCCCAGGGCCAGTTTTCGATCTACGGGAAAACAATTCCTAAAGACATGGGTTTGTTTCGGTCTGGGCTCGGGACCGAACCAAACCGGCACATGCTCACCTCTACTAATGACCCCCTTACACCCCTCGTTCTGCATTTACATTGGAACGAGGGGCCAATAAAAAACAAATGGCCTCCCGTTTTGTCAGGGGTCAAATTTCACATGCCCGGACATACAGAATGGGGGGCCGTTATTTTTTATCGGCCCCCATTCCACATGGGGATTGTGAGGGGTGGAGGCCTCCGGTTCCATGCGCCGTGCACGTAGAGTTAGAACAGGGGCCTCCTGTAACTGAAGTCACGGGCCATATAAAAGGAGACGTCTGTCCATTCTTCACCGCCAACTCTCAAAAACTCTAAAATCTCTCACTATTTTCTTGCTCTGGTAAATTTTCTCTATATTAGTGACATTGATAGATTCCAATTCAAGTAAATCGGTTGATTTAGATGAGACGACAAGTTATGATGCCAATATGGACTAGTATTCACAATCCATACCTATCGGTGATCTTTGAGCATTCGATCATTTAGAAGAGAATGAAGAAAATAGAGGTGTATTCGATTTCCAAAACTCTAGACAATGAGCTTTGAACACTGGTCGCCTCGGTGGATAATAAGATGAAAAGCATACCAGTAAGAAAAAAAGTTTCAATCGAATTTTATTTGTGTAAAAAATATAATTTTTTTAAAGAAAATTGAAGAAAAAATAGTCGAATATACTATGACAAATGGTTATGGGATCAAATTCACCAAAAGTGACTTTCAGCGACTGACAGCTGAGTGTGAAGACGGTTGTGAGTGACGACTTAATAGTTTGAAGATGTAAAACGAGATTACATTTCAAATAAAGAGTTTGACTGATTCTCACAGTTGTTTAAGGAAAATTGAGAATCAACACGCTTCAGCAAAATCGGTAGCAAATAATTATTTGGATAGATTTAAAAGTCAACCTACATAGAAAATCTCATCCATTATTGAGACAGTGATGAATGATTTGACTGTCAACATCACACTAAATCTTGCTAGAAGAGCAAGAAGCGTAGCTCGAATACTTAATGAAGGGAAGAACGACGAACAATATAAGTTACTGTCGTCTTACGCAGCCAAAATACATAGATCAAATCTCGGTAGCACATTAAAAATATATACTTATTTGGCAGGCTCTGCCGATAATAATGAATAGTCATTGGTATTTTAAAGAATGTATATGTGCATGGCTATTTGTAAGGCTTGTTTGCTGCAGTCTAGTAGATCAATTATCTGTTCGGATGGTTGTTATCTGAAGGGCTCATGTCCCAGCCAATTACTCATACCATCAGTATTAATGGCAACGATGGAATGTATCCCGTTTTTATTGCCAACGTCAAATTTGAGTGTGTGGACTCATGAAAGTGGTTTTTGGAAATATTGAAGCGAGACCTAAACATTAGATCGAGATACAGATAGACAATTATTTCAGATTGACAAAAGCTATAATGCATTTTCTTTTGTCATTTCAAATATTGGGGCGTTGTGATAGTTATATTGTTTTATTTTGACTATGTTTTTCTTTAAAAAATTAGAGGTTGTTGCCTCCTGTGGAGAAAGAATTAGAGCACGCCGAACACTGCTACTGCCTCTTGCATATGAACGCAAACTAAAACTCAATTTCATGAAAAATTATATAGAGATGTGATGTGGAATGTAGCCAGGGTAACCACAAATTTTAATTTTGAGATAGAAATAAGGAATTGGCATCAGATTAACTTGGCTACCCACACATATCTTTGAGGTACAGAGCTTAGATATTGGGATAGTCATGTGTTTTCTTCTATTCCCAAGTGCGAAATGAGATTGAATAATTTATACGACTCTTTCACTACAGTTCTATTGCCTGCTAGGGATTAACTAACTCTGACCATATTCGAAATGATCAGAAAGTGCTTGATGACTTGTAGCCTCCTAGGGGGCCAATGGGGAGGGGGCGGTGGCGTCCTACATAGGAACATCCTAAGATATAGAGGGACCGAGATCTCCCTTCAGTATTCAAGTCCTGTCAACTTCAACTAGACTCATCCGAGTAATATGAAGCTTATAAAAAAAAAACACCAGATCTCTGTGCTTACCTCTGTTCTCCACTAGGTAGCAGGATCTCAGTTCGCTCGACGATCTTCAGAATTAGTGCGCCGTACGACATATTCTTGTCGCTTGTTTGCCCGATCTTTTGTATGTGACCTAAAATTATGAAGCCTGAAACAAACATGCTGGCCATGCATAGCTTCTCCATGATATAAAAATCCATGTAGTTCACGAGATCTCTATGTCTATCTTTTAGTAGAATAGTATGACTGATCAAGTTGTGAAGAAACGGAGCTTTGATGTTCAAGTCCTTCGATCTTGGCTTCACGAAGCTTGCAATCTCCAAATTTTGCTTAATTTGCTTGAGGAGCTCTAGTCCCGTTGCCGAGCTGAAAACCTCGTAATCTTGGGAAGCGTGCTAGCATTTTTTCACGTCTTTTATGCAAAATCTGAGCAATTCATTTACTTGGAGATATGATGATGTCTCTACATAAGATATAAGTCTTCAACCACCTAAGCCTCTCAAGAGCACTCAAGTTTACATAAAACAAACGAACTATTCTTTCGCAGTTATATCCACTCCTCCTGTACACCCTGTGCAAGGAGATTGCGTCAAACATCTCTTTGATCTCTAGATATTCCCAACCTCTAAAGTTGGCGGTCTTACAATGAATGGTCGAGTGGTTTGATATATCTTGCTCGAACCGATCTTGACACATCTAGTTTATTCAATAGATTGGAAACCATTTGGCGATTGCGGTACTTGACCCGGAGCACCTTGTGACCTTAATGCGTCACCTTGTGACGAACCAATTTGTGATGGACCAACTTGTGACGGGGGTACCTTTTGTTTAAACAATACTATGCGGGCTATTTGAAATAGATTTGGGAATTTTTTGATAGAATTGTCATGGATTTAGGGATCTATTAGGATTTTCGGCGCTAAGAGCTTGAATTTTAGAGAAAATGACTTGGTTTTGATAGAAAGTGCTTGGTTTTGAGAGAAAAGGCTGCCGGGAGGGGGAGTCGATTTTGAGAGCAAGGGGCGCGGGGGGTGAGTGAGGGTTGAACGGGGGGTCGATGCTATATATACTAATGGTGATTGGCCCTCCGTTTGAGTGTGAAGACCACGCCTTTTTTTAGAGAACGGGGGTGTTTTCACCCTCTGATCAGCCTCTCATTGTTTTAGAACGGGGGCTCGATCTAAGGAGACGGTCCCCTTTCTCAAAAGCAATTTTGAGAATGGGGGGCCAGCTACTTAGATCGACCCCCCGTTCTAGTTTCACATGCACGACACGTGGAACAGGGAGCCTCCACCTCTCACAACACCACACGTGGAACGGGAGACAATTGTTTTTTATCGACCCCCCGTTCTGCACGTACAATGCACATGAAATTTGACCCTCAACAAAACAGATGACTGTCGTTTTTTATCAGCCTCCCATTTTAGTGTAAAATGCAAAATGAGGGGTGAACAGAAGGCTGTCAAATGTTGATTTATTAATTTTTTGATAGTTTAAAGTTTGATTTGTTAGGGTTGTTAATTTAAAGGTTAATTTTTAAAAAAATTAATATTTCAAGGATTAAAATGATTTTAACTTGGCAAAATTTATTATTAGAGGATAGTAATGAAAATTCTACGTGAGTTTCATAAGAGTCGAGATGATTGAGATTGATTTGATATTGTTTATATTTTTTTTTTCAAGCCATGTATCGATACATGAATGAATGTTGTTGGGCCGTGGAACCCTTATGCGTCTACTATATTTCTATTTTTTTTAATTTACATGTATTCTTGCTTAATTTATGTGTGTTTCATGAAGATGTTTTCTTGGAGTAATTTTTTAACTAAGCATTTGGAATTATATTTCATTTCAATGCCTTAATTGGTTTCGTTGACATTGTCTGTGGTTTACTTATATTATTGATTTTTATTTTGTTTGACATGTCTAGTAATCATGATTTTTGATATTAGATGTCTTGATAGGAAATTTAAATTTGATGTCGCTTCCTCAAATTATCACTGATCAACACAAGAATTATAAAGAAGATGTAGTATTTGAATTAAGTTTAGACCATATTTTGGAAATTATTAAAAAGATATAATAAACTGTGAAATAAATATTTTGTGCGTAATTTATTATAGAATATAGAATGGATCTACAAAATAGTTCTTATTATTGAAATAAAAAAGTTCAAAAAATAAAAATAAATAAATGAAAATATTCTTAAGCAAATTTTGTTTAATATAAATCATTACCCATAAAAAATTTAAATTTATAGATTCTCAAAAGGTAACACAATTGCTTTACTCAATGAGATTTGAATTTAATATAAAACACTCATATGAGGCTGCACGAAACATTAAAGAGGGGCACTGTCTTAGATTGTGCTAATTATTTAATACAGAAAATGGTAAAAGTTTTAAATATATATTAAAAATAATGTGAAGGATTTGACGCCTAATGCTAGTACTAGGGGTAGGCTTATTATGATTTGATTGCTAATAATTCAATTTAACTTTAAATATTCTTTAATTGCACTTATTTTAATTATTAATGATTTAATAAAATAAAGATTTGTTAAAGATAATTGTGTCCACTATATAATTTAGTTATAATATCTTATCTATTATTTTATGTAATGATAATGGAATATATATACCTTTTCATTTTTTATAAAACAGTCTTTTATTTATAATAGAAAGCAGATGTTTGAGAATCATTAATTTAAAATTCATTTATTGAAAACAATAATATAAAAATAAATCATTCTTATTTATAGATATTAAACTAGTAGGGCAGGTTGACCTGAGCTGAGCTGAACCGAACCGAACTTACTAAGCCTAACAAATAGAAATTAGCGAGTTGATCTAAAAAAATTTTAAAATTGAATCAGCTCACGAGTCACTAGTCAAGTCGAGCCGAACCAACCCAACGAATCTAACGATTCGAGCTTAACAAATTATGTATACATAAATTAAACTATTTTATATATTTTTAAATTTTAGTTATTAAAACTATAGTAAATATTTATTATTATAATATTAAAATATAATAGTTAATCATCTAAATAATAAAATTGTTTAATTAATATAAAATGACATGTAATTACCAAATTATTATTTCAGACAAATATATAAAAAAATATTATATTCATTATAAATTTGACGCTTACATAACTACAAATTAGATATATCCTAACTACGTTGGTGTCCATTTAATTATCAACCATGTACAAAATTTCAAAAAAATTATCGGTTAAAAAAATATTTCAAAATTCAAATTACAATATATTCAAATTTAAATGAAAAACTGGTCTTAAATGTCTAAAATTTTAGTGTCTTCTAGTATTTCGTCCTCTCGTTATTGATTTTTCGTAATGAGGTTGTTTTAATCGTTCATGCAAATAAGTGCGTTTACGAGGTTGGATGCAAGTCTTTTTTAGCGTTCATCGTACATATGTTCACCTGTAATAAAAACAGACTTCGATGTTACGGTAAAGATTGTAGGTGTTTGTAGATCATGTGTCAAAACAGAAAGGATATAATATGCAAATATCAAAGTTCTCATCACGAGAAAATTGATATCGAGTGTCAAAATAATTTTATAGTTCATTTCGCATAGAATTTGTAATAATCCGAAAAATTTTGGATTTTAAATCTAATTTATGAAATTTTTAATTTAATCTCGGTTGAAGTTTCGAGAAATATTTTAACGGATAAATTAAGTTATAAACTCGGAATTTAGTTTTGTGATGGTTTTTGAAGTTTTAAAGTCGGGAGAACAAAAATTTAACGAAGTTACGGACGATAAAAACACGTGAGGGCGTTTTGGTAATTTAATTAATTAAATTTAAAAAAAAAATAAAACATGTTAAGTAGAATGGCTTCACCAAGAAGCCATTCCACTTCACGTGTTCTGCGAGCCGAACGCCCGAGAAGAGAGACGCAAGAGGGAGAGACCGAGAGGGAGATTCCGACGACCGATCGCCGAGGGTGAGACGCCGGTGCGCGGAGTGTTCCGGCGAGCTGAAGTGGAGGCGCGGGTGCGGTTCTTCCCGAGCTGAAAACCACAGGTGAGTGTCTCCCCTGTTTCGTCTCCTGTCGACCGAGCATGAGGGCTCGGTTCTTTCCTGTTCTCCGATGATTTGACTCGGTATAGGGGTCGATTTTAGGCTGTGAATGCGGGTGTAGTGGGCGGACAGTGAGTGCTCGGGTTAGAGGAGAAAAACCCGAGACTTATTGGCTGTGGGGTTCGGGCTTTTGAGTTCGAAGTCCCTGGTTTTGTTCAGATTAGACTTAATTGGTGGGAATATAGATGTTTGATGAAGAAATTTGTGGGAATCGGGATAATATCAATATTTGGTTTGTTTCGTATAAAAACGGGTTCTGTTTTTGGTCATTTCAGCCTAGTTTTGATTAATCGTTTTCAATTCTGTTTTGTGAGTTAAAATAGGTTGTTAGAGGAACGTTTGACCGCTGGAATCGTTTGATTCCGATATCCGACGCAAAAGTTATGCGCGTCGAAAGTTTATGTCAAATTTTGGACCGAGTCAAATTAGTGAGTGTTTTCCGTAAAATTGTGACGCATGATATTAGTATGGCTGTTTTTAATACGTAAAACTAGTTTTGAGTGAGTTTTGGTTAAAGAAAACAAAAATGTGAAATTTGGATAAAAATGGCAGATTCGGTTTTTGGTGTTTTACACCTATCTGCAGCTTACCGTTTTAAAATCTGTCTTAATATGTTAAACTAGACTTCTAGAGGAATGTTTAGCCTTTTGAATCGCCTGATTCCGTTAACGCACGCAAAAGTTATGCGCGTGCGAAGTTTAGGCTGGTTTTCAGCCGAACCAAATTGGTGACCCGTTTTAGTTGGAATTTCATGGGTTTAGTTAAGAGATGTTATTTTTGGCTTATTTGGTGAATTTGAAGCGAAGATTGATGAGTGATTGTTTGTGTTTTAGGTTGAGGCATTTTTCGCGAATTTGTACGTCGAGTGAGCTTAGGACGCTAGGTAAGTAGTGCATGCATGTGTTTTGTCCAAGTGGGCCTACACCGTAGGACTTTAGGATTTATGTTATTGATTGTGGTGTGCGTGCATATTGTTTGACATGCATCATTTTTTTTAAAAGGGGACGAAAATGGTTTTGAACATATTTTTGAATAAATGGAGAGATGCGTGGTGGTGGTACCGCAGATCCTGCTAGTGTGTGGGCTGGTGTGTAACCAACCGCTGATTCTGCTCGAGAATTGGGCCGGCTAAGCCATCACGCGGCGTGTATGTGTCGGCGGTGAGGATGATGGACAGTGGTACCGCAGATCCTACTAGTGTGTGGGCCGGTGCAACACCAGTCGTGAATTTCGTTCGAGTAGTGGGCCGGCTGGGCTGTCGCGAAATGTGTGTGTGGCAACTGTGGCCCTGTTGCTGGGGAGGCTGGGACGGGGGCGACTTGTCAGGATGTAATGTGGCGCAAGGTACACTCTCACCCTGATGTGGTTGCTGTGTGGTGATGCGTGTGTGTAGCTTGTGGGCCTCGTTGCTGGGGCGTCTGGGACAGTGGCGACGTGTCAGGGTGTAGGGTGGCGTTAGGTTCCTACTTATCCTGGTGCGGCTACACTACGGGTCACAGATGTGACAACATGAGTGTGAGTGTAGAGATTGGATGTAATAGAATTGCATTGTCGGCTTTTACTTTCATATTGTACTATTTACTGAGCGTTAAACTTATGTTGTATGTTTTATGGTATAGGTGCTGACGATATTGCTGGCGAGCCCCGAGAGCCTAGTCCTGAGGTGTAGGACGATTGGCGGCTTGCGACCGAGGCACCGTACTGCGGATTGTTAGGGCAACCCGACCCGTGGAGATGGTAGGTGATGGTGAGATGAGTTTGGGTTGTTATTTTGTATCGGGATATTTATGCGGATAGAGGAGTTCGTATAGACGTCGGTTGTACAGGATTGTATAAAGTGGTTGTAGTGTTTTGGGGACGCGTACGTATTTTTAGATGTCAGAGTATGATATTGCTCTATACTGTGGACTTTTCTCATTTGTAGTTGATGGATTTTCGTTGTCTTTAAACTTCGATTATTTTATTATGGAGATTCTTTGAATGGTTGATGGATAGATATTGCTAGTTTCTGATGAACTGCGTACAGGGTTTAAATTTTGGGATAGCCAGTTTTTAGGCGTTACTCTGCCGAAATTTCAAGAGAGAGGTTGGGAGTCGAGATGATATGGAATAGGTCGGGATGTGTGTATTGAGTGCTAGAGAAGTGTGGATGGGTGTGGGAGTGTGGCGTGGTCGCACGGCCCTGCCGGTGCTCACGGGTCGTGCGGCATCTGTAACGACTGCTTTTTCCAGTAAGATATTGTCCGCTTTGGGGATTGGGCCATAGTCCAATATCCTCCCCTCACGGATTTGTTTGGCGAGGACTTCTCAGTCGGTCACCCAACCTGGTACTGCTGTCGTCAGAGCACTTTTAAGTTTGGAGTTCTTATGGGATCCGTTGCCAATTGTGCTCCAAAACGCGTCTTACTATTTTGGGAGGATCTCCTTACATATGTTTCATTTCCATATATCTCCCCCAAGCGATGTGGGACTGTGACGATCCCTTCTCTACGACCCGGGATTCGCCTACACTCGAGGCGTTACGTCACGCCGTCCCTCGAGCTTTGCCCTGCAGTCGTCCTCATACACACACATCTGGGTCATCACAATCACCCCCCTTTGAGGCCCAACGTCCTCGTTGGTCACATTTCCGGTTGGGTACAGGCTCTGATACCATTTGTAACGACTTCTTTTCCCAGTAAGATATTGTCCGCTTTGGGAATTGGGCCGTAACCCAATATGCTCCCCTCATTGATTTGTTTGGCGAAGACTTTTCAGTCGGTCATCCAACCTGGTACTGCTCTCGCTAGAGCACTTTTAACTTCAGAGTTCTTATGAGATCCGTTGTCAATTGTGCTCCAAAACGTGTCTTACTATTTTGGGAGGATTTCCTTACATATGTTTCATTTCCATATACCTCCCTCAAGCGATGTGGGACTGTGACGACCCCCTCTCTACGACCCGGGATTCACCTACACTCGAGGCATTACGTCACGCCGTCTCTCGAGGTTTGCCCCGCAGTCGTCCTCATACACACACATTCGGGTCATCACAGCATCGGGTGAGGGCGTGCGTGCGGACGTGTTGTACGGAGGAAGGGTGCGTGGGGCACGCGGCGCTGTGAGCGTGCGCGTGACCCGGTGAAGTTGAGTTGACGCGCGCAGCACCGTGAGGGTGCGAGCGAGATGTCGAAGTGGAGACGTGGGTGCGCGGCACCGAATTTGTGTAGTTCGAGGTGTGTGTTGGACTCCCTCCTAGGGTTTCAAGTTTTTTGACTTATTTTTAAAACTACTTTAAATTATCTTTTTCGCTGCGTATTTTATATTGAGGATTTCATGTTTTCTCTTCGGGGCGCGAGTTATTTTCAAATTGAGTAAAAAAAAAATTTTATATTCACAAATGTTCTTTTGAATATGATTTGAAAATGAAAGTGATTAAAATTAAGTGAGTTCGCGTCAAGTCTCTGTATGTCATAGTGTGTAGACGTAGTGAGCGCACCGAAAATGTGTGGGTTCTCGGGGCGTTACAGAATTAGAATAAACATTTGTATCTAATTGAATATAAATATAATGATTACCAAATTGTAGAGATACAATAGATTCACCACCACTACTACTAGAACTAGCATGTGAAGAAAAATGTAAATGACTAACATTATAATATTTAATTTCATAAGAAAAATATAAAATAACAATTTCATGTGTCATTTGTCACTAGAAAGTAAAGGAGTAATATATAAATCAATAAAAATTATGTTAATAATGAGAAACACTTCTTTTAATTTATATATATAATTAATTATAATAACAAAAAACCTACAATATTTAATTTTATAACAAAAATATAAAATGTGTTATTTGTCACTAAAAAGTAAAGTAATAATATATAAATCAATAAAAATTATGTTAATCATGAGACACATTTCTTTTAATTTATATATATAATTAATTATGATAACAAAAAATAAGAATGATTGTCAAACCAATATTTTTTAAATTTTATTTTCATTTTATTAAGTATGTATCTAAATTTATCTATTTGTTGAGATTATGTAAAATTATTTGTTAAGTTTACAAAAACTGAGAAAACAAGACGAGAAGTGAAATAATAAATTATCAAACAATCATTTAAAGCATTATAAAATGGTTTTAAAAAATCAATAAATATATTAGTTACATCACAACTACATTTATCAAGATTATCACTTTGTGTTTTCTCATTAATTAAAATACAAATAATTTACCAATATGGCCTAACATTTTTCAACATTACATAAGTCGAATTCTACTTATTATCTACATCGATTTTTAATTTTCTTTGTTTAACTTGGATAGTTTTACAAAAATATTTATATCTTATTGTCTTGAATTAGATCCAATGATATAAGAAATTACGAATCTAATTAATTTAATATGAGGCAAAATATATATCATACTATATTTAACAACTAAATTCAAAATATAACATAGACGTCTCATATAAAAAAAAGAATCGTAATTAGTATCTATTTGAAAATAATTTTTAAAATAAGAAATAACAACGTCGTTATCACTAATATTATCAATAGTTATGTTAAATATTCTATATGTAATATAATATTATTACAATATTGTTATAATATATGAGGATATTCACAATTACGAAATTTTAAAATTATTTTATTTAATTATCAAAATTCATCAATAAAATAAAAAGTTACAACAACATAGCCTATAACTATTATGTGCACTCTACAAATCATAGGTAATACAAATAGATATTGAAGTGAAATTAGTTCATTTTTCATATAATTAAATATTTTAATAATATTATTTCTAATTGTATTTCTAGAAATACATTTTAAATTAGAAGTAGGATATTCTTTCATAAATTTTTTATATTCATCATCACTATCGGTAAACGCAAAGAAAACTCGCATTGTGTTATAAGTTTTGCTATTCATTCTCTCATTTTATTTTGTGAAATATAAAAAAATGTCACTAACATTAGCTTTCAATAATTTTTAGGGTCCTTTATTTGCTTGTTTAAGTGACATTTTTTATAATGTCTGTCAAATGTACTAATTATACTACTGAAAATATATACAATATTTCATACAATAGTTGCATTGAGCTCTAAATTATACTTTCTCACAAATTTTAATTTTTTTCATTTCAAAATGTTTTCATAGTTCGGATGTTTTGTTGTTTTTTTTTTAACCGAAGAAGTGGATGATTGTGCAGATCATTGTCTAGTTGAAAATGTAGGATTTAATTCTATAATTTCTTTAATATCATTATCAATATTCTAAATATTATAATCACGTAAATCTATAACTATTACAAATAAATATTTCAAATAAAAAAATGATACCACAAATTTAATTGACCAACCATAATTTTTTGGTAGTGTGAATTTGTGATTACCTCCATATATACGAAATCTATAAAAATTCACACAAAATGTTAAATCATACACTTAAAATTAACAATAATATAAAAATATATTAAATAAATAAATTGTAATATATACTTTGTTGAATGAATAGAAGAAGTTTGAAAATCAGTAAGATAAGATAGATCGATTAAGCACTAAAATTTGAAAGTAAGAGAATAAGAGATTGAGAGAAAATTTGATGAAAAAATTTGAATAGATTTTAGTTTATTTATACAAAAAAAAAGAGGGAAGAGAGAGCGATTGAGGAAAGCTGCAGGCTGGTCCGCGCAAGAAGAAGGGGGAAAGGGACATGGGTTGAACAACCTGATCCGTCTAGCTGGCAAGTTGCCTGACCTGGTCTGGTCTTTGACGACCTCATCTCAACCCGAGCTAGGTTTGGCACGGTCGAGCAGGCGACTGGCGAAGATCTGTATTCTTCTTATTGATTTTATACATACATACATATACATACATACATACGTGTGTGTGTGTGTGTATTTTATAACGTACTAAATTTAAAAGGTCCAAGTAAAATATTGATAGCACCTTTTAGCATTAGAATTTTTCAAGAATTCTAAAACCTTTATTATTAAACATTATTTTTTAAGAGTGAAAGGTTATTGTTCAACAAAATCAAAGTTGAATGTGTTAATCAACAAATCAGTTAATTTCTTTCATATTAGGTTATGCAAATTTGTTATTAGAAAAAACCAAATAAGTGCTTTGTAAAATTCAAAATTTTAGTATGGCAATAAAAGATATGTCATGAAATAAAACAAGATTAGTAATGTAACAGTAGTTTGATCGTTATTAACCTAACTTTTTGTAAAACTTTGTAAAATACTTTGAAAATGTCGTACATCTTAAAAATGACTAAAAATGTATAAATTTTATTTGTAAAACATCATGGAAAACATTCATGAAATTTCTTTAAAACGTTTTTTTCCCATGCACCATTGTGAACAGTGCACATGGTCGATAGATCACCTATGTCCTTGCGATTGATTGGCAGCTCTCTGTGTCCCGGATTAAGCCTCGATCGATCGATCGCCTAAAATTGCGCGATCTATCAGGAGGGCTTGGGTGGCGAAGGGCAGATTACTCGGTCACGCTCACGATCGCCAAACATCACATGGGCCGATCGATTGCTTACCATTAAGCGATCGATCGGCAACTTCTTGGATGTCAATTCTATCGAATCCAAGCAAAGAGGCGATAAGTCGAATCTTATAGCTGACAAATTGGCAGCGTTCTGCCTATGCGCACTTCTTCAAGCGCTATTCGATTGATGCCCTGCGGCCGATGAATCGGCAGCTGCGCTGCCGTTTCTTTTCCTTGTTTCCTCTTCTTTTCTTTCCAACACCTTGTTGATTCAATCTGTAATCCATATCTTCAATAATTCCATTATAAAACAAACTATACATATCTAAACCGTTGCAATCAACTCATAAAATAACATCCCTTTTTATTTCGTAGCAGAAGATTCAAAAGAAAGTTAAATCCATTTTTTTAAACAATATCAAACCAAAAACTGTTTTGCTAATAAACGTTTCAACTATCAAATTCTTTTAACAAAATCTTTAAAATTATATTTATATACATGTTTTATACCCCAAAATACGCGAGGAACAGCTCACAGGTCAAAATCGCTCCAACAGCTACAAGCACACACAATTGACAATCTCCGTCAACTGTACTATCAATCATTTTAAGGGTCAACGTCCTCACCTTTCATAACGTCACCTACACCACAAAGTTAACTAATTCCCCTAATGCTCAATAAGTCATGCAAAATAACATAAATGCTTATGAACATGCATGTAGTTCGTAAATCATATTCGTTTCTGTCTTTTCTTTTTATGTTTCTAGTCATATAGGATTCGTGTCAGAGGAAGTAGGCATACCTTGCGATCAAACTTTATGGGACGACCATACTTGCTCTTTAAGAAAATAAAGCAGGCACACCTTACGATCCAAACCTTACGGGACGACTATATTCATTTTCTACCCAAATATGACAATTACGTATTTTCTTTTATATCATAGTTTCATTTAAACGTATGCTTGAAATTGTTTTCCATGAGTTTATAAAACATTATGCATAAATGCGTAAAACATACATATCATTGATACCATGAACGTAACATAAACTAAGCAGCTAAACAAATCCATCAAAATCCAAACAAAAGCTAACATTAATAAACAATCAACTTGGTAATCTCTACCGAACTAGATATCTATAAATCTACAATTCTATAAATTTCTAATTTACATCATTCTAGCCATCAACTTCCTAACTCTTTGTGGTGTATGCAAATCGATCAACCACATACAACATATACTTACCTGGAGTCCTTAGCACAATTTAGGGAATTAATCACCTTCCTTGGCAATTTGCAAACATATGGCATATTCATCGTATAGTTAGGATCCTATCTACTAAAATATGCATAACTCCTATCACATTTCCAAATTGAGAAAATCCAATTTCACATGTTTCTCAAAGAGAAAACATATCCCCTTGCAAAAAATCAACACTCCAATTTAAGCATTCAACATAAATCCAAAACCCAAACTCGAAATACAACCCAAAATTGGCTTAACTTCAAAAATTCATAACTTTTTATACAAATTCATTAATTCCAAAGCCCATAAATCATGTAAAGTGTCTATTTTAATATGCTAAAAGCATTTATCAATTGAAAACCATTAGATTGAGTCCACAAGGTGGAACCCAAAACAGCCCTATTTACACTCAAACATGTATAAATCTACAACGTTTTCCCTTTATGATCCCATGTATGATCTTACAACAAGATTGTGAATCAAATAAGCTAAAACATTAAGCATGAACTTCCAAATTTTCGTGTCCTAATCATCCAATCATCAAACCATCAAAATACATAATCAAAATAACATCTTTTTCACTTTTAAACTCTAAACTTGATAAACCTTTAAAGAAAACTAAATTTTACCTCAATAACTTGAGATAGCAAGATAGGAGAAGAGGAGGAGGATTTTCGTGGGTTTTTCATTTGCCCTAAGATGATGGGTTTTTCATCAATCATCAACAAAATCAACATTTTAACTCACATACTTCATAAATCATAACTAAAATTTATCTCACCTTGAATCTTCAAAGAGAGAAGAGGAGAGATTTTCGTGGGAGAGGGAGAAGAGAAGGGCTGCTCGTGCTTGGCTAAAAGAGAAGAATGGAGTACATGAGGGAGAAGAGATAATGAGATTCTTTGGTAAGAAGCAGAAAAAAGCTTCTTCAAGAAACTTTGTTGTATTTGTTTTTTTAAATTCCAAAATTCCATTTAACTCAATTTTTCAAATCCAAATTACATTTTTATCTTTTACACATTTTAAATCTCAATTTTTGATTCTCGTATTCTCAAATCCTCAATTTTGACTTCCCAAATTCATTTACTTTCTATTTGTTTATCTCTAAAATTTCATACGAATTCTGTGCGCATAGCTAAATTGCTCGGTAAAATTCTCGGTGTTACATTCTACCCCCGTTAATTAAATTTTATCCTCAAAATTTGCTTACCAAAATTCTGATATTGGTTCTTCATATCCTGTTCTTTTTTATGTATTTATGACCTCAATTAATTCATTAATCAATTATATCCTTAGAACGACGATCGATATAATTCTCATGCCTATAGACATAATGATCTCTCTACATATCTTCAAAATCATTTAAATCAACTACTTCATCAAAATTTAAATTATTCGTCAATGACCTTGATTTCTACTTGATAAACCATACTCTTAAAGTTGGGTAGTTTATCAACTAAGATTCAATCTCTAGTGTCCCCCAATAATGATCTCTCTAACTACATACTCGAATATAACTCCTGTAGTTATGTTCACCAGATTTAATTTAGTCAACGTATTCCTCAGTTGTTTATCAAGTACTATCCAATTCTCATGTCTCCAAATTGAATCATTCTAAACTATACCTCTCAACACTCAATCCTCTTTTTGTCATCTAATTTAACTCCATTTCTTTGTCCCCTTGAACAAAATTTATTCAAATTCTGAAGTCCTTAATTTAGTATTCTCAAATATTTACTCGATTGAGTAACACTGGATGGTTAAGAAATCAAATTCTTATCATAAATCTTCAATCTTAAGCTAATCAGTTATATTCTAAAATTTGTTACATAGCACGTCATCAACACTTTCTTAAAACTTTCTTAGATTAAACATCCCATTATAATTTCATTCATAAGATCTTCAATATTCTCACTACTTATTGGCTACCTCACACCATGATGGTTACAAGTCCTTTTGTTTTCCAAAATTATATCCATTTCATGGAGTAATGGTCAAATCCGGTCCTTGAAGATAAATCTATACATAATTTTCTTAACTTTCCATTGATTCCTTAAAGCCTCAGACTAATATCTAGTATCATTTCTATGTCCCCGAGTTGTATGTAACCAAATGACCGCTAAAATATGGCCTTTGAATTTCTAAATTAAGTCATACGACATACTCCAGTATCCTTTGTTCCACCAACTTCTCTTTGATTAACTTTGTCCACACAAATAGTTTCTCGATTCAAATCAAACTTCTAAATACCCAACTGATATTTTAAGTAAATCTTCTAAGAGTGTAAATCCTATGGGCAACTGTTACCACGAACATAAATTCCTTCATACCTGTCAAGCTGGACAATGCGTCCATAATGGCTAGGATGGATATCTCGTATCCAAAACTAGCTGTTCGTCCTGTAAATCTTTGAATTTGTGTTTTTCTTTTACTCACAATCCGCCCTAGAAATTTCAATACTTCATCAACAGAATCTAATTTCGTATACTCCCTTGGGTAGTCTAGCCATTTCGTTTCCCCAAACCATGCTTGTTTATAAGTTAAATATCTAACCTAACTCCATACTTAACCCCGTCAACTCAATACTAACGACGTATGTTCTTAGAATCTAAAAAAATATAAGGTTTTTCAGTCGCTATTCATCTTTGTTGTCCCACGACAATGACCACCCTATATACTATATTGAATATAAATCTCGCGCTTACGTTCCTCGACTTTAGTTGGATCAACTATAGTCCCATAACTCAACCTCCAAGTTTTTAAGCCACAAAAATCATCCGAAAGTCTTAATTTGTTCCAGTCTCTGTAGTTGATACACTAGTTATCGAACCAATATAACTCAAATGTAAAGTTCTCAACGTTTCATCAATTGTCTATATTCCTCAAAATATATTGATTTACCAAATGAAACTCAACTTCCATGTCTTCTGGATTATTTATTGATTTAAACAAATCCATATCTAAGCTCCCCAATTTTTCTTTGGTATGATATAGCCTAAATTTAAGAATTCGTCAATTAGAATTAGGTTTCTATCTATTCACAACCTATATCTCATAAGTTACATTCTCCACACACCTGGTCTACTGTATCCTCATTTCAATTTTCCCAGAATGACAATCAATTTGTGGTCAGGCCATTTGTTGAAGAAGAATCCTAAAAAAGAAGTTGCAAAGTAGAATCTTAAATCTGGTTTACTGAAACAACTTTGGTTTTAAATTTATATTTAAGTGGATATCCAAGAATCTAACATTCTTCTTTTCAAACGTATACTTACTATTGTTTATCACACTCAAATTAGGTTGGAAAGGTGAACTATCCTTGACAAAAGAATCCATAACTAATGTACCACTTATAGCTAGGAAAAACCAATTAATTGTTCATGCTCTTCTTGAACCAGAAAGGAAAAGAATTTGCTGATAGTGGGCAGAGCTTTAAGCATTAAAATATAAGTACTAACCTAGGTATATAACTCATTTAGACCCATCTAAAATTGTAGAACTTGCTCTCTTATATAATAAGTAAGAATTGATTGAAGAATTTCACAATGACAAGTTGAAATTGGCCCAAAAGTCTAGCGATCCATCCCAAAAGAGTTTTTGTTTTGGTACCACGAGGTCCTCTTACAATAAACTGAGCCAAATTTATTTTTATTTTCCTTTCTTCTAATTTTGCTTCAAGTTCTTCCTACTTTATGCAATTTCATATCTTGAAGAACGAGAACGTAACTCTCTTTCCTTCCTCTAACGATGATCATTTCGATTCAATTATCAATTTGAACGTGAGGTCATCAACTTTTCTTTGATTGACTATATTCCTTGAGATATACTACTTTTCCAAGTCAAACCCAACTCCTTCTCAGTCAGTGATTGTTCTAGAAAACTACACATCTAAGTTCCTTAATTCATTACTATCATTATTATTCTCATCCACAATGGAGTTAATCTTTATTAACCCTTAACCTAAAATTTGTCTCAGTGTCTCCTTGGTAATGAGTATGTCATCTATAGAAGCATGTGTTTCTAGCCTTCCAACTTCTGTCTCATTTAATCTAACCTCTCGAGAAATGATGGACCTAATTATCCACTTTCTTCTGAAACTCCACAGACCAGTTATTTGACCTTGTGGTGGTGGTCACCTGTAATGCCAACATAACTTATAATGTTATTTTAAATTTCTTAAGTCATGTAATCACATCCACCCATATAATCGGTTAACCTTAATTGAACTTTTAAACTAACCTATAAGCCATATTCTAACATCTTTTCCTTACCTTCTCTTACAATAATACTCTTCTAAATATTCTAACGCAATCCATAATAAGAAGGCAATATAAAACTAAACATAACAAAAGAACATACTTATAGTTGATGAAGAATATCTATGTAGTGACTCTTGCTGTTAGACAGTCTGCATAAACAATTTTAACTTGGACTCTGATACCATACTGTAACGGTCCATAGTTCGGTCGTTGTTAACTTAACTTTTTATAAAACTTTATAAAATACATTGAAAATATCGTACATCTTAAAAATGACTAAAAACATATAAACTTTATTTGCAAAACATCGTGAAAAATGTTCGTGAAATTTCCTTAAAACTTTTTTTTCCCTACGCATTGTTGTGTTCTTGGCCGATTGATTGCCTACAATTGCGCAATCAATCAACAACACTTAAGTGCAAATGGATGATTGCTCTGCCACGCTCGCAATCGCCAAACATCACAGCGGTCGATCGATCACTCACCATTGAGAGATCAATTGGCACCCTCTCGGGTGCTGATTCTATCAAATCTAAGCAAAGGGGCAATCAGTCGACTCTCCCAGCCGACTGATTGGCAGCGCTTTGCCTGTGTGCACTTTTTTTAAGCATGCTCTGCCTGTGCGCACTTCTTCAAGTGCTAATCGATTGGTGCCATGTGGCCAATCAATCGGCAGCTGCACTGCCTTCTGCCTCCCCTGTTTCCTCTTCTTTTCTTTTCAACACCTTGCCATTTCAACCTATAATCCATATCCTCAATAATTCCACCATAAAATCAACATAAACATATGTATCTAAATCGTTGAAATCAACTCATAAAATAACATTCATTTTCATTTACTAGCTGAAAATACAAAAAGAAAGTTAAACTCGTTCTTTTAAACAACATCAAATCAAAAACTGTTTTGTTACAAAATGTTTCAACCATCAAAGTCTTTTAACAAAACGTTTAAAACTATATTTATATTCATGTTTTATACCCCAAAATACGTGAGGAACAACCCACATGTCAAAATCACTACAACAGCTGCAAGCACATGCCATGGGCAATCTTCATCAATTGTACTATCAACCATCTTGAGGCTCAACGTCATCACCTGTCATAACATCACCTACACTAGTTAACTAATGAGCCTAATGCTCAGTAAGTTAGGCAAAATAAGATAAATGCTTATGAACATGCATGTAATTCGTAAATCATGTTGGTTTATGTCTTTCCTTTTTCTAGCTCTAGTCATATAGGATTCGTACTAGAAGAAGTAGTCACACCTAGTGGTCCAATCTTATGGGGCGGCTATACTCGCTCTTTAAGAAAATAAAGCAGGCACACCTTACGGTCCAAACTTTACCGGACGACCATACTCATTTTCTACCCAAATATAGCAGTCACATATTTTCTTTCATATCATACTTTCATGAAAACATATGCCTGAAATCGTTTTCCTTGAGTTTATAAAACATAATGCATGAATGCATAAAACATACATATCCTTGATGTTATAAACGTACCATAATCTAAGCAGTTAAACAGTTCCATCAATAACCAAACAAAAGCTAACATTAATGAACAATCAACCTGATAATCTCTACCCAACCAGATATCTATAAATCTACAATTCTATAAATCTCTAATTTACATCATTCTAGTTATTAACTTTCTAACTCTTTGTGGCGTAGACCAATCGGCCAAACGCATACAACATGCACTTACCTGGAGTTCTTAACACAATTTAGGGATTTAATCACTCTCTTTGGTGATTTGTAAACCTATGGCATATTCATCATATAGTTAGGATCCCATCTACTAAAATATGCATAACTTCTATCACATTTTCAAATTGAGAAAATCTAATTTCACATGTTTCTCAAAGAGAAAACATATCTCCTTGTAAATCAACACTCTAGTTTAAGCATTCAACATAAATCCAAAACCCAAACTCGAAATACAACCCAAAATTGGCTTAACTTCAAAAATTCATAACTTTTGATACAAATTCATTATTTCCAAAGCCCATAGTTCACCTAAAGTGTCTATTTTAACACGCCAAAAGCATTTATCAATTGAAAATCATTAGATTGAGTCCACAAGGTCAAACCCAAAATAACCCTATTTGCACCCAAACATGTATAAATCTACAACTTCTTCCCTTTATGATCCCATGTATGATCTTACAACAAGATTGTGAATCATATAAGCTAAAACATTGAGCATGAACTTCCAAATTTTTGTGTCCTAATCATCCAATCATCAAACCATCAAAATACATAACCAAAATAACATCTCTTTCACCTTTAAACTCTAAACTTGATAAACCTGTAAAGAAAACTAAATCTTACCTCAATAACTTGAGAGAGCAGGAGAGGAGAAGAGGAGGATGATTTTCGTGTGTTTTCATGTTCCTTCAGATGATGGGTTTTTCATCAATCATCAACAAAATCAACATTTTAACTCACAAACTTCATAAATCATAACTAAAATTTATCTCACCTTAAATCTTCAAATAGAGAAGAGGAGAGATTTTCATGGGAGAGGGAGAAGAGAATAGTTGCTGGTGCTTGGCTGAAGGAGAAGAAGGGAGTACGTGAGGGAGACGAGAGAATGTGATTGTTTGGTAAAAAGAAGAAGAAAGCTTCTTCAAGAAGCTTTGTGATTTTTTTTAAATTTCATTTAACTCAATTTTTAAATCCAAATTACAACTTTATCTTTTACACATTTTTCATTCTCCTATTCTCAAATCCTCAATTTTGGCTTCCCATTTACTTTCTATTTGGCTATCTATAAAATTTCATACGAATTCTGTTTACATATCTAAATTGCTCAGTAAAATTTGCAAGTGTTACAAGTAAGGGTGTTATTGCTTCCTATATCTAAATTTATAATTTACATAAAACACTAATCTTCTTCATTTCATGATTTAGAGAGAAACGACCAAAGAGAGAAAGTCCTTCTAGAAAGTGAAACTTTGGCCAAGTTGAAACAAATCGAAGTGTTAGACGCTCAATAACTAAGTTCTTTAGAAATATTCGTAAGTACATTCTATTTCTCTTTTCTTTCATGTTCATTATGTGAAATTTAGATTTTTAACTTAAGAATTTGTTATAGATCCAATTTTCCATCAAAGAGGAGTCGGATTCACGAAGAGATTAGAATAAATTACAAGGGTAAGTTTTGATTTTTCCCTCTTTCCTTTTGAATTTAAGGCATAGTCAATAATATGAGTTTTGATTAAAGTTATGAAATTACGGGTAAACAAGTTGAACCATTGCATGAAAATGAAAATTGATTATGATCATTTAAAGTTGGATTTCAGAGAAAAAGTCAAAGTTTTTGGAAATTGGAGGTTATTTCTCGATTCAAAGGTCAACTAATGTGTAAGTTTAGTCGACCAGTTTGTCAATAGTCAAGTACCAATAGACCAAGCATTGTTCTCGATTAGTTTAGTCTGATAGACACTTCAAGGGTCAACCAAAATGTGTTTAGGGATTGAATTTTTAAGGGATTATCTGTATAAGGTCCCTAAATGGGCTTATATATATAGATACCAATAGCTTGTAAGACTTGGACATGAGATTTTAATGTCATTTGATTTTTAGATACCTCGGCTTTGGCTTTGGTAGCTTAGTTTGAAGTATAGATTTATTCTTATTTATAACATAATATACATTGCTTTATAAAACTTATTTTGAGAGGTTTTCCCATATAAAATGATGTGTACTGTTTTTATTACTCGTGAGTTTTTATATTATATATATGATTTTCATTAGACATGTCTTTTTTTGTGCATGCACTTCATTTTATCGATCATCTTGATCATGTGAATTAAGTTTGATCGACCGATGTGAGGGTCTTGTTTTGTGACGCACATTTGACTGATGGATGATGTGTTTGCTTAATGAATTAGAGTAATGAAACAATTGTAATTGTTTGTCCCTATGCGCAAAACTCTAAACCTAATCAGAGTTGTTCGCGGCTTTGGATCATTGAGTATCGTCATTATTATTGTACATGTCTATGTCATGTTGTGCCTAGATTCATAAGTGACACCATTTCAATAAGATTTTTATGTTATACAATAGAGGCTAATTTTATATATGTACCACGCTATCATAGAATATTTTGATATTTGTCCTATTGTGCGTTATACTTATTTTTTTATAAAATGTTTAATATGTGGTATGTTCACTCATTTTCTTTAAATTTAGCTATTAATGTAACATATATATCTACTTAGTTTAGTAAACTCACCTTAACGATTTCCCCCTTTGAAGTCTTAGTTGGAGAGACCATATGCTTCTTTCACAAGAGTAAGCTCAACATTTATTTTCTTATTTTATTGCTGTTTGAGGTTTCATTTAGGTGAAATTAGACTCTAGTTATAATTTTTTTATTAAACCATCATTTTATTTTGTACTTTTTCTTGATCTATATTGTCACTCTATCTTGATGTTACTTTTGTACTAATAAGTTAGCTTAGTTTTTTAGACCCTGGCTTTTATTTCAATTAAGCATTCTCCTGCTACCTAATTAAACATCGTTAAGCGTTGGGCATTTTGATCCATTCATGGGCTGGACCATTCCCATTATGTCTTGTTGGGCGTTATGGGCTTAGGTCTGTTGCAAGACGTGATAGAATTTTTGGTATCAGAGTACAATTAACATTTTGAAAGTGACCTTAATGACATAGTGCTAAGACTTGATTTGAGTTTGTAAATAAATTTTATGTTACCTAGAAGAACACATTGGGTATGCTCATAAAGAAACAAGTTATAACATATTGCCTTATTTGCAACATGAGTGTTTAGCTACAAATTTTATCTAAAGAGGACAGGGAGAAGACTCTAAGTTTGTAGCACGAGTTTATTTAGATAATTAAAAATCTTCAATGTTTGAGGATAGACCAGATTCCTGAACTTATGAGAATTGATGTTAAGTAACGATCAAAGCATGAAATACCACTCTTATACAAACAATGTAAAGGGTTAATTTTTCCATCATTTGTACAAGATGAAGGAGCCATGGTGGAAGTTGTCAAAACTATATTATTTGGTTGAAGATAGATTAAATTAGCTAATTGATGAGATATGGTTTGAAGAGATAGTAAAGAACCTAAATGCAATTGATATGTCAACAAACTACGGGATTGACTTAACTACATTTAGTTCTGAGGTGATGATGAAAGTTCTTAAGAATTTATTATTTGGTTGAGAGTATGAAATGGAAGATACTTCATGGGTATTTTTGAAAGAAATCCAGCAAATATATCCTCACTTTAACCTAGAGGACAATGTTAGCCTTCAAAGGGATGTAAATTATATGAACACTCATCCGGAGGCAAGAGATCAAGTGCTTGAATTGTGCCAATTTTGATACTTTGCATTTTCTTTTGCAACTACATACCTCTCCATGCATCTCCATTCATCTTTATGCATCTCCATGCATGCAACTTCTTGGTTTTTTTGTTCGTGTTATAATGACTCTTTCTCTTGGATTTTCATGACCAAATTATTGTGAGGTTTTGTACTTTGGGTCTTCTTTATCTTCTAATGGATCATAGTCCTTGACTTGAAGCTTTGTTGTACATTGGTTCGTATCAGAAGGTCAACACTAAAGCAATTTTGTTTTTCTTAGGGGTTAGTAGTAGTGCGTAGTGATTCGAATTTTAGAAGATAAATTTTTATATCAAAAATCATAAGCTCATATTTGTTACTCATCTAGGTAGCACCAAAATGTATCATGTTTCAAAGCATCGATTTTGGTTGATTGATATGAGGAATGATGCAATATGATATATGATTAAACTTTTGATTTATTGGTAGATGAAACTAAATATTGAGACTTGCTAGATTATTCAACCTTACCTATTCTAGAGTGTGAATTAGATATAATTAATAATGGATTTCTTTATAGAATTGGTGGAGACCGTACCGGGGTAAGGTAATATTGAGGTTGCTGTTGATTGAATTGCTAACATGATTATTCTAAGTGAGATAATTTACTCTCTATCTAAATGAGTAAGCTTTGTATGGAGAACTTCGTTTGTTTACAAGTATTCCGTTTAAAGTTATAATTTGTAGAAATCAAAGTTCATGTCTAGATTTCGAAGAATCATACAGAGAGTTCCAAGCTATGAAATCAACTTAGGTGTGACACATCATCTTCAAATTGATGGACAATTTGAGAAAGTGATTTTGTCCTGTAGATATGTTAAGATTATGTGTTACGGATCTTAGTTTTAGTTATGTGACCTTTTTACCTATAGTTGGAATTGTTATAGTTGCAGCTATAAAATTCATGTTAATGTTTCATCGGACCTTTAAGGGAGACACTTTGGATAACATTGTGCTTGGCTGAAGCTAAGAACAAAGTGGCATTTGAAGTATATTTAATTCACGAAACGACTAAAAATGTTGAAGTTAGTATGGTCAAAATGAGGATAATTCAGACACGTTAATAGAGTTATGAAAATATCCTTCAAAACACAAAACAATAGACTTGATTATAGGAAAAAGCTTCTTTTTGAATGTATTAATTCCAAATAAAAAAGAAAAGAATTTTTGGTTTTTTCTGTGAGGTTAAAAACCAAGAATACAAAAGAGGAAAGAGGTTAAGTTTGAAATTGTGAACCTTGTTTTTCTTGAAAGTTTGACCAAGATATGAAGTTGGTCACTTCGGTGTGGTAGGCAATCGCCCCAAAGATATATCATACCATTCGGGGTTTAAGAGGGCCTTGACTTAGTGACATTTAGGTTTGATTTATTGCCAAATTATGAGCACAAGTACTTAATGTTTCTATTTTAAGGAAGTAAACTCCAAAAATCACCGTTAAACCTCGAAAATCACTGTCTTAACTAGCATACTTATTTAGGAGGTTGTTTTTATTCAAAAAAATCCAAAACAATACTGAGCCATGGGAAATAGAGTTCGTTGTCATCATGATAATTCTGTTGGTTCGAGTTCAATGGCAAAACTATGAAGGATGTGAAACTCTTTGAGAGATAGAATTCGAGATCAATGTAAGATATACCCACTTGTTGTAAGATTACCTCTATAAGGTTCCCAAGTTAGCTTCAATCCCTAGTTATAAGTCCCCAAAAACTTTTGAAGGTTTGTAAGAGTATATTAATGGATATCCATATTGGTAGGTTCTAAAACTTGACACGAAATTTGAACTTTCTTAGATTTTTCGATACTTGATCTTTGATTTTGGTCAGTCCATTTGAAGTATGAATTTATTTTTATGTCTAACATATCATACATTATTTTATAAAATTTATTTTAAAACATGTTCCCTAAGAAAATGATGTGTCTATTTTTTATGACTCGTTTATTTCATATTATATATATGATTTTCGCTAATATATTTCGTTTGAACATACACATTATTTTATTGATCATGTTAATCGTTTGAACTAAGTTTGACCAAACTTGTAAGGGTCACATTTTCTTATGCCCATTCGAGCATTGAAAGATACGTTTGTTTGTGAACTAGAATAATGAAACAGTTATAGGAGTCATGTCTCTAAGCACCAAGCCTAAACCTAGCTAGGGTTGTTCATGGCTTTTCATTCGTCAATTATCGTAGTTTTTATTGTATGTGACTATCTTAGTGTACCAAGAATCCGTGAGTGTTTTCTTTTCACTAAGATTTTTTATGTCATTTAACAAAGATCTATTTTATATATGGATCACATTATGGTGGAATATTTTAACATTTTTCGTATTGTTTGTTTTTCACTCCGTCTTTATAAAATATTTTATACCTATCATGTTCACTCATTTTCTTCAACTTTACTGTTGAACGCAAGACTCTATGCCTACTTAGTTTAGTCAGGTCACCTCAACGACGTCTTCTTTCATATTTTAGTTAGATATGCTGCCATCACAAGAGTAGGTCGACATTTATTTTTAGCTTTATTGCACTATGAGGGTTTCATTTTAGTGAGATTATACTCTTATTAATATTACTTTATTAAATCATTTTGTTGTTATTTTTATTTCACATAGTGTTGTGGATTTATATTATCAGTCTATATTGATGTCATTTTCAAACTTGTTAGTATTTAAGTTTTATTTGGCCTTGACTTTTATTTCAATTGAATCTTCTGCAACAACCTATTTAAACAACGTTAAAGGTTTGTCGGTTCAATAGAATCGTTTCTGTCCTAGGTGATATTTTTAGCACATACAAATCTATCCCTTAAATAGAAACACTATCTTCGTAGCATGTTAGTTTTTTTCTTATCATAACATTAACATAACAATAAATAAACAGTAATTAAATGAAATATAGAAGTTATGATACAATTATGGTAATAATTCATAAATCACAGACCATATTTTTTGACAAAATTACGAACGTGTATGCATTGTAAAGCTGGGTAGTGTTTACACTGAATTATTGAATCTCATATTATTTACTTATAATATAGCTAATCAATATTGTCCATGATCATTGATTTCATTAATCGAGGAAGAATAATTACTATAGAAAAATGTGAAGCACTTGTGTAGAATAATTGGTGGGGCTGAAGAGATCTAGTTATGGGGGAAAAAGCAAGAGCAATATGCACCAAAGAAGGTGGGTGAGGTTGTGTCTAGTGGGAGTAAAACTGGCGTCATTCTGCATTGGAAAGTAAAGAAACGACCATGGACAGCTTCTTAGTTAGTCATTTCATTTATGTTTGGCTTTTTCAAGAAGATGTTGGCTATCATTCAAGGAAGCATTGCCCATGTAAACCATGTAAGAAATTTCTTCAAACATTATTATTTCCAATAATCATTTATAAATGTTGGTAACTAAAGTAAGAAATCAACGTATAATACCCGGGATTTATTTAAATTGCTATCCGTTTTGATTAGTGTAATATTTTCGTTTTGGGTCGAGATCTGTACGTTTTTTATTTTACATTGATTTTAAAAATATTTGTATGAATTGAAGATAGAATGTTACATGTATATAATGTACGCAAACAACACGAATTTCTAATAATTGAATTGTAATCACTTGAACTGACACACCCATTCACAAGAGTGACCCAACACAATTTGAATGTACAGTTTATCATATTTCTTTTAGTTTGTTTAGATGATTAACCGTGGATGTATGTAAAGATATTGACGAGCAACATAAGGCTCCATAGCCACGAGTGGTAGAGGGATGAAACCTCAAAAGTTAAGAAATTGTCCCACTAAACGATGTATGAACATATTTTCATGTACAATTTTAACTATTGCGGTGGGAAAAGTGAATTTTTTTGGAGTACTAGAGAATCATTTTGTTCTCCGAAGTTCAAACTTCATAATTCAAATTTTGTTATCTATCAACATCAAATATTTTAACTTTAAATAGCAAAAAAGTTAGGTGACTGCAGTTCATATATAGTGTCTTATTTGGATACTATGATAAATTACAGTTGTTCTTAAAATAATTTCGTTTTCACCACTATGAGAGGAGACCCACATATAATCAAGGTAGTAACACTGAAGCGTGATTCATGGAAAGAAAACAAAATTGAATACCAAGTTTTTGCATAAAATATCCTAGACAATAAAAACTAATTAGACATGAGAGAAATTCTCCGTATAAAATTGAAGTATAGAGTGAATTTGATTGTTATGTCACGCCAAAACTCTTTAGCTCGACCCAGAACGAAATTCGATCACTAAATTTTGACGTATATTAATACTATTTAAGCATATTATTAACTAGAAATATATATGTAACATTATTTTTATCATTACTCTATGTAGGTCAACTTAGCAATCAAACGTAGAAGAATAATAAATGTTTGCAAAAGCAACGTCAATTATATAAGAGAAAAGGTGAAGACGGTCTATGAAGAAGTAAGATGTCTTATAGCAACTCCATGTAACCTTATTTGGTTTATGTTGCTACCAAACTATCAGTATCAATAAAATAATTAGGCAACTATTATTACCTGTAACTATCTATATCACTTAAATTATTATTTTGTAATTAGTTCTTAGTTTTTGATTTTTTTTAATCTTAAAATTTCAAAAATGAATATGGAGAAGTTTTCGATTGAATACAATTCTGAAGTGACTTTTTTAGACAACGGTCTTTTTTTAGACAACGGTCAATACAGTATGTGGGTGGACAAAAGAAAAATTGTTGATAACTTTAATATCGATCATATGTCATTATTTGAGATCCACAATATGTTGGGACAGATAAGAGTTACTGAGCAGAAATCACTACAATATTGCAACCAAAGCATTGAATTTAAATAAGGGATTAAGAGTCTGAACCCAAATGATGATGTATTTGTGATGGTTAATAATGTAAATAACAAAATGTAAATAAAAATGTACGAAAGATGGATATAGAAATATAGATGGTAAAGAAAGCTACGACAATGAACATATTGTTAACTTAATTGATATTAAGAATAATTATTTGATAATTATGATTATTGTGTTAAATTGTCATTGCATGTTTGTTAAATGAAAGTTTTATTCCCATTGTAAATACCCTTGAAAGTGAATATTTAGATTTGCTAACATGTTTATTATTTATAAGATCTATGCAACATTGGTTGAAGTTTATATTTTAAACCTAAAGGAAGAGATTGTAAAAGTGTCAAAGTAAAGTCTAGCAGACGCCCAATGTCGTAGAGCAAATGCCAAGGGTCGAACAACATTCAAAGAACTTGCGGGCAAGTAATCTTGAGATGTATTATGGCTGCATACATCCGCAACATAAGTTTGGTGAAATCGCATAAGCAAAGACTCTAGGCAATGTTCGTCAGGCTTAACACGCTGGCGCCTGAACTTGAAAAGCGAATGTCCTCAGCAGATGCCTAGATGAACTTGTTAACACCCAGTCCCAAGGCAATACTATTTGAAATTCAATTTTCAGACACCCGAAAAAAAATAGATGCAGACACTTCTAGCAGACACCAAGAGGATTTTTTGGAAATCTTACTTAGAGACAAAAATTTAAATTGAAACTTTACACGAACAGTTAGGCACTAAATGCACACACCCAAAGCAGAAGTTGGGTAAAGTACTAGTGGAAGCCTATTGCCTCATTGATTTCTCTAATAGCTATACCACGGTCGTCCAAATGAATAATAAAGGGTGACTACTGCTAGAGAATTTTGCAAGCCACATAAGTAGAAGCTCACTTTGTTGTACAACAAAAAAAGAGCACTCTACGCCAAAATGTTACCTGTTTACTTGCAAATATTAGACCTTTCATTCTTGCATTAAAAAACTCTGCTACTCAAAAATGGATTTATTAATCTTTGAGAGAGTTGTGTATTGTAAATTGTTTTCCCTCTCATTTATTGTGGAAACAAAAGGGTGATGCCGTTGAATAATTAGTAAAAATTTGATTGATACCCCAAGTTCAATAAAATGAGAATTTAGAATTATGGAAAACGTTACACCTTGCAAAAGTAGGAAAACTTTTATTGATATTTGAAAGCTCAATCACTTATAAAGAAAAGAATATTTAAGGAGGAACCTTAGAGCATAGATGTAAACGGTTTGGTCGAATCGGGTTAACAAATTGGCTTTGAACTTTCTCTCTTTTTTCTTTATTTTATTGTTATTGTTTACCTATTAGAATTAGACAAATAAATAAGAAAGAAAATATATAATTTGAGTTTGTAAATAAATATTATTTTAATTACACAAAATAGTTATTTAACCAAATTTGCCTCCTGCCTCTTAGGTTAATATTGATTCTTCAATTGATATGAAAGCGGTCTCGAATTTTGTTGTGCTTAAAACAATTTTGTAGAATTTTTTTAAACATACATATGGACTATGATGTGAATAGTTTGCATTTTCAAGGTCAATTGATTTCTAGACCTTCATTTTTTTTTATGGAATTGATTATGTACACAGGAAGTTTAGGCTAAAATTTATATTCAATCATTAGATTATGATTTATGATTTGTTGTAGAGAATTGTCCATTTGCCACATTTCAACTAAAAAACGATTTAAATGTGCTTGAGTTGTCTTTTGTAACACCCCGAGAAACCCCGCGTTCTCGGTGCGCTACAGTGCATCTACACACTACACACACTAACACTTGACATAACTCACTCAATTTAATACCCTTTTATTTTCAATCCATTTTCAAAAATAACATTTGTGAGTATGAAAATTTTTCAACTCGATTCGAAAACAACTCGCGTTCCGAAGAGGAAACACGAAGTCCTCAACATAAAACTACGCAGCGGAAAGAAAACCATTTAAAATAATTTGAGATAAAACGGTAAGACTCGAAATCTTAGGAAAAAAAAATTCTCACGCACCCTACGAACTACCCAGTCCGGTTTCAAGCACTCACGTCCCCACTCCGACACCCCGCGTACACCCTCGCGGTGTCGCACGTGCCAACCCAACATCACTGTATCTCGCGCACGCTCACAGCGCCGCATGCCCCACGCACCCTGCCTCTGTACAGCACGTCCGCGCGCACGCCCTTACCCGGCGCCGCATGACCCGTGTGCACCCGCAGGGTCGCGTGCCCCACGCACCTGCGATCACGCCGCACTTCCACGCTTATCTACCTTTCTAGCATTTACTGTTCACACCTCAACCTATTTCGTATCTCCTCGACTCCCAACCTCTCTCCCGAAATTTCGGCAGAATAACGGCTAAAAACTGACTATTCCAAAATTTAAATCCTGCACACAGCTCACCAAACTAACAGTGTTTATCTATCCATCATCCAGAGAAATCACCATAGTCAAATCAGAGTATGAAGACAACGAAAATCCATCAAATACAAATGAAGAAAGTCCCCAGTATAGAATAATATCGTACTCTAACATGAAAAATATCTGCGTACGTCACCAAAATCACACGCACTCCATATACCTATACACTGACACATATACACCTCATCTCATCAACTGTACATAATCATCACAAAAGAAGAAGACCTCCAAAATCAATCATGCCACAACCTACCAACTCCACAGGTCGGGTCGTCCTAACAAAAATCTGCTATCCGGTGCTGCGGTCGCACGCCGCCAACCGTCTTACGCCTCTGGACTAGGCACTCGAGGCTCACCAGCAGTATTGTCAGCACCTACGCCATAGAACACACAACATAAGCCTAACGCTCAGTAAGTAATGCGATATGAAAGTAAAAGCCGACAATGCAATGCTATCACATACAATCTCTACACTCACACTCATATTGTTACATCTGTGACGCGTAGTGCAGCCGCACCAGGGTAAGGAGGAACCTCACGCCACCCTATACCCTGACACGTCGCCACCGTCCCAGACTCCCCAGCAACGAGGCCCACAAGCTACACACACGCATCACCACACGACAACCACATCAAGGTAAGGGTGTACCTCGCGCCACTCTATACCCTGACACGTCGCCCCCGTCCTAGTCTCCCCAGCACGGGGCCACAGTTGCCACACACACACGTTTCGCGACAGCCCAGCCGGCCTACCCCTCGAGTAGGATCCGCGACTGGTGTTGCACCGGCCCACACACAAGTAGGATCCGCGGTACCACTGCCCATATCCTCACTGTCAACACATTCACGCCGCATGACGGCCCAGCCAGCCCACCCCTCGAGTAAGATCAGCGACTGGTGAAACACCGGCCCGCACACTAGCGGGATTCGCGGTACCACCGCCATACGTCTCACCTCATACATCAAAACATGCTAAAAATCATTTTCGTTCCCGTTTTTAAAAATATGATGCATGTCAAACAATACGCACGCACACCACAATCAATCACATAACCCTAAAGTTCTACAGTGTAGGCCCACTTGGGCAAAACACATGCATGCACTACTTACCTGGCGTACTAAGCTCGCTCGACGCACAGCTTCGCCAAAAGAAAGCCTCAACCTAAAACACAACCAATTTCTCATCAGTATTTATCTCAACATTCACCAATTAGCTAAAAATAACCTTCTCTAACTACACTCATGAAATTCCAACTAAAACGGTCCATTAGTTTGGTTTGGCCGAATATAAGCCCAACGTTCGGATGCGCATAACTTTTGCGTCCGTCAACGGAATCGAACGATTCAAGTGGCTAAACGTCCCCTTAGGAACCTAGTTTAACATCCCAAGACGGATTTTAAAACGGTAAGCCGCAGACAGGCAAAAAACGCCAAAAACCGAATCTGCCATTTTTTTATAAAAATTCAACCTTTGTTTTTCTTCAACCAAAACTCACTCGATTCAGTTTTTACGTACCAAAACAGGCATACCCCTACCACACGTCGAAATTCCACAAAACAATGGTCTCAAATTTGACTTGGACCAAAATCCGGCTTAAACTTCCGACGCGCATAACTATTGCGTCGGATATCGGAATCGAGCGATTTCAGCGGCCACACGTTCCTCTAACAACCTATTTTTAACCCACAAAACAGAATTTAAAATGATCAACTTAAGCCTAGCCAAAACAGCCAAAAACAGAAGCTGTTTTTATACGAAAATGTGAAATTCAACCTTAACCCGAACATTTTCAAATTTCTCCGCCAATCCATCACATTCTAACCTACTAAACATGAACTAGCTAAAATTAAAGGCCTCCAATTCAGAAAACAAAGTTTTGAAAATCACAACCCCTCGGTTTATCCTTCCCCCTCTCTCAGCCACCGATGCTCCCCACCACTCTTAACTCCATAATTATCGACAATTCCCGCCATCGATTAGTCGAACAGGAGAGCAGCATCACGCCCTGTTCCCCTCGACCAACAGAATAGACAGAAGAAAAACAGGGGGGCTCCGAGCTCTCGGCCCTGTGCCCTGCTGCCCCCCAATCACGCGGCACATACATGCTGCTTACACCAACCCAACGTTCGGCTTAGCCTTCAGAAAGATAGTGGGAAGACAGCCATAAATTCTACCGAACAAAATCAGAGCAAGGAAGGGAAACGTACCTTCAGTATTAAGCTCGGGAAACCGAACACGATCCCCTCCCACCGCAGTTCTCTCAGCGAACTAGCGTTCGATTCTTCTCCGTCGTCGGCGTCGACAGACCACCGGCTTTCTCTCTTTCTCTCTCTCTCTCTCTCGGCTACCCGCGCTCCCCCTCTCGGCTTCGCTCCCTCTTGGCCGCGCACAACAAAGGGTGGAATGGCTTCCACCCGAAACTATTCCACCTTGTTATGTTTTTTTTTTTAATTAAATTACTAATTACTAAAATGTCCTCACATGCTTCAATCGTCCGTAATTTCGTTAATTTCTCGACCTCCCGACTTTAAATTCTGAAAACCATCGCAAAGGTAGGCTTCGAGCCTTATAATTTAAATCTTTGTCGTCGAAATATTTCTCAAAACTCCGACCGGGATTAAACTAAAAATTTCGAAAATTCAAAATTAAAATTCAAAATTTTCGGGTTATTACATCTTTAGAGTTTGTTAACCATGATAAAAGAAAATTGAGTTTAAATGTTAAGGCAACGAACACATTGTATTGTACACTTAATAGAGATAAATTCAATAGCATATAAAGGTGTGAAAGTTGCATAAAATTTGGAGATTTCTTGAAATCACAAAAATGAAAACACATATCAAGTGAAAGAGGGCAAAATGGAATTAATTATGCACGATTATGAATTATTTGTTATGCATAAAGAGGAAAATATTGGCCAAATGTTTATTCGATTCACTAGTATTACTAATTGTTTAAAAAGTCTTGATAGAATATATCCCAAAGAACAGTTAGTAGGAAAATTCTAAGATATCTTCCAAAATCATGACAACCTAAGATGACGACTATCCAAGAAGCACATGATGTGGAGATTCTTAAAATAGAGGAGCTCGATGGATTGATTATGACTTGTAAAATCACAATAAAGACTAATGAAAAAGAAGAACAAAAAGAGAAAAAAGTCTCTGACAAAAAAAACATAGCTCTCAAAGCCTCATCGAACAACCAAGTTGAGTCTAAAAAGAAAGAAGATGATGAAAATATTGCTTTTGTCACAGAAAAATTAAACAAGTTCGTCCAACGAAAAAGATGGCAAGTAAAGATGACTACTAAAGCAGAAAAACTTCAAAAGGATGAGGAACCAAGTTGTTTTAGGTACGAAAAATTGAGGCATTATAAATTTGGTTGCCCTTAATCTAAGAAAACACCACATGCATTCAAAAAGAAACCTATGAAAGCAACATGATGGCAAAGAAAACATATCATCCGATAATGAAAAAGTTGCAAACATGTGTTTCGCAGTAAAGGAGAATGAGGTACATAACTTCTTTAGTGATTGAAATGAGAATTGTGATGAAAATTAATTGTTATATGCATAATATTCTCAAATCTAATATAACGCTTTGAAAAATGAGAACAGTTAATTGGGGGAAAAAACATGCAAATAATAATTTACCTTTTGAAAAGAAATTTGTTGACTTGAAAAGAGGACTAATGATTTGAAACTATTGTGATTTACAAATAATAGTAAAAATTTAAATATGTTTTTAGATCAACAAAAAGTTATTTTGATAAAGTCGGATTAGGATATCAACCGTTTCAAAAGACAAAGACTTACGAGAATCTTTTTTTGTTGGACCATCTACTTGTCATATATGTAACAAATTGGGTTACAAATCATTTATATGTTTTATGAAACTTAATGGTCATTAATCTTTAGATAAAATGAAATGGGTTCTTAAAAAGAATTAAAATTAATACTCAAAGATGCAAAAATATTTGGGTACCAAATAAAAGTACTTAGTTTGCTTGTAGAACTAGAAAATATTCTGTAGGAGATGAATGGTACTTAAATAGTGATTTTTGTAGGATCATTTTTACTTAAGAGGGAGAATGAATTAAGTTTATGTTTCCTATAATACTTAGTAATTGTGATTATTGACAAATGTATAATTTTGCACTAAATACTATAAATGTAACATCCCGATAACTCACATGTTCCCGGTGCGCTCACTACGACTACATACTATGACATACAGAGATGCGACGTGAACTTACTTAATTTAATACAACTTTCATTTTCAAAATAACATTTGTAAGTATAAAAATTTTTAGACTCGATTCGAAAACAACTTGCGCCATAAAGAGTGAACACGAAATCCTAAATATAAAATACGTAATGGAAAAAACAATTTAAAGTAATTTTAAAAATAATACCATGAGACTTGAAATTCTAAGAAATAGTTCAACACACGCCTCACGCTACCCAACTCAGTGTTCTGAGTAGCGACGCCGCACGCGCACACACTGGTGCCGCTCGCCCCGCTGGCGCGCCCACTCGGCCTGCGAGCCGCGCGCCCCGCACGCCTACATCTCCACTTTGGCGCCCCGCGCACACCCTTTCGGCGCCGTGCGCGCCAACTGGACACCGCCGCGCGCGCCAACTAGACACCGCCGCGTCACGCGCAGACCCACAGCGCCGTATGTCCCACGCACCCTGCCTCCGTGCAGCACGTCAGCACGCACGCCTTCACCCGACGCCGCACGACCCATGCACACTTGCAGGGCCGCGTGCCTCACGCGCTTGTGGCCATGCCACGCTCCCGTGCACACTGCCACTCCTTTCGCGCCTCATCGCGCACACCCCGACCTATTCCGTACCCTCTCGACCTCCCAACCTTTCTCTTGAAAATTTGGCAGAGTAACGCATAAAAACTGGCTATCTCAAAATTTAAACCCTGCACACAATTCACTAGAAAACTTCAAAAAAATATTCATACTCAACTATACTGAGAATTCCCATAACAAAATCGAAGTTTAAAGACAATGAAATCCATCAACTACAAATGAAGAAAGTCCACAGTAGTAGAGCAATAACATACTCCAACATATAAAAGTACAGACGCGTCTCCAAAACACCACAACACTCTATACAATCATGTACAACCGACCTCTATACGAAATCATCTAACCACATAAATATGCCGACACAAAGCAACAAACTGAGTAAATCTCATCACCACCTACCATCTGCATGGGTCAGATTACCATAACAATCTGCCGTCTGGTGCCTCGGTCGCGCGCCGCCAACAGTCCTACACCTCAGGACTAGGCTCTCGGGGATCACCAGCAACAACGTCTGCACCTACACCACAGAACACATATCATATGCCTAACGCTCAATATATAATGCGATATGAAAGTAAAAATTGACAATGCAATCCTATCACATGCAGTTTCTACACTCACGCTCGTGTTGTCACATCTGTGACGCGTAGTGCAATTGCACCAGGGTGAAAATGAACCTAGTGCCACCCTACACCCTGACACACGCCACCATCCCGGACTTCCCAACAACGAGGCCCACAAGCTACACACACAAATCACCACACAGCAACCACATTAGGATGAGGGTGAACCTTATGCCACACTACACCATTGACACGTCGCCGCCGTCCCGGCCTCCCCAGCAACGGGGCCACAGTTGCCACACACACACACATTTCATGACAGATCAGCCGCCCCACTCCTGGAGCAAAATCCGCAACTGGTGTTGCACCATCCCACACACTAGCAGGATCTGTGGTACCACTGTCTATCATCCTCACCGCCGACACATACACGCTGCGTGACGGCCCAGCCGGCCCACTCCTCGAGCGGAATCCGCAGTTGGTTACGCACAGGCCCACACACTAGCAGGATCCGTGGTACCACCGCCACGCATCTCACCACTTATTCAAAATATGTTCAAAACCATTTTTGTTCCCTTTTTAAAACATGATGCATGTCAAACAATACACACACATACATCACAATCAACAACATAAATCTTAAAGTTCCACGGTGTAGGCCCAACTGGGCAAAACACATGCATGCACTACTTACCTAGCGTGCTAAGCTTACTCTACGCACAGATTTGCCAAAACGCCTCAACCTAAAACATAAACAATCGCTCATCAATCTTCGTATCAAAATTCACTAAATACGCTAAGAATCACATCTCTCAACTAAATCCATGAAATTCCAACTAAAATGGGTCACTAATTCGGTTCGCCCGAAAACCAGCCTAAACTTTGGACGCGCATAACTTTTGTGTCCGTTATCAGAATCTAGCGATTTAAGAGGCTAAACGTTCCCTTAAGAACCTATTTTAACATACCAAAACGGATGTTAAAACGATAAACCGTAGTTAGATGAAAAATACCAAAAACCGAATCTGCCCTTCACTCAAAATTTTCACATTTTTGGTTTTTTCAACAAAACTCACTAAAAACTCGTTTTACGCACTAAAATCCTCCACACTAACATCACATATCACGAATCCATTAAAAATGCCCCCTAATCTGACTCGACCTAAAATCTAACATAAACTTTCGACGCGCATAACTTTTGCGTCGGTTATCGGAATCAAACGATTCCAGCGGCCAAACGTTCCTCTAACAACCTAATTTAACCAACTAAAACAGAATTTAAAACGAATAATCGAAGCTAGGCCGAAACGGCCAAAAATAGAATCTATTTTTACACAAAAAAATCTGAATTTCGACATCAACCTGATTCCCACAAATTTCCCCACCAATCTATTACATTCTAACTCACCTACACATATGTTAACAGAATGGACAGTTCCCAACTAGGAAACCGAAAATGGCTGCACAATTACCCTCGGTTCTCAGCATTTCTCATCCAACCTCCCCCACAATTAAACCACAAACCGCCCCCTATACCAAGCCAAACTCTCGGAAAGCCAGAAGGAATCGAGCTCTCACGCTCGGTCGACAAAAATTGTAACAGGGGAGAAGCTTACCGTCGGTTTTACGCTTAGGAAAACCCACTCACGCCCGAGTTTCTCCCTCGTCAGAACTGTCTGGCACGTCAGCGCCTCTCCCCCGGTGGTCAGTCGTCGGCAGCTCGCTCTCCTGATCGCTCTCTCGTTCTCCGTCGCTCTCTTGGGCTCCCTCACAAACAGCAGCCGAATGGCTTCTCTCCGAAGCCATTCGGTTGTTTATTTTTATTTTTATTTATTTATTAAATTAACAAAATAAATTACTGAAACGCCCTCACGTACATAACCGCCTGTAACTTTATTAAATTCGTGTCCTCCCAACTTTAAAAATTTCGAAAACCGTCACTAAATTTAGATTCCAAGTTTTAAAAATTAGTTTACCTGTTAAAATATTATTCGAAATTCCAACCGAGATTTAATTAAAAATTTCAGAATTTGATCTAAAATCTGAAATTTTTTGGGTTATTAAAATAAACTTAATGATTTCAAATTAAGTTGATAAGATGAGTTTGATCAATAGCAAATAAAAAGTTAAGGGAAAGAAGAAATGACACCGAAATTTTTTACGATGTTCGGCCAACTTTGCTTATGTCCTCACTTCAAGAACTCCCCTTGAAAATTCTTTTTTCGAGCAAATCTTTTATTGAACTTCACAGACGTCAATCAACTACCTTTACACCTTTGATTGATCTTCACGGGCGTCAATCAACTGCCTTTTACACCTTTCTCTTTGGGATTCACCATTTTACAATATTTCAATACAAGATTGAGTTGGATCTCAAATTGCACTCTCTCAATAATGAAATCTCAAGTTTTGGTTGAAAGGAGTGAGAAGAAAAAGATGAACGCTCTTTGAAGTTTAGAGAATTTTTGATTTCTTGGTCGTTGTGTCTTGTAAAAGCCTTCCATTCTTCAATTTATAGTGCTTCTGAGTTCTGTGGTCCACCTATATTAAACTGGTTGACACCTTGTTACCGTTATGCATAGATAAAAGACCTTTGTAAGCCTTTTTAGTTGACCTCTTTGAGAATCGATCGACACTTTGTTATCGTTGGTGTTCGTTAATAGCCGTTGAAAGCATTGCTGGTCAACTCTTGTATAGTTCGGTCGACACTTTATTCTTTTCTGAGCTCGGCGGTCAACACCTTAATAGATCGGTCGACACTTGGTTTCTCTCTGCCCCCATCGGTCGTTCTTTGTTGGCTTCACTTAATTCATTTCAGAACTCATCGGTCGACACCTTGATTTACCAGTTAACACTTGATTTCTCTATGTCTGCTTCGGTCGTTCTTTGTGGTCGACACTTGCTTCATTTTGGAATTCACTGGTCGACACCTTGATATACCGGTCGACACTTGCTTTGTCTCTGTCTGCTTCGGTCATTCTTTGTGGTCAACACTTTGATATACTGGTCAATACTTGAGGCATTCCAAAAATGTTTTTCTTTCTTTTAACTATCACAAACTTAATAAACTTCATTAATGCTAAATGCTCTTCTTCAAAGGCATTTTCAATTAAGGTACTTACACAATTATTCGTTTCTTAGATTAATTAATTTATCACATATCATTTTCAAAAATATATTACTGTTGAACATATTTTAATTAAACATTATAAAAAATACATTAATGTTAACCTCATTTTAAGTTAACAGATTTATCAAAAAGTTCATCAATCCTTAACTTGGAGGATCATATTCAAGAAGGAAACTTTTAGGTCATAAAGTTTTGGATAAAATGAAATGGATTCCTAAAAAACCCAAAATTAATGCTCAAGGACCCATGGCCACCAAACAAAAGTAGTTGTAGGTAGGAAAACATCTTATGAGAGACGAGTGGTACTTAAATAGTGAGTGATCAACGCATATAATATGACATTGCTCAAAGATCCCCTCTATCACAAAAAAAGAAGTCAAAAAATGTCATATTTGGAGGGAACAAAAAAAAAAAAGAAAGATTATAGGTATTCTAATATAGGTAATGTTTCAAACTTCTTGAAAATGTGTTGTTGGTTAATGGTTTGAAATATAAGTTTTGATTATTAGTCAATTATGTGATAAAGAATATAAGGTTATATTTCAATCTAAAAATAATAGAAATGAAAACCCTTAATCTTTTGATTTAAATAAATTCATTTGTTTTGATAACTGCTTTGTTGTTAATTTCATGTTTAATGATTGTTGGTCTTGACATAAGATTTCTCTTAAGAAGAGACTGAAATCCTTAACTTGGAGTATCTTATTCAAGAAGCAAGTTCATGTAAAAAAGTTTCTCTAAATGCTTATAAATAGCTCCTATTGAATAAGATTTTCCTAAGATTTCTCTTAGATGACTTACTCAAAGATTGATGATATGTTAAACGTTATGTAATTCTAGGTTATTCATTTTTAGGAATTAAGAATAGATCCTCACGTAGGAATTATTGTGCAAACATAGCATTTATCTCTCAAATATTTATAAAAATTGGCTAATGGTCATGCAAAAAGAGTTAAATCAATACGAGAGAAACAATATTTGAGAACTAGTATCAAAGCAAAAAAGAAAACTTGATAATTGGACTCAAGTGGGTTTTCAATAACAAAATTGGATGAAAACAAGATAGTTGTAATAAATAAGGGTAGATTATTTGCAAAAGATTATAATTAAAACGATTTTAAGGAAACCTTTGCACTGATTGCATGCTTAGAATCTATTCGAATATTCTTATTTTTGCTTGCCATAAGAATTTCATTTTATACCAATGGATGTGAAAAATGCTTCTTTAACTAGATCTGGAAGAAGTGTACGTTCAACAACCATTGGTTTTTGAATCTCATGATAATGAAGATCATCATATAAGTTCGATAAAGCTCTTTATGAACTCATAGAGATTTATACGAAATGTTTAGTAATTCCTTTTAGAAAAAAAACTTTAAGATAAGAAAATTTTATCCTCAAGTTTTGCATCATTAGATATTAAAAATAGATTTAAGGAAATGGAAGTTATAGGTTATCCAATTAGATGGCCCTTATCCTAAAAAAATATGTTTGGATGTTATATACTTATTTTTATTTGCATTTGAGAAAACATTATTTTGATGATTCATTGTGTCTATCTTGCTCTAATAACTTTTTATTTTATTTCTCTTACGCTTAATGATTTATATTACTCTTAACTTTGTTGGTATATTTCTCTATTTCATGTTTACTCTTAAAAACTTTTTTAATGTATCTATCTGCACTTGATTTATATGTTTTGATAATGGATTATGCATGTTCAAAATTGGTACATTGGTGTTAATGGAAGAATTCTCTATGATAATGGCTGAGGGGGAGAGAGAATACTAGGGTTACTTTTCCCTATAATTTTTTATAACAAATGGGAAGAATACACAAAGAATGAGAGTTTTATTAAAAAGAAAAGAGAACTTTTAGATTTTAAATCAAAATAATTGACATATATTAAAGGGAGTATGGTAGCTTATCTATATGCTCCGAAACATTCTATCCATATCATATTTTTTTAACTATGACACTCACTAATATTTTTGATAATGACGAAGGGGCGAGAATCATATACGAGGGAGATGAATCATATGAATTACATATAAAATTATATGACTCATTTATGAGGAGAGAATAGCATATAGGAAGAGAACGCATTCAGAAAAATTTAATCTAATTCATAAACATAAATTTATGGGAATTATGTTAATTCATCTTTAATGCAAGATCTGAGGTGAGTTAGTAAATCTAAATGCATAGCTTAGAATAGATATTGTGTTGATTATAGTATGAATAATTTTTTTATATATTATTGTGAGTTATTTATGATTATTGAGTTAAATTGCTATTAATATATTTGTTTTAAAGACTTACATATTTATGTTTTATTAACATTGATAATACCTTTAAATGTAGATATTTAGATTTTTTAACATGTTTATTGAGTCTATACAACATTAGTTAAAGTTTGTATTTTGAACTCAAACAAAAAGATCGCAAATGTGTCAAAGTCTGGTCTAATAGGAGTGAGTGTCGAAGAGCATATGCCCATTCCCGAGCCTTATGCAAAATGAAAAAACTCGTAAATGCCTAGCCCCAAACAGTATTTTTGCTACATATATCCACAGCAGAAGCTCAATAGAATTCGCTAAAGCCCAGACCTGAGGCATTGCTCTTCAAACATAACGTGTGGATGCTGATACTTGAAAAGCCATCCTCAGTGGATGCCCAGATGAACCTATGACAGCCCAGTCTCGAAACAATGTTTCTTGACATTCAATTTGTTGATATCTAGAGACAGATGCAAACGCATAAAGGATCTTGTGAAAGTCCTTAAAGATGACAATTCGAATTGAAACTTTACGCGAATGCCCAATCAATATGTATGGACACTCAGAGCGAAAGTCTAGTAAAGTACCCACGAAAGCACATCGCCTCATTGATGTCTCTAAAAGATACATCGTAAACATCCAGGTGAATAATAGAGGACAGACCTAACATGTCAACCAATTTATTTATCCTAGGCAACAAATACTTCCTTATGACAATACACAACACTTCATGGAGACGCATCATCACAAATGAATTTTTTGCCAAACAACTCTTACAACAAAATCCAAAGTTTCTGTATCCCATGGAGCTCTTGTATGACATGGTCAAGAACAAAGTAGAAACTAAAAACAAGCCAAAGTAGAACTCTATCTTCCTATTGAGCGACAAAAGTAACAAGCCCACTTGGGAACACACAAAAAATCCCCGAACAATCAGCTCACATGTGCCCACGTGGGCCTTGTCCTATGGTCACGCCAACCCCAACCGATCAACCAAAAATCTCTACATAGCTCAAGTCTTAGATGACCACCCATGCAACTTCCAATATAGGATCGAACAATATAGCATGACAACCTTAGAAATAAGCAACAATTAACCCTCTCTGCAAGGCAAAAAGGCTTCCTCTGTAAGAGAACCAACAACATCTCTCACTTCACCAAAAGTCTTGAAAGAATTTACATCAGACAGTTATAATAAAAAAAGGATCAAGTTTGGAGAGAACTTACAATAACAAACTGAGGCAACTAATTCACGCATGGAAAACACCACACCAAAAGTACTAAGAAAATGTTGAGTGTTTATGGTGGATCCAAAACCTCGATTTCCAAACCAAATACGGAAACAAGGACAACAACAACAAAAAGAGAGCGTTTAATTAGAATTGAACAAGACTCAAACGAATGAAAGGAGATAAGAATTGAGCCGCTTAAAATCTCTAAATTCACCCACTACTCCCAAACCATGGAGTGGAAACAATTTGTTATCTCGACATAACTCTACAAATGAAAGATCATATGGAAGGAATAATTGGTTGCAAGTGTAAAACGACAAGATTCAAAGGTTCATAAGCATTTGAAATTTAGAATTATATCCTAAAATGAATTTCCTAACCTTCAAGCAAATAGGCTTACTATGAACCCTGGCAAGTTCACCAACTCGTATTGTCAGGACCCGACCCAACGAGCCCCGATTAATAGAATTCCCGAGGTGGGAAATAGAAATCATAAGTCGGAGTTTTTAAACTGCATGGATCCATTTATATTTCTATCTAATCCCCTCTGAATTATACCTGACATCTTAAAATAAGATATCTCCCAAACAGTTCATTATTTAATATCAACCAGATATTATCATACACTATATCTAATATCCAAACAGTTTGTAGCGCTCTGAAAACCCGTGCGGTTTCCGGTACACTTACTACTGCTCTGATACGCACGCAATCGGGACAATTCGTGAAAAAATTTAAAACTTCGTTCATTGAATTAAAATGACCTTTTTGAAAATGTTTAAAATCATCGTAGCGGAAGATTTTGTTAAAAATCAGTTTAAATAAAGTTTCAAGTTTTCTAAACATAAAAAATCATTTTCGATCGACCCCTATAAACCCGGTCGACACTTCATTTGTCTCTGTTTTCATCGGTTGACACGTCTCTGCTCCTCACTCTAACCAGTCGACACTTGTGAATGTCGGTCTACACTTCATTTCTCTCTGTCCGCGTCAGTCGATACTTGTGGTCGACATTCCCATCTATTTTACACTACCAGTCGACACTTGTACGCACCGGTCGACACTTCGATCGGCTCTGTCTTCACAGGTCGACCCTAGTGGTTGACATTGGCCAATTTCGGTCGACACCTCCAGTATACTGGTCGACACTTACTAGGCTTGGTAGACCACCCAACCTATAGGTCGACACTTCCTTCACAAAATATGTTTAAAACCTTAAACTTTCCAAAAACAACCGAACTTCGACTCAACGTTGAAAATAACAAAACGTACACTTTCCAATCAATTCAAAACCATTGTATACTTCAAAACAACTACAAAAATTTGAAATTCATTTACACTTTGAATCGACTCAAAACGACTCCGTCTAAACTCGAAATAACTAAACTCCCTTACATACCCCCGCCTTGGTAAAAACGCTCTAACAGTCAGCCGGACCGTCCACGAGCGCACTCTTCCAACTGCCTCCTAGTCTTGGGCTTGCTCAGGGTACTCACCTGATACTGCCTCGTCAACTACATCACAAAACGCATCTATTAGCCTAATGTTAAGTAAGTAATGCACATAACAAAACATAACACTGGAACAAATATATCCTAACATATGCAGTTTATACAGTTTCATCTGTACTTTCGTTTTCGTTTCTTTCTTACATCTTCTTTATTTTCTTACTACTGGGTTCTTCTTTATAGTTAAATCAAGGTGACAGACCTCGTGGTCCACCTCACGGGACAAGGCCAACTTCGATCAAAGTGTTCACAATGTCTTCTCATCCCTGTTGTTTTTTTTTAATAATAATAATAACCTAATTGCTAAATCGCCCTTACACTTTAATCAAACTGCCATACGGTTAGTTTCCGGTGTAAGTCTTATAACTTTCTCTTATCCATTAACCTCAAAATAATCTTCTACCTAACCGACTAAATTTTTCGTCCTTAATTCCGACTAGAATTTTGTCGTTTACCGTTATGTAAATCCAAAATTATTTGACGGGAAAATTCCGTGCGTTACACAATTTATACAAATGTATTTATCAATTTATATTATTTACATCATTCTTCAAAATGCAGAAGCGAATATACAATTAGGTCACACACACGTGACCGTTCAAAAAGAGTTTATGGAATTATAAACTATCTATCTCAATCCCAATCAAAATAAAACTATCTACCTCTATGGTTTTCTACTTATGCCTCTTCAACCTTCAAGTTGCCTGCCCTTTTATTTAACGGTGAACAATCTCGTTATCTGAACAACATGAATATCCACATAATGAGTCATTGACTCAGTAAATAAGTTTAAGAGCTAGAATAGCTAACTTAGACTTCTCGTACTATCTAAGACCATCCACCATCCACCTATTCATGATTTATTTATTTTTTAGTCATTCATAAATCAAAATTTTACTTTGATTTGAAATCCATGTCATTTATATAAAAATATGTGTATGTTCGTATTTTGAGCCGTTTAAAACCCATCAAACCACTATCCTAAAACCGTTTTCAACAATATTTCAATTCAATGCAATTTAAAATAAAATGCAAGATTTAAAACCATTTTTTTCATTCAAATTCCAAATACAGCTTTTTAACATTTAAATTGTTAAATACAATTCACTCTAAATTGACTTATATGACCATCGCACACCTACATCTTCTCAGACTTTCGCCGGTAAGGCTGTAGGACCCTACACATTACTGTCTCACGAGGTTTTAGGGACTTTCAACTCAACGAGAACACACAGTTAATCTCTTTTTCTTTTCATAGTCATATTTATTACACACGAATAGGCGAATTAGGCCTAATAGGTTCTTATATTACCATGGCATTCCTACTCTCTCATTTCTAAATGCATGCTTTAAAACAGTTAATAAGCAATGTTATGCATATTTAAAACAATACAATTCAACCCACCCACGCAATTGATATTTAAAATCAATGCGTTCAATTTAATATATAAAATGTAGCTTTCAAATGCCACGTTTAACAATTCAATTGTTTCAAATAAACCAAAATTAAACCATCCAAAAAAATCAGATTTAAACAACATTTCAATTTAATTTAAATAAGATATCAATTTAATTCTATAACCTATCCAAATCTCATTCATTTCACCAGACATCTAAATCTATTTAGAATCCAATTAGAAATTAAATCTATCTCCACCTAGTAATGCAATAAAACATAAACTAACTAATCTAACCGATAGATTTATTTACTGTAATTGTCGATTCCTTCACTTTAATCAAAATCTCCACCGAATTTTTCTATTTCTATGCCAAAATGACCCTCTCGATGAGAAGAACAATTTATCCTAAAAGGCAGATTGATGAATCTCGCATCTCCCCCTCCCTTTCTCTTCTCCTTTTTCCACAGTTCTTTCTTTTCTCCCTCGCTCTTTTTCTCTCCTGCTCTCTGGGAGTCTTTCTCTCTTCTCTCAAGTAAACCACACAAATAAAGTAGCCACATCACCATTCAAAAAGCAATTCAAGGGTTAACTATCCTTTTACCAACACTTATCCATCAAAATACCCTTTTTATCCTCCCATATTTGGTTATTTACCAAATAACCTTAATCAATTAACATTTAATCACCATTAGTTTAATCTAACCATAATTAGGTTATTTTAATTAAATTAATGATAAATTAAAATATGAAATCATTTTATTTTTTGTTAAAATGGTAGTCTATTCTTCAAAAGATGGGGCAATCGATTGGCTACTTCTGGCCGATCAATCAGCACCCAATCTGTCTGAACTCTTATTTTTGTATTACAACAACCGATCGATCGCCTATCCTTTACCGATCGATCGGCAAGCTCTCTGAATTGCTTGTAACACCCAGAATTTGTCTCAACTATGAGTTGCCCTTGGAATTTTTGTATTAAGAGGGCATAACAACGATCATAAGTTATGAACAGAATTTGATTTAGGAAGAGAATGGTGGAGGGGAACAATGGATGTAGGTAGCTAAGAGTAAACTACATGTATTGTGTTTAGTGTAGTTGTTGTTTTAATGATAAATAATAGCAAAATGAAGTGGGAAATAAGTGAGACACGTGGGATGATGGCGGATGAGGTGGGGGTGATTATGTAATTAGCCCAAGTTTTGTGGTGAAATGGAAATAAGGTTGAGTGGAGGATTTGAATATGTAAGGTTGATGGGTAAATGTAAAAAGCTCATTCCTTCTCCTCTCCCTTCCACGATTAGCAGCCAAGGAGACTTTTGCCCTTACCATTTCTCCATTTTTATTAAGATCAAAGGTTAGTTTTATATGAGTATTGTGATTTATGTAAAACCTTTAGAAGTTTTATACATTTTAAGTAGGTTTTTTAGGGTTTTGGAGAAGTTGATGAAACCCTAGGTTAGAGTTCCGAGAATTCCTTTTTCCTTGCTGAGTCAATTCTATGAATATATTAGGTTAACGAGTTGAGCATTTGAGGTGACGAAAGAGATTGCTCGTGTTTCGTCTTCGGGCCTACACCACAGAACGATGGGGTTTGATTGCTTGTTCGTTGTTGGTTGGTTGGTTGATCATATGTGTTGACATTCATCATAGTTTTTTTTTAAACTACGAAGAACGAGTTTTGAGCATGTTTATGAAATGCGAGTATGAAATATAAAAAGATAAGAACAGATGTAACGTGGTCTCGAGTAGGGTCGCCTCGTCGTGTGATGGTGCTTGTGTAGTAGCACTTCGAGAAGGTCTCTACGAGAGATGCACAGATGAAAGTACGTAAGATGTCATGAGTGGAAACGCTTCGTCGTTAACGTGCTAGTGAGAAGGCACTAGAGGGTTCTATGATCAATGTTGGGAGGAGATCATTGTATGGTCATCCCGTGTGTGGACCTGACGTGTGCCTCTGATCTCACTCCGCTGGGTCAAGGTGTGGCCGTCCTGAGTGGTGATAGGATGGGTGCCTACTTGATCCACGTGAGAAAGTGGAAGATTAATAAAAACGAAAACGAAACAAGCAACTGCAAGATGAAGGCCGTCAACTCCGGTGCAATGCCAGTCCGTGGGGCAGCCATAACCAAACTCGAAGTGGGACATTGGTCAGGTAATGTAAAGCTAACGATAGTCTCACTTGACGACTTTGATTTAATCCTTGGGATAGATTTCTTTGTCCGTGCCAAGGCGACGTTAATGCCGCACTTATGCGGCCTGATGATCAACGATGAGAAGGCGCCGTGCTTTGCTCAGGCCGAGTATATCTGCCAAGGTGGGCAGAAGAAAGAAGAGTTGTCTCCCAAGCAGCTCAAGGCGGGTTTGAAAAAGGGGGCGACTACTTACTTGGCAACGTTGATTGAAATGAAAGCAGATCAGGTTATGGAGGTACCTGATGAGGTGGCCGAGGTGCTGGACGAATTCAGGGATGTGATGCGTGTTGAATTGCCCCCACATCTACCACCTAGGCGTGCAGTGGACCATCGAATAGAGCTTGGGTGGCAAGGGAGCACTGTCACACGGCCTAACGTTTTCACGAGCTAGCGCCTTGCGATGGCAGCCAAGTCGCTCACTTAG
>CM039518.1:14348639-14359629 GCA_022433055.1 Begonia peltatifolia | reverse complement strand
AGCTAGCCCCCAGTACTAGCTCGGCTGCCTTTAACTGATTCTGGCCATGGGCATGGATCAAAGGCTAACTCCATGCCACATGCGCGTGCCATCTTATTGTCAAGTTGACCCATATAACGTGAAACATTGACTCAAAAATTTATTATTACAAAAAAAAAAATAGTGGATATTAGAACAGCTGAAATTTAGCATATTGTTAAATCAGACCATTCTTTTGATTCATAAATATTGGTAGGTCAGACTTTACTAGATCTTTATATGTTTAAACTGATTAAAATCCTAAGTTACTAGACCTTGAACTCAGGAAACATGTCAAGACCATAGTTCATATTAAGATATGGATAAATTAATAGGGTCTATCCAAATTCATATCCAATGTGAGCAACCATTTAAGTCCGCGGAAAGATCTTCCTTGTCTATAACTCCACCAATTCTCTCTCTACTTGATTGATGCAAGAAGAGAATGAAATGACTCATTAATACGGGACCATGACCACTCGTATTCTGACGTGCATTGTTATCATTCTATTTATGATAGATTGAAGTTGTAATATCTCAAAAAAGTTACAGAAGGAAAGTTTTGGAGGAGAATTTCCTCCCCGGATTTAGGCGAGTGTTACGCTCTCACCTACTCATATTCGCCACAATATCTCTTTCATTTCACAAATTTTCTTGTAGTTATATCTCTCTCCCTTTTGACTATTTCACGGTGCAAATCAGAGCTCGAATTTTGGATTTTTGGTAGAAGCATTTAAAAATTTTCATTTTGTTTTGGATCCCTTTTGAAAAATTACAGAAATAATTACAAGTTCGTAGCTACGCATGATTTGGGCCACAATGGGTCAAACCAATATCATCATATATACTTTTAAGTTCAATAACTTAATATAAAATTAATCACTTTATATATTATTTTCACATAATAACAACGTTACAATATATGGTGCACATAATTAGTCACACCATATAGATTGAAACCCTACATGCCTATTAACTTTAACTGATCACTTGACAATTGAGTTTAGCTATTTAATAGCTTATACTATAAAATTGAGTCTCACATATAATTGTCAAATTATATCAATAGTCTTTGATTGCTAATCTCTTATAATTTTTTTATGGCTAGTTGTACAATTAATGTTAAAACAATTTTGTATTATTTTTAATTTTAATAAGTTAGAGAGATATTAGGACATGCCAAGTCTTAGTGGCTGAGATATGCTTACAATCTGTATGTCAATCTTATCCCTTCCATTACCCATTAATTAATGGCACAAAGTGTATCGCCGAGTAAAATGAAAGTCATAATCAAACCACGGTTTGTCAAAGTAAAATTAGGGTTTTCAGATTCTACATTTAACCATTTATTGATTTTAGTCGCTCTAATTTTATATCTCCATAAATTCACTAAATCTGAAATACTAGCAAAACTACAGTTTTCAAAAATATCTTTTGTCTGTCCGTTATCAATTAATATTTTATTTCTTTATTGACAACTTTTTTAAAAAACATGTTCTTGAAAACACCAGTTTTCTATCCATTTCTTGTTTACAGTTTTACCAAAATGAACATTGTGTTAGATTATTACTTTTTTAATACAAGAGATTATGTTTACTGCCATTCACGAAAGTTAATGATACCTAACCTAATGATGATTATGGCATTAGACAATCATGTATACAATTGTAAATTAAGTGATTCAAAAAGAAACAAGTGAAAGAAGAAAAAGAGAGAACAAAACAAAGGCACCTTCATGGGGCCCAATGACATGGTGTTCGTCTTTCTTCAGTACTGTAATTACTAAATTCTTCCACCTTCAAGTTCTTTCCTTCTTCACGCGAAAATAGTTCTTCCCAAATTTGCTCAAGATCAATACTTTTTGACTTGCCTATAATCATGTCCGGTGAAAGACAAACTGATCTAGCTGAGGGGTCATCGTTAAGGTTGGTCATCGGCGATCACCAGAACCTGCAAGGGCCGGCTGCCCCAGTGAGCCGGTATGAGTCACAAAAACGGCGTGATTGGAACACTTTTGGGCAGTATCTTTATAATCAATCACCTCCGATTGCACTTTCACAGTGTAATTCCAATCATGTTCTTGACTTTCTTCATTACTTAGATCAGTTTGGAAAAACTAAGGTTCATTTACATGGCTGTGCTTTCTTCGGCCATCCAGATCCTCCATCACCTTGCGCCTGTCCTCTCCGGCAGGCATGGGGGAGTCTCGATGCTTTAATTGGACGGCTCCGAGCAGCGTACGAAGAACACGGCGGGTCTCCGGAGGCAAATCCATTTGGAAATGGAGCGATCAGAGTTTATTTACGTGAAGTAAAGGATGGTCAAGCAAAGGCTAGAGGAATTTCTTTCAGGAAGAAGAAGAAAAGGAGAAATCAAATTAAATTCAATGAAGATGCAAGGGTTATCAAACAGTCGACTTGATGTTCCCTTTTGATTACTGTTCACGATGGTAAGTTTCTTTTTTCAGCGAATTTACTGCACAATTCAGTTCCTCTTCAATGGATTCTTAAGAAGTTAATAGGGTTCCCTTTTAGGAGCGTAGCTCTTAAGACTTGACCTAACAAAGATAGTAGGAATAAGCATAGAAACAGTAGAAAACATACAATGGCAGGCTTCTCTGCTTCAAAACTCTAATTATCCAACCACTAAAACAAAACCCTAAGCCACTTCCCAAGACTTTCAATTAGCACTTTTAATGTTGCCATTTTTTTAAGAATAAAATTCAATTTAAATCCTAAATCGTACAAGTGTTAAAAAATCACGATACTTTCTAGATTATTTTTTCATAATGTGATGAACATGTAGCAAAAATTTCAAATAAATTATATATCTTTTGTTATTTTTTAAAAATTAATTTATAAAGTCAATAAAGAACGGGAGAACGGTAGGCGTTGACCCTTCAGGCGACCCTCGGTTCTCCTTATAAAATGAAAATGAGGGGTATCAGTCATCCTTCGGGATTTAGTTTATTAAGTTTTTAATACTTTAAGGTTTTTTTTATTAGGGTTAATACTTTAAAGATTTTTTTTTAAAAAAAATTAATAGTTTGGGGTTTAAAATGATTTTTATCCTTTTTCAAACATTGAAAAAATGAAAAAAGAAATTAGACTATTTTGAATAAAATTTATGAGGAAAAAGCACTTAAAAAGGGCCATGAACATCCTCTAGAACCAGTAAAAAAAATAATCAAAGAAAGCCAGAGATGATTAAATTTCACAATAATATTAGAAAAAAAATTAACTTATATACGAACTTTATTTCAGGGTATAAATCTCGTTCTTTCTCAAAAAATCTCGTTCGTTTTTATCATGTATTCTACCAAAATGTTCACTTTTTACTATTATTTTGGCCCCTTCATGATTATGTTTTTTTTTGTGCTCCCCATGCATGGATGATTAGCCATGTCACAAATTTTTGTTGATATACACATGTGTTGAGACATATATTTGTGTCTATAAACAAACACACACACGCCCACAGACATATTTTTAACATTCAACATGGAGTTGGATCATTTTTCATTAAACATTTCTTGACTTTCTTGGTATTCCATCAATCCTATATTCTTTTATAAAACATGTTCTCTTAGTGTCAGCATGTCTCTAATTAAGCTTTTCAGAAAAAAAAAAAAAAAAAACTTTTAACTATTGTTATTAAGGCCTGAAATAACTGTTGGGAAAAAATAGACAACAGTTTTATGCATTAAAATATTGTTATTAAGGAGGAAATAGGTGGCTTCATGGGCCTTTTTTTTTTTTGTTTTTTCTGGTAAAATTTATCAGCGTATGCTCCGAATGAAGGACAAGTTGAAGTTTTATGACAGTTTCTTTCGCCATTGTGTATTACTGTAATCGCGTTCCAGGGTTTAATCACACTTTTGTTCCATATAAAACACAACATACAAAATCAGGACTGTCCCTGGATTTAGAAAATTGTTATTGTAGAGTGAGAGAGTAACTCTTTCATGGTAGTTTTCTATGAAACAAACATATAAACATATTCTAATCGGTTGTGGAAAACAGTTTCTTGATTCTACCCAATTGAGTTTTTGATAAAATCTTAGTTTTCTTAGATAGGTTCGTTCACAAACATATACACAAAACAAATATGTAACAATGAAATTACTGATTATTAAAAATAATGTATTTTATTATTATTCTATTAAAACAGAATTTTGAAAATGTATTCATTTATGTTTACGTAGAGTTGTAGAGAGGAACAAACACATCACAAAAACCTAAATCATTGATGCAAGGAGAATTATAGGTAGAGAGAAAATTGTAGAAGACAGAAGAAAGAGCGGGACAAGAAAATATGAAGTTCATTTGTGTATAAAGTAAATTCTACGAGTATTGAATTTCTCTTAGCGAATACTTTTAAAAATATTTATTATCAAGAAAAATATTATATTCATAATTTTCATAGATATGTTTTTACAATTGATCTCTGTGATTTTTCTAAATTTAGGCTGCCACATAAATTGTTAACATTTACTTACATATTATTTTTTCTTATTTCTTTCTATTATATTTTAACAACACAGTTAATTATTCATGGTAATTTATGCTGCATATTTGCAAATATTTGTTATACCACGTAATGATTTCAATTAGTAATATGAGGGTCTTGTTATTGTATTTGGTAGAGTTGGAAACTAGAAAATCAATGGAAATTGTGGAAAATTAAAAATGGATGTAATATTACAAAATATTGTCACGATATGGCCATCGACGCTAAAGAAGAAATCGTTGAAGTAGAAAACTAGAATAAAGTGAGTAGCAATGTTACCATCAACTTATATCTTACGTTAGCAAATGGAATATGGTTAAGTGTCCAAGAGATAACAAGTGTCAAAGAAATTTTGTATACATTGAAAATTATAAGAATAAAAACATAATAAAATTTTCTGACAAAGAAAATTATACACTCTTCAAATGTCATAATCAACTATGGGTATTGAGAACAAATTGACGAAAATGAACGAGTAAAACTTTTATTTCAAAATTTGTCTGACACATGATTATCTCATTATAATTTGAGCAATGAAGTTGTAAAAACTACATTGATGTTCAATGATATTGTAATTGTTGACCTTGCAAATGAAAGAACAAGGAACAAACTTTTGTGAATGTTTTATATATAATAGAGGAAAGTAAAAAAAAAAGTATTCAAAAGCTAACACGTCAAGCAAGCTCAATTCTAGAATTAAAAAAATAAAGTACATATATAGTGTTATCTTTATAGCAAGATAAATCTCATAAAAGATTATTGTTGAAAGTGAAGAAGGAATAAGGCACTAAGAACACTAAAGAAGAAATAAAGTGGAGCTGCAGATGTTTTATTTCGTAGTTGGAACAGAGATATAGAGAAAATTAAAGAAATAACATTTAAGAAAATCAATCATTCAATAACATAGTCTAACGTTTAATGTCTAATAGCAACCATTAAATAGAAACAAAAAATAAATAACTAAAATAAAATAAAAGATAATCATGGGCTTGTTCGGGCCTGCTTATCTTACATCAATCTTCTCCCTTTAAAAGAACTTGCCCTCAAGATTTATAACTACAAATAATTTATCTAGGCAAATATACTTTATTCGTTAACATTGGAAGCTGTGGAACTAGGACGATCTTCTTATCGAGTCACTCAAACACAAATATATTATCCCATCCTTTATAAGTCGCATCATTATCATAAATCTAGGGTTGTCGAAGTAAGACATGACAAACATCTATATCCATCACATCACATGTGTTTTCATCTTTATAATACGTCCCAATGGGCATTGGGATCTTGCAAACTTTATGTACTCGTACTTCAGATCTCTTTTTAATTCATGCAATTTTGTATTGAAAATATTGTTCTTTCACCTATAAATTTAGGGACATCACCAAAGCCTTGAAAATTATATTTTATGTATTATCACGGTCAACAATCATATTATAGAATTTGCCACTAATTGTGCATCATGTTTGGAATATCTTGTGGAGTTGAGAGCTCTTTAGATCTTTTGAGTTAATCAAAAGTCATTGGAAGACGCACACAACTTCTTCTCTCACATCTCCTTCTATAATTTTAGTATCTGCATAAATATCTCTTTCAATTCATCAACACCACCATCATCTATAAAATTAATTGGACGTCTTCTCGGACAATTGTTGGAAAGGTGGCCTAGGTGGTTGCACCGAAAATATTTTTTGAAATTAGGACGTGTATAAGAATTATTAGTGAATTATTTCTAATGGCGAAGTTGAAATGGAGGATCATCCTGAACAATGGTTGAAGAACTTCCACTAAGATTATGTTCTGAGTTTTTATTTGAAGGATCATCAGTCTAACTAATAGTTTTGTCATCAATAATTATCGTTTTGGTGGGAATAAATGAGTTTTCCAGAGTGAGTAATCAAAAGTTATTTGGCGTTCGCACTGCACTTCTGTTGATTTGCACTTCTACTTTCATTAGGTTAACTACATTTGTCATAGTGCAAACAAGTTAAAGAGTCAATCGATCTTGAAAAAAAAAATTATTGCTCATAGTCTGGAGGAAGAAAGCCTTGTTGTAATAGTTGTTTCATCTTGGCCAAGTTCAAACTCGCATTTTTCTTTGCTTCTGTCGATTAAATTGGAGTAGCTCCCACAATAGTGAAGCTCCCCCTTAAGTTTATAAGTTACAAGCTTCATTTGCTTCTCCTCAACGATACTTAAATAGTCAAAAACATTTTCAACATTATGAACCCAATCAAGGAATTTCTCAATATTTAATCAACCATCAAATGATGGTAAATTTATCTTCATCTTGAATTCATGAGTAGTGGACCATCGATTGAAAACTCGATCGTTACGAATATTATCTCTTTCATTAAACAAATAATCAAATCCTTGTGGTTATTTTCAATGAAAATTTTGGTATTGTTTACTATTAGGATCACTAGTCACTCAATATAACAGAAAATATAAGTCTCGTTAATTAGGGTTTCAAACTGGGTGGGTCGAAACCCTAGCTGGCTTGCTGAAAAAATGATCATCGAATTCGAGATCAGTGTTGTTGCTAGTCAGAAACTCTCGCCAGTCGTCAAGGATGTTGGGTCGCTTCTGAATCAATTGTGGTCCTCTCTGATAGGTGCAAAATCTGAATTTCGTGAGCTTCCAGGTTGTGTAGTAAAAAATTACGACTACCAACCAATTCTACTCAGGTCGCTGTTGTCCAAGGACGATGTGGGTTGTGGCTGATGTGAAAGGGGGCCACCATCACTCGTCGAGTAGTGCTAGAGGTGTGAGATCTCGATTTTGGTCGTAGTGCATGAACACTACCTTTGTTCGATTGAGTTCCTGATCAGCTGAATGCATGTTGGTGTTTCAAGCGATCTATGCATGTTGGTGTTTCAGGCGATCTCTGGCAAGCGAGTTTTGTCAGTCTAGCCTTGTGCGGCAATTGGCTTATTACTAGGGTGAGGGTTTCCTTCTTCACCAACCCTAAGGCTTATCACTAGTTTTCCTTCTTCAGTCAAATTAGGGTTTTGGCAGGAAATTGTCAGTTTTCCCAAAAAGGTTACACCAGACTCTATGGAAGATTGCGGAAAGTTTTGTGAATTTCATCAAACTTTCTTTCGAATTTTCCACTAGAATCTTCATAAAATCGAGATTCTAGCTATGATACTAATTTGGTAGGATAGAAGGTTTGTTTCGTAATGAAACAAGGATATAAGAAAATTAGGGAGATAACCTTTAGGAAAATCAATAATTCAATAACAAAATCTAGCATTTAATGTCTAACTATAACTATTAAATAAGCAAAAATAAAATCTAAAATAAAATAAAAAAATCAAAAAAGAAAAGATAATCATGGACTTGATTGGCATGTTAGGTCGGATTATCCTTCATCATAAAAGCATGACTGCAACTACCTAAAGTAGTGAAAATGTTACCATATGCCAAGATTATGTCAAACTCATGAATCCAACTGAGTATGTAACTCTCATATATCTTATTAAATTGTGTCTAAAGTATGATATTTTATATCTTACACTACAATCAATTTAGACATTGTTAATATAAAAAATAATCATATTTTTAAAATAGTTTTAAATTGTGAGTAAATATTTAAAAAAATTACACGTATTTCACATATTATATTAAATCTAATATCAAATAAAGTTCTTGATGACAATTGCTACGAGAATAAATTTATTGACAAAAAATAAGTGATGTGCAGTTGTGCGAAAGGTGAGTTATAAGATGAATGGATCTGTATAGTAAATTATTTTTTAATATTTCTTTTATAGCGATATCTTTATTAATTTAATCACTGTGCATGTAAAACTCTTTACGTTTATTTTTTGTATTTTTATTTACTGAATCAGACCTGAAAAAAGTTATTCCTAATATTTTGTGTGCATTTATCATTGGTTTTTGTACCACCTAATTTTTTTGATCAACTTGTTCTCCGAAATTTATCTTTCTATAATAAATTATAAATTTACTCCTACTCTTTAAACCATACATAGCTTGTTGTTCTATTTAAAAGCTTATTGAAAACACTTCCTGCAAATTCTTATGACTAGATTTAGGGATCAAATCAGTGATGAACTTATGGGAAAATTCTTCAAATAATATTTTGTAATTGTTCAAAATACTTACTTGACTTGGATTCTTGTTGTGTGCAATCCTTTGATTGGAATGCATTATGATTATCTGTGAATTTTAACACCCACCCTTGAAGCCTGAAGCTGTTCATCATCGAGAGTTTATATTTAGATGTTTCTATGACTACTCATAGGCTAACTTACTATCCCTACAGTGCTTGTATAACTCGCACAAGGCCTCTATTACTGCTTCCTTTACTGAATCAAACTCTAATTTTAGATCTAACATCCTTTGAACTATTGCAACAACGCAATAGACACATTGATGTGAACAAAGGAATCTCATTATTGCTTGTTGGGATTCATATCATACTCGGAGACTCATAAACTTTGAGGGTTCACTCCTGCATTTAAATCTTGGTATGCTTAGATCTATGTACATCAATCTTAAATGTTGGAAATTACCGCATCAATTGATGGTAAAAAAAGCTTTTAGCCATTTTAGAAAACCATGTTTCTTCATGTTATATTCTATAGTTTATCATGATTTCTGTACCATACTTTCCTTTCTTTTTTCATTAATATGATCGTTCTATGCTTATGATTCAATTCTTGGCACTCAAATTTCTCAACTTAGATTCAGAATTCACCCAATGATAGTCCTTCTTTACTTCCTTTAAGATCCAAAACCTTGAAGTTTATCGGTTTGACATTAAACACGTTGTTGTGTTATGTCTATATATGATTGTTGACTTAAATTTCTAGTAACCAAATTATAAGTCCACCACTTTTAAGGTCCCGGATTATTGTTCTATTTTGAAGATTTTTTTTTTTTTTTTTTTTACAGGTCTGAGCTCCAATAGATTTTGCCTATAAAACCTATGAAAAGAAGTGAAAAAGGCGACGAACTGAAATCCAAATGCATGGTTAAAGAATATTTATTTATATATAAATGTTATATGATGAGAAGCTAATTTAGTATAGAAAAAGAATACTATGAGGAAGTCACAAAGTTGGAGAACATTTAGTTATTATGTTGTAGTCTGTTTAATTCAAGGATAATGCAATGTAATCTTTAAGGGTAGCTTGGTTCTTGAATTCATGTTTTCTCCCCTTCAGTTCATATAACTGTGCGAGAAATATTGGGTAGAGAAGACCCATTTTCAAGCTGGATTGAGATCATTATTCATGTCAATTTAACTTTGAATCCAAAATTTTAATTTAAAAGAACAAGAAGAAAGAGTTAAAATAAAAATGGTCTTTTTATGCTCAGACAACAATTTAAATATGTAAGACAAATTGTGTTCATCATTTCAGGCGTCCCTCAAATTTCGGAGTTTAAATTGCTACTTACCCCACCAAATAAACCAAGAGTAATCTACTAGTCAGGGTAACTTGAACATTTTTGAGTGAAATCACAACCATGTCGTGGTTGATCGGCATAAGTTGGTGGGTTCATCTCGTACTACATGTTCATCGTATCATGTCTAACTTAGATTCATTCTTCTTTGGCAACAAACTAGAAATTCACAATTCATCAAGATCCACCACGTGCCAAACAATACACAAGGAAACGAACCAACAAGAAAAAGTAGATTAGGCGAGAGAGAGAGAGAGAGAGAGAGAGAGAGAGAGAGAGAGAGTGCAATAAAAATTGAACAAGAGTAACAAATTGTTGAGGTTAAGCCTACTACTACACCTAAATTCAAGTACAAATACTGTGTTACTACCAATTAATTTGAACAAACAATGTGCAATGGCAACACATAAAGCTGGGAAAAAAAATTACTCCGTTTAGATTACTTGGCAACTCATTTATATAGAGCATTAGTGATGGAGGTGTGTACCAGCTGCTATGATATGTACTTTGAAGGCAAGAGCATGATTCTGCTAACAACTTCAATGGGAATTCCATCACAACCCTCCCACATGGCTAGCCATGGATGTCTGCATCGAAAACACTGAAATCGCTTTTTAAAAGCCATATATTGTCGATAAATCAAGTAATAAATAGAAATTTTCAATATTTCATCAAAAATTTGCATAGATATTTCATCAAATAGCTTCTTCCACTTTGAAAAATTCATCCCCACGATCCAAAGAGTTAAGTAAACAGACCTATAAATAAACAAGAATGTTTCATGACAGATTCAACAGCCTAGTTGCCGGAGCTGCCATTCTAAGGCAGATGCCCAAAAATAACAATCAGATATAATTTAAACTTTGTCAGTACTAGTCTCTGCGATAGATTTCCTGTAGCTAAAAATTACTGACAGAAAAGTAAATTGTACACTGCAATGCAATATATAGATACGAAGTATATGCCCTTCATCAATAACTGTTCTCACAAGTCGCAACAAAAAATTAAGGAAAACGAGAACCAGCAT
>CM039518.1:14299681-14348239 GCA_022433055.1 Begonia peltatifolia | reverse complement strand
GACTTGTGAGAACTAGATAATGCCTGGCAAAATACCCCAAGTCCAAGAAATCTAACTACTCTACAAAGATTACATACGGCTAAGCTTCAAAGTCCTATCCGATTGTAGTTTGGGGATGTCTCTGAAGATTACCCCCATTATAACTGAGATGGCGAAAGCACAAAAGATAAATATATGATATGATACTAAAATTTATAGACGTAAGCCACTTATCCTCAACATTCACCTTCAATGTAGAATGGTATGAAGTGGGACTGGTTCTGATGTAAACTATACATATCAAAAGTTCAGGACAAGGTCTCCAAAGATTCATACCTAGTAAGGAACTCCACTCCTTATGCCTCATATGCAGACTAGATCGTCCATTCCTAGACAATTAGAAACCATGCACAGACTTGTACTTTTAAAAACAGAAATGGATTTGAGATATATGGTTGTTGAGCATGCAGAAATTGTGTTTTTCAATTCATTGTCCTACCATCCAGATCTGTTATTCCTCGCATATTCCTCACTGAGTCCATATCCCGAATTCCAGCAGAAAAACTATTGTGCTTCAAAACACAGCACATGATCGTCTTCATTCTAAACAAAGAGATGGAACTACAAGACCAATCCAATCAGTATTGAGCATAGTCATTCAAAACACAGCACATTCCATACTCTAAACCAAAGAGGAAGAACTACTCAATTGCCCTACCAGCATTGAGCATACAATTTAACTCCTGAAGTGATATAACTTGCAGATATATAAAAAAAAAAAAAAAAAAAAGCAAGGTAGTTTACTATTCTTCCTACTGAAAACTGATAGAAAAGAATTTCTCAGTAGCCAAATCATGTCTTACAGTATTAACCAAAGCCAAATCATGTCTAACGGTATTAACCAAAGGAACCAAAATTGAAACACCTCAACAAAGGTATGACCACTAGAAATAGCAGACAACCATCACCAGCAATATCACCCAGCAATATATTTTGCTGCTCATTAGATGAAACCAGGAAAACAAAACCAGAATGCTACCAAGGACTGAGCCTTCTGCGATGTTTAATAATAACCAAATGTAGTATAACAAAGACACGTGAAAGTAAGACTTTGTTAGAAGAGAAAATATTTTAATACATCGCCTTCTCATCCAAGAAGTCCATTTTTCACATAGACAGAATGTCTCCAACATCGCACTCGTGACTTTAGCGTCTCCATAATGTCTTAAATTGTGATCCTAGCTGTCAGGGAACAATCATCAACCTAGTGCCCACATGGCAATGAGAACCCTTTGCAACCAATTCTGTTGGAATGAAGGCTATAAAAGGTAGTGATGGTGAGGAGGTGAGAACAGATTGAATCAACAATGGTTTTAACATCTAGCATTGAATATACTCTGGATTTGCTCTCTTTGGAAATCCATCAAGATAAGAGACAGAAGATGTGATACCCAATATCAATAGTTCCCCATCTCCATCATTTTCAGCTTCTTAATAATTTATGAGTCAAGGTCAAATCCTCCATCCCTAACTTAAAAAACAACGTAAGAAAAATATTCTCCTAAATGATCCTAAAGTAACATAACAGTAAAAATGAAACTCAAGTACCAAATCTTAAACTTAACAATTGAGTTATTTAGGTATATCCAATCTCCTGCAGAACTTGATTGGTGCTCTTCCTTTCAATATCCACTGCCCTCAAAAGGAGTAAAGCAATAATGTCTAGTTGGATCCATGTTGCATACTTAAAAAAATCTAAAGGGGTTTCACTTTAGCGCCATACAAAGCCCAAAATACATTTAAGGCAACAGATAAGAATGCAAATAATAGAACCCACCTTACTGCAAGATGAGTTACGTGTTCTTAATACACGACAGCTAAGAATTATGCAGTGAGATGGGGATAAAAATAATATCTTAATAAAGGAAACGAATCAACATCCTGAAAAAACATGCAAATTTAATAAACCTTAAATAATCAATGAGAAATCATATCCACACCATAAAAATCAACTGCATAATGCTACTTAATGCTAATAATTAAAAATTACTTTTGCTATCGAAAGTTTTGACCCAACCAGCTTAAAAAAAAAAAAAAAAGAACAAAGACCACATAAAACTCAAACTTGAAAGAATCCTTTGATGGTTGCACTGAAAAATAAAAGGCAGATTTATCGCAAATCAAAAGCTTAGAGAAAAGATTGATTTCGCTCACCATTGGAAGCTGATTTCTTCCCTCGTTTGATCCTCTCGAGCTGAACTTGTGTATCCAGGAACATTTGCGTCCTCTGCACCTCTAAATCTTTGGCAAACTGCATTCTCTGCTTTTCCAACTCCACCATCTGCCTCAATTTCTCAGCTTCCACCCTCTCATACACCTCACCGAACTTTTCTATGGCCCTGGCCAACTTCATCATTCCTTCACCCTCGCCTTCATCATCTTCACTCATCCTATCATCCTCATCCTCGTCTTCCTCGTCATCCTCTGCCTCAGCTGCCGCCGCCGCTGCAGCCATTGCCGAGTAATTCCTACGAAGAAAGCTCCCATCCATAGTCGGCACGGACCTCTTCTGCGGAATGGCTACTGTTGCTGCCTTCATAGCAGCAGGAGACGGCGTCTTTCTATACGTCCAAGGAAGCGCCAAAGGAGGAGAAGACGGCATCGATGGCGAGGGTTTCTTCTGCAAACAGCTCGATCCAATCAGAGAATCTAACCGGTCGTAAAACGGCCAAGAGGAGGCCGGCGCCCCATTAAATCCGGAAACCCTAGCCTTCTCAACCTTGTACTTCTTCTTGATAGTATCGATCCGGTTCTTGCACTGCACATCCGTCCGATGCGTCTTCTTAGTATGTCCATGTAGAGCGTTGACGGCATCGGCCACATCCTGCCAGTCCTTCTGCCGGAGGTTTCCGCGATTGAGCTCAATATAGCGGCGGCCCCAGGTGTCGATTAAGGTAGAGGTAGCGTCCTCGCTCCAGCAATCTTCACGGACGGGCAAGTGGCGGGAATGAGAGGGAGGCGAAGAGACGGAGTCCGGTAAGTCGACCATCGAAAGACGGCGGAAAAGAGAACCGGAGAAAGGGGGAGAGCAGAGGAAGAGGGGAAAGAGAGGGTAAATGGGGAGAGATGGGAATAGGTAAAGGAGGGTAAAAGGGGTAGTGTCGGCGATCAAGTGCCGGACGCGTGAGCCGCGAGTGTAGGGGCGGGTGAGTGGGAGAGGAAGGGTCGAGCCGTTGTGGTCGCCGGGGGAGGGAGCCGTTTAGGGACCGTTGATGGCTTGGCTCGGTCCACGTCCACGTCCACCTTCCCGTCATCATTCACCCTCGCAATGCAAAAGCTTTTAACGCTTGTTTCACAGTTATGGCTTCAATTTATATCAATCCTTGCCTTGTCCATTTTATTTTATTTTTTTAATCAACAAACATTTCTTTTCATTTTCCAATTTACTTTTGGACACATTAAACTATCCATAATTTACATCCTACAAAATAATTAATTTTCTGTTTTTTTTTTTTATATGTTTAGGTGAGAGGGAACCATTCCTCGGGCGAGAAGAGAGTGAAGAAGCACGGGAGCTCAAGTTGAAAAACCTTCCTCACTTTAAATCCCTCGCATCAAAAATATGTGACAATACTTGCTAATGCACCGCAAGATTCTCTAATTTGTTATTTTCTATTATATTATATTTATTTCTAATGAATTAATATTTTATTTGCTAATTAACTATTTCTTACTAGTAAATTAACTATCTATTTCTTAAATGTATTTAAAGACTTTCTTATAATCTTTAGAATTTCTTCATTCCGAGAGTTAGTTTTTTAATGTTATTTTATTTTCTTGTTTTAATTACGAAACAAAACTTCTGTTATACCAAATTGATATCAGAGCAATGATTTTTCCCTTGAGTTGATGGGTGAAGATGATTCTAGTGGAGAACCAACGACAATTGGTAGATCAATAGTTTAATCAACAATGTGATAGAATTGACCTAAAACTCGTCGAGACCAAAAAATTCATTTTCAATCTTCCACAGATGATAACTATGACAATTATTGAGGAGCCATGAAATTGGAGGACTTGAAGATTTGATTTTAACAAATCAAACGCCATTCGAGAAAATGATGAATTATGGAGAAGAAACAACAAAACAAATTCATCATTAAACCCTAATGTGATTGTGGAAGAACACTCTAACCCTAACCAGCCACCTATTGTTTGGCCTATCACTAGTCATGGCCAGATCGGCCGACCTTGCCCACTACAGGCTGTGAGCGACCATCGGCAACCTTCCTTTGGCTCCAAACATGGTAGCATAGTTGTGACTCGCGCACACACAGCCACGATTTGCACAAATCTAAACCACCAGCACGACTTCCTTCGCAATTTCGACCACATGGTTGAGAATTGTGCAACCCTAGCTGTAATTTGCACATGTATGAACCACCCACATGACTCTCTTTGCGATTTCAACCCAACCTTCACCTCTTAGCACCGACACCAATCGATTCAAGGCAACTACGACGACCCTGATGATTGATGAGGATTTTTGGTCAACAATAGAGCCAAACTCGACTCCGATGACAATTTTCTCAGAAAACTAGCTAGGGTTTCAACCTTTCCAACTCAAAACCCTAATGAATGAATTGTCTTCTTCCAAGTTTCTAATCAAAAGCTAATTACTAACGAACTCAAGGTAAAGATGGATTTGTCGAGCATTGGCAATTGACAAAAAAATTATTGTAATTCGCTTTGAAGTCGACCTATCGTTGCACACAGCCTTAATGACAAACCATCACCTGAGAACTATGACGACGATTGACAACAATAATTATTCGACCCAATAGACAATCATCCAATAACTAGTAGGCCTTGCGCATTATCAATTCTTATGGTTCTAGAATTCAATCAAGAGATTCAAACTCTTAAAGGTGATTCTGATTCTTTAAAAGATGTAATTAAAACTAAATATTTTCTTATAAATATTAAAGATTAAAGATTAAAGATGTAATTAAAACTAACTACCAACCAGAACACATATCTAATATCACGCCTCAAAGGGAACTCGAGGAAGAATAGGGAATGATCTGACCAAGAAACCGAACTAATACATCAAACCTTTAAACTTAGTTTATTAATATATCGGACAACAAAAGACTTACATGACAAATAAAATTCAAATCTCAAAACCAAAGCGGCTAAATTATAAGTATGTTAGTAATATCTAAGATAATGCAGTGGTACATGTTTAAAAACAGAGAAAATTTAATAATATAGAAGTTTATAAATCCCAATAAAATTTAATCTCTCGATCAAAAGTAAATTTCTAAGAAAATTAATTAGCAAGAGAAATTTGAATGCCAAGTCTACTACTGGTTAATTCATGAAAAAGAAGTATCGTTTGGGGTGAGTCGATTAAATTCAATATGGACATATTTTATTTTCGGTATTTATGTTCAAATTTGAAAATTTGATAACATATGAAAATTAAGTAAAAATCACTCACGATCTTAGAGCATATAATATCTTATGCATTTGAATTAAAAACAACAATCGCAAAAGTTATGAAAAATACCCTGATCAAATTTAGGGTTTTAAGGTTAAGGACACAACACATTCAAACTGTCCAATTACCCTAATTGAAATAAGTTTTTCACATCAAAATATAAAATGTGCATAAAAGAATGTATGCATTAAAAATAATAATAATAAGTGATTTCAACAACTATTTTATAAAATAAAATAATTAAATAATTAATTCAAATGAAAACATGTAAGGACTAAACATAAAATAAATATCTAAACTGAACTTATCACTTACCAAAGCCAAGTTAATACAAGGCCAAATTCCTAAGTCCACAATTTTTAATTTAAATTTTTTGATATGTATCCAAAATAGAATTGTAATATTTTTTGGGTTAAACTTTTATACCTTAATCCCAAAAATTTCTCAAAATAAAGTCCATAATTAGTTTGGGTAATTAACACTTGCCATTGGGCAAAAAATGGAACAAAAATTTGGTCCAAAAGGGCTGGTCCTCGTGCCAAAGGAAGTATAGTCAAGAATAACCATGATGGCCTAAGAAATATGGGTCTACCTTGCAACTCATAAGTCATTAGACTTGGTCAAAGCCAAGACCAAGACCAAGACCAAGACTAAAATCCAAAAGAAATGAACTGCGGCCAACACACAAGCAGTCTCAGTGTCGCCTTCCAACGCTGAGTCTGCGTACTTTCTCTTGCCTGGAATCATCCAAGCCACCGATTAACAAGATTTTATGTAAAAATTGATATTTTTATAATTTATTAAATTTTACATGTCAGATTTTTTTTTATTATGAGTAAGATTGAAATTTATTTCGACGTAGAGTTTAGGGTATGTTTAGAGTTGTGAGGTATGAAACTAGAAGGATTTTGTCTATTGTGATGTATAAGTATATTAAATAAAATCAAGAAACGGTGGAGTTAAAGCGTAATTATGTAAAAGTTTGATAAATAAGGGTTAAGAAAATCCTATCTCTTTGCTTGGCGCCGCAGAGAGGATGAGGAGAGAGAGAGATGTGATTATCTCTTTGAGTGATTCTTCGTGTCTTGTAGCTTAGAGATCTTTTGTCAAGCTTTGTGCACCGAATTTTATAAAGGGATTTCGAGAACTAAGAAGTGTTTCTCCTCCATTTATGAGGTTGAAGTCTAGGATTTTATGGAAAACGGATTCGAGCTTGGAAACAATAATCCATGAGTTGTTTTTGGTCCATTTGAGTAGATTTATGATTTATGTAAGTTTATTTATCGATTGGAAGTGAGAAACAACAAGGGAAGACATTTTTCACAACTTCATGTTGCTGGGAATTGCCCAAGTGTCCACAACTATAGAAGCTGGTCAACACTTTAAACCCTGCCAAAAACAGAAACATATTAAGTGTTGACCGCTTGAAAGAAAGATCATTTGAGTACATTCTTATTTTAGAAATGTGTTGACACTTCAGAATGAAGTGTTCACTGATATTGTAGTTTGGACAAAACCCGAGAAGTATGAAGTGTTGACTGCTAGGATGAAAGGTCGACCGTGGCCAAACCTGAGTGTTACAAGTGTCGACCAATGGGTTGATCCCCACTTATAAGTGTCGAACGTATGATTTTTATAACCTTGATTTTTGTTTTAGGCTAAGACGATTTCAAAGATTTCGAGTTAGTTATGTCTCTAGTTGGAAGAAGAAGCGCTAGGCATAAAGATAGAAGTTTTATATTATCTGCACTGCACTGCATCATTGTTTTCTAAAACCTTATTTTACTGAGTTGTCACCTATGGAAAACCTGATGGGGCCTGATCGCCATCATATCAGTATTTTACGTGTATGTATGTATGATTTGTATGCTTATCATTGATACATGATTTTATTATTGTTATGATGGATGATTGGTACTCATGATATTTTGAATGGTCTTAGTGTCAAAGTATCAATAAGACATCTCATACACCTTCTGGTACTTGAAAGTTGTTATGTTTGCATGTTACGAAATGGATAATAAGGCAGTGATGATACACTCCTTTTTTTTAATCCCTAAACGTGGTTAGAGTATTTGTTGATTTTTTTCATATAGATTGCTTCATAGATGACCATTATTCACCGACAACGTGATTAGATCTTCAATTTGCCGCCTATATTTATATGCCTAAGGGGTCATTGAGTGATCCTCTATTTTCACTGCGGTGATTTTTATATGATAAGTACAGTGATGGCGTATCTTTTTATAGTCATCTATGTACGAGACAATATTTAACTTAATGTCTCATTAATGGCTTGTGGAGCATGTTGCTTTGAAAAGTTTGAAAATGAGTTATCAATGGAACTATGTTTTGAAATCATTTTTTTATGACAACATGTTTTGAAATTAAAGGTAAAAGATGTTTTACATGCATTTAATGTAACATTTATACTGAGTTAGTCACTCATCCTAAATAACCCATCCTCTTTCCAAGAAAGGACAAGAATAGTGTATAGTTGGAGTTAAGAAGCTGTTTCTTTTATTTATTTTCCTTATTAATTGTTTTATTTGAATTTGTAGTGAAAACGTAACTTTTGTTTGGACTTGTATTAATGTATGGATTTAGACATGAACTTGTAAATTTTATTGAATTATTTTTACTTTATCATATTATTCTATCTATAATCATCACGTGGATCTTGACTTTTGATTAATTTTCAATTCTGCTACGAACCAAGCATTGAGTTGAGTTGTTGGATTCTCTACGAGGATCAGGATATCGGACCCAACGGTCGGTTGAGTCGGCCTCCAAGCAGCGTGACACAAAATCAATTGTCCAACATTGACAAGTCCAAAACGATTCATCAACATCGCAATTTATGGAGAGCATATGACGTAAAACAACAATCCTGCGATTACTCCAACAAATTTTGACTCACACCATGAGAGTTCAATGTTAAGAGCTTCAAACTCATAGCAGAAAAACTGAGCTCGATATGCCTCTAACATTGAAAGTAAATAAATTTAGATCTCAAAACCTTGACTACAATATTGATACATTGAGAGGGAGACTAACTTGCTATAGAGGTAGAAATCAAAATAATCGAGCCCTCAAATTTCTGAACAACCTTTCAAGGTTCGATGTTTCGTTTTGCTAATTTTTCGTAATTGTTCTCCAAATATCCTTCAACTGATTAGAGAAGAATTGCTTAAATTTCAAGAACGTCGCTCAGAAAATAGAAAGCCAAGGAAAGGGTAGTCAATTTTTCGATCCTTGAGACAGGTGTTGATTCGCCAAATCTTCACTATCGTCGAGGGTAGTCTTCCCCACGGAAAGGAAAAGCAGAGTGCGACTGAGAGAGGTGAGGGAGAAAGGTTGCTTCTTTTCAACAAAGAAGAAAAAATTAAAAGTTTTCATTCTCTTCGATATGCATCGTGAGAGAGGGGAAGAAATTAAGGCCAGATTTCTTTCCCAATTAAATTTCGACTGTTACAATAACCGATAAAATTGAAACAAACACCCACTAAATAAAATACAAGCCTCATACAATAGTTTATCCAAAATATATACATATGTGAGTCATTCTAAAAATGAAAGGGGCTATTTATGGTTTATTATTTAGAATTTTCATGTAATTGTACCCATCTAAACAATCTACTCATCGTTTACACCTAAGGTACTGCACCTAACCGTGGGTGACCATCTTACATAATTGGTTTCCATAATCTCAATTTTCATGGAAATGTTGATTACTTGCTCATTATCTATGTGTTACATATTCTTCTAGATATATTTACTTCGTGTCCAGTGCCAATAAGTATTATGCACTTCTTTTATGTGTTAGAAGTGTATAATACATGTGTATGAACAGATAGACATGTAATATCATAAACCATAGCTTATATGTCATAATCAACATAAATATGAATTTTTTTTATGAACAGCTAGGGAATAAATATTCTATCCTCATGTACAATTAACTTCATGCAAATTTATTCTCAAGGGCAACTAATCTTATGCACTTAATGTTGAAGATTAAGTCCCATCATGTTTATACACTTATTTTTTAATATCATTTTAAGTGTTAAACTAATTAATACTCAATATAAAATTAACCCTAGTGCAATTACTTTAGTCCCTATACTTCCAAAGCAGAATTATAGTTTTATCAACTATGCATATAAGGATGAATAAAACAAAATAAAATAAACCATCAATGCATTCATCTCAATCCTTGACTGCATGAATCTAGGTAGATTCTATTGTTTATCGACGTACATGCATGCAATTATAGTAATGAGAACACATTTAATGAATATATTCAATATATATATATATATATATATTGAATATTGTGTATACATTAACTACCTATCACATTAACATCCGTGGGTATATGTTAGCATAAATATACAAAAATGTTCAAGTCATCTCACAATACTATGTTTCCAAGCTTTTACTTTCTAGTTGTAATAACCAAATCATTATCCTTACAAGTTTATACTAGCACATCAAGTTTATACTAGCACATCAAAAGTTGGACTCAATGTGTATTGATATATCAAGATAAATTTATGCTTATATGTCCTGGTAATAAAAGACTCGCGTAATCGGAATATATGAAAAATACTTTATATGGTGTGGAATTCAAAATTTTTTTAAATTATAAAATTTGAAATATCTTTTCATGCAGTATCACTTGAATCTTAGAATGAGGCTATAGACGAAATACATAAATGATTATGACTTCACACTAGAGTAGCAAGCGCATGCTTTCCGCAAACATCTTTAAGATGCTACTTCTTGTATGGTGTTGGAGGGTTGTAAGATCTAATATTATTTTAATGATGGTTAACCTATATCCACATATAATTTGATATTGACTTCTACTCTCTTGCAACAAGTTAAGCAAACGTAGATGAATGATGATAAGATTAAATATAGATTTAAGAAATTGTAAAATGGTGAGCAACATGATCGTTGAAAAGTCATTGTTGATAGATCTATGTTATTCAAGTGTAGAGTTTATTATGCCTAATGATAAAGAGGTGGGACATGCAATTTTGGCTGAGGGCATCAAGCTAAGGTTTATATTCATCTAGGTACCACAAGAAGTATCACGACTTAATCAATCATGGTTGGTAGACTTGTATGAAGTTGATGTGGCGGAGTATGTAGCGCCCCGGATAATCGATCTCGATTTCCGATTCGTTATCTATTACTACTCGTCACCATCATTCACATCTTCTAATCAAATTCTTTAAAAATTTTATAATTTATTTTTTAACTTAAAACGACCATTTTAAAATTTACCGAAAACCTCGCAGCGGAAGACTTTCGGGAAAAATCATTTTAAATGAAATTCAAGATTTTAAAAACACAAAACTCATTCTTGGTCGACCCCTTCTTATTCTGGTCAACACTTCATTCGGATCTGCCGGCGCAGGTCGACCATCGCAGTCAACCCCTGTTACTCACTTCTCGGACCGGTCAACACCTTCCTTTGGCGATCGACACCTAGACCCTCTCTGTCCGCTTCGGTCGATCTTCGTGGTCGACACTTCTGCTTGCTTTTTATTACCAGTCGACACTTGCGTGTGCCGGTCGACACTTTATTGCTCTCTGTCCGAGTAGGTCGATCCATGCAGTCGACACATACGGGATTTGGTCGACCTTGTTACGTGCAGATCAACACCCCGCACTCGTCCATACACTGAGCGGTCGACACCTCAATGTTTTCTGTCCGCACAGGTTGACCCGTGGGGTCGACACTTGCCGGGTTTGGTTGACCACTGAGCCTATTGGTTGACACTTAGCCCCTAAAAAGTTGACAGAAATCAACCAAAATAGTCACGGTTTTAACTAATCGTTCAAAGCCAAACATCTGCTTCTCCACTCAATTTACAAACCTACTACTACACACACACACACCAAATATTCAATACCATTTCAAATCTTCAATTGTACATCAAAACGACTCGATCTGACTCAAAACACCTCACCACCCATACCTACGTTTGCCCTGATCAAAACGTCCCAACGACCAGCCAAATCGTCCCACGAGCGTTCTTCTCCAACTGCCTTCTAGTCCTAGGCATGATCGGGATACTCACTCGCTACTGCGTCGTCACCTACATCACAGAATTCAACTAGTAGCCTAATACTAAGTAATGCATAAAAACAAAACACTGTAAACCAATACATCCTAACACATATAGTTTCTACAGTTTCGTCTCTACTTTTGTTTTCGTCTCTTTCTTACATCTTCTTTATCTTCTTACTACTGAGTTATTCTTTACGTGCTAGACCGGGATGACACACCTCGCGGTCCACCTCACTAGACAAGGTCAAACTCAATCTAGTAAAGTGACACATCTCGCGGTCCACCTCACTAGACAAGGTCACCACGTAAAGCGGAGGAAGAGTGATATACCTCGCGGTCCACCTCACTAGACAAGACCACTCAACCTCACTTTTATTATCTTCTTACGTATCTTCTCATTTCGTTCCTCTCCTCATATTCTACTGTTTCACTTCGTAAAATATGGAAATTTATTTTCATTTCGTTCTTCTACTTTAAAACACTGATGCACAACTATGAAAGCATAACATAAAGTAAACGTGTAATGCATCCGTGATGTAGGCCCGAAGACAAAACTTCTACTACATTACTTACCTGGCATCCTTAGCAACCTGCACTTCGTAACTTCGTACGCTAACTGGGAGAACCTATAAAACCATGCATCTATTAGCTCTATTTTCCTTTCAATCGTAAAATTCTAAGGAAATATCAACTTAGCCTCCAATCTGCCTAAACTGGAATTCTGACTAAATTTCAAAATCCTACACAAATTCCTACCAACTTCAGAATTGCATAACTTAACCAATACTCGTCCGATTTGGACGATTCGAAATGCTACGAACTCCCCAGAACGTCTAGCCTCTAGTGGTCTTATCAATTTCTTAATCCAATACTCACAGCTTAGCCGAACGAAAATCGTTCCATAATTTGGGTATTCAGCTATCCAAACACTCAATCTTTTTCATAAAACTCCGTAATCCACTCATGCTCCTAACTTTAACACTAACACACGGATAAAATCAACTCTAACTCCAAATTCTTGTATCTCCCCTTGAGTTCTCACCAAAACTATCCAACTCTCTCTCTAGCCTCACTTTTATCGCTCAAAACCACCAAACCGCTAATTATTTACTAAGAATTAACTAAAACTTACCGTAGATTAAAAATTGATAGAGGAAACGATTTATCGTCGTTGCTGGAGAGGGAGAACTTGCTGAGAAAGGAAGGTTTCACGCGTAGAAAAGGGAAAGAAGAGAAGGGGGGGTTTTGCGCTGGGGAGAAACACCGAAGGTGTTTTGATACATTATTTTTAATAATAATAATAATAATAATAATAATTCTAGTTACTATTTCGCCTTTAACCTTTAACCGTTTAATAAATCTGTTATTCGGTTCGATTCCAATCGAAGTTTCGTAAATCCAACTCGTCCATTGGCTCCGAAAGAATTCTTTACCTAACGGTGCAAACTTTCCGCCATCGTTTCCAACTCAAACTTTGCCGTTAACTGATACGAAATTTTGAAAATTCAAAATAATCAAAATTTTCGAGTGTTACAGAGTATGTGACAAAATGTTTGAGTTTTAAGCATATTAAAACCGAGCATTAGAGACATACATGATTACTACAACATTGATTTATTTTCAGAGTGGACTTGAGATGGAATCATTATCGGTTTAATGACCGAAAGACCAAGGATTATGATAGAACCATGATGTACTTTGGGTTATAATTGATCGACTGACTAAATTTGCATATTTATTCCACGGAAGATGGACTACTTTCTATTGAAGTTGAGTTGGCTATACATGGAGAAAAACGTTTGTTTCGACAATATTCCTTTTCGCATAGTATTGTGAATCCTAATATTGTTGTAAGTCTTCTCATCTAGTTGTTTGATTAATATATCGATTAATTGCTTCTCAGAGTTTATCAACTCAAAAGATGTATCTCCTTTTGGAACATAGTCTTGAATGAAATGATATCTAATCTCTATGTGTTTGGTTCGAGAATGCTAGATAAGATTTTAAGAAATATTGTGGCAGTAGAGTTGTCACTCATGATCAAAAAGTTTCTCATGGTTTTGACCTTAATTCTTCTAATGTTTGCTCTAGGTAAAGAATTTAGGCTTTATTTGAGAAAGAAAAGAAATGTTGCTACAGTAGTTTTTAATTGAAGATCTAGTTTTAATTCTTAAGGATGGATCATATCATGACCCAGAGGTAAGCCTAGATAGAAACTCTAGTTAAGCAACCCAATCCTTGAAGAAAACTTAACCACCTAATTCAAGACTATGTTTGACAGTAGAAGACTTGAAATAAATCGAGCTTTGTCCCAAAGTAATGGGTCAAGATCCACATAATAATCACATAAAAATAAGATAGTGCACACTTAAATAAATTCAATAAATGTTGTGCAAGAAATAAAATATCAAACACCCAATAATTTATACAGACCTAAAATACTAATAAGATAATTAAACAAGGAATTTCTAACCGAATAACACTCAAGACAAACCACAAAAGAGAAGGACGAAGAAGGGGATATACTCCTCAACGAGTATCAACAACATCAGCTTCCATGATCCAAACCTGGAGATGAAGAGAGTTTTTGGGTAAGTGACTAATTTAGTAGGGAACCCCACACTATACTCAAATATATATGTAAAATTGATTTTATCATTTTCTTTAAAAAATATAAAGCAGTTATAAAGATGTAATGCTTTAAAAGATTGAGCCAAAAAATTCAGAGCATGAGTTTATATTCAAAATCATTTTTATTTATTTCAAAACAAACTCCACATGCCAAAGATTTTTAAATCAACAAATTCTTATTTATCATTTTTAAAGCACACTCATTAAGCCATCAGTGGGGCAAGTTCAAAAATATTGCTACATACATAAGTAATTATAAATAAAGTGAGCATCTATCATTTTCATTAGAAAACCATATCAGTGAAAAAAGAGGGTTAATTAAGGACCCCTCTAACACACTATCACAGAAAAGTGACGATCCATAGATTTGGTTGCACCTCATGAGTTAAAAGAAACTGTAAAGTGATGGCGATAAAAAAACCCAACAACGTCACCAGTGCTACCAGCGAGCAACTCAACAACGGTACAACTCGTGAATCAAAGGGTGGTCAATGATATGAAAATCAGGTATCGACACCATCACGAAATCAAAAAGAGTGACTGGCAATCCGATGACCAGGTAGTGACACCATTCGCAACATCATATCAATCAAAAATATATTAGCTAGATTTAAGAATTTGAAACTCAAAGAACGAGTCATCAATGCCTTTGTAATAACCCGGAAAATTTCAGATTTTTAAATCTAATTTCTGAGATTTTTAATTTAATCTCGGTTGGTGTTTCGGGTAAATTAAGTTATAAAATTTAGAATATAGTTTTAGTGCGGTTTTCGAAAATTTTAAATTTAGGAGGATGCGGGTTTAACGAAATTTTAAGTGGTTAAAATACGCGTGGGCATTTTAGTAATTTTTATTATTTAAATTATGTTATAAAAATAAATAAATAAATAAATAAATAAAACTTTTAACAAAACAACTTAACAGCTCGTGAAGCCATTCAGTGTTCTGTTCTTTCGCTAAGGCTGAGAGAAGCAACCGAGGCGAGTGAGAGGCCGAGCGGGAGATTGAGAAACGGAGAACGAGTGGCCAACGAACGACGGCGGTGTAATAACCCAGAAATTTCGAATTTTAACTTTTAATTTTCGGAATTTTTAGTTTAATCCCGGTCGGAGTTTTGAGAAATGTTTCAACGAGAAAGATTTAAAATGTAAGACTCGGAGCCTACTTTTGCGATGGTTTTCAGAATTTAAAATCGGGAGGTCGAGAAATTAACGAAATTACGGAAGATTAAAACACGTGAGGGCAGTTTTATAATTTGTAAATATAAAAAAAAAAGAAATCTAATATAACAACCGAATGGCTTCGGGAGGAAGCCATTCGGCTGTTACTTCTTGGTGCCGAGAGAGCCGAGAGGGAGACGCGGGAGAGGGGAGAGCTTCGAGCTCCGACGACCGGAGGAGAAGTTAGCGGCAGCCGACGTGGATAAAGGGCTCCGACAAGTCGAGAACGACGTGTAGCTCAGCCATTCCCATGCCGAAGACCCAAGGTAAACTGCCCTCCTCCTTTTCGATTTTCCGATAGCAAGTGGGAAGTTCGGTTACTTCTGAACTCTCGTTTTGTTTGAGCTTGGTTCTTGGTGTGTGGAGGTTGGGGTGGGCGCGCTAGGGGCTCGGCATTCCACCCCAAACCCGACCGAGGACAGGTAGGAATGTCTCTGTTCCTCCTCTAATTGTGGTGGCCGAAGATGTAGGCTACCTGTGTTCCTGCCTCGGCTTATTGTGCCAAGGTATGGAGGGGTTGCAGCAAGGGAAAAAAGGGGGCACCGGTGGTGCCCTGGTTTCGAGAAGAAAACCAGGGAGAGTTGTGCTGCCATTCGAACTTTCTGATCGAGAAGCTTCAAATTGTTATGAGTTATGCATATTGGACTGTAATGTGGCTGCTTGGTGAAGGAATTTGCGAAGTTGGATCGAAGTTGAATTTTTGACTATTTTTAGGATAAAAACATATTCTGTTTTTGGCCGTTTCGGGCTAGTTTCGGTTGATCGTTTCAAATTCTGTCTTTGTGAGTTAAAATAGGTTGTTAGAGGAACACTGGAATCGTTCGATTCCGATATCCGACGCAAAAGTTATGCGCGTCGGAAGTTTATGTCGGATTTTGGTCCAAGTCAAATTAGCTGGCGTTTTTCGTAGAAATTCGACGTGTGAGGGTAGCATAGCCGTTTTGATGCGTAAGACTAGTTACGAGTGAGTTTTGGTTGAGGAGAAACGAAAATGTGAATTTTGATAAAAATGGCAGATTCGGGTTTTGGTGTTTTTCACCTATTTGCGGCTTACCATTTTAAAATCCGTCTTAATATGTTAGACTAGGTTCCTAAGGGGATGTTTAGCCACTTGAATCACTCGATTCCGTCAACGGACGCAAAAGTTATGCGCATCCGAACTTTGGGCTAGTTTTCGGCCAAACCAAACCAATAGAGCGTTTTAGTTGGAATTTCATGAGTGTAGTTAACGAAGGTTATTTTTAGCTATTTGGTGAATTTTGAGATAAATACTGATGAGAGATTGGTTGTGTTTTAGGTTGAGACACTATTTGGCGAAGCTGTGCATCGAGCGAGCTTAGGACGCCAGGTAAGTAGTGCATGCATGTGTTTTGCCCAAGTGGGCCTACACTGTAGAACTTTAGGGTTTATGTGATTGATTGTGGTGTGCGTGCGTATTGTTTGACATGCATCATATTTTTAAAAACGGGAACGAAAATGATTTTTTGCATGTTTTGATGTATGAGGTGAGACGTGTGGCGGTGGTACCGCGGATCCTGCTAGTGTGCGGGTCGGTGCTTCACCAGTTGCGGATCCTACTCGAGGGGTAGGCCGGCTGGGCCGTCATGCGACGTGAATGTGTTGACGGTGAGGATATGGGCAGTGGTACCGCGGATCCTACTAGTGTGTGGGCCGGTGCAACACCAGTCGTAGATCCTACTTGAGGGGTGGGCCGACTGGGCTGTCGCGAAACGTGTGTGTGGCAACTGTGGTCCCGTGCTGGGGAGGCTGGGACGGGGGCGACGTGTCAGGGTGTAGAGTGGCGCGAGGTACACCCTTACCCTGATGTGGTTGCCATGTGGTGATGCGTGTGTGTAGCTTGTGGGCCTCGTTGCTGGGGAGTCCGGGACGGTGGCGACGTGTCAGGGTGTAGGGTGGCGTGAGGTTCCTCCTTACCCTGGTGCGGCTGCACTACGCGTCACAGATGTGACAACATGAGTGTGAGTGTAGAGACTACATGTGATAGGATTGCATTGTCGGCTTTTACTTTCATATTGCATTACTTACTGAGCGTTAGGCTTATGTTGTGTATTCTATGGTGTAGGTGCTGACGATACTGCTGGTGAGCTTCAAGTGCCTAGTCCAGAGGCGTAGGATGGTTGACGGCGTGCGACCACAGCACCGGATGGCGGATTTTTGTTAGGGCGACCCGACCCGTGGAGTTGGTAGGTTGTGACATGGTTGGTTTTAGAGGTTTTCTTCTTTTGTGATGATTATGTACAGTCGATGAGATGAGGTGTATATGTGTCAGTGTATAGGTATATGGAGTGCGTGTGATTTTGGTGACGTACGCAAATATTTTTCATGTTAGAGTATGATATTACTCTATACTGGGGACTTTCTTCATTTGTATTTAATGGATTTTCGTTGTCTTCATACTCTGATTTGATTATGGTGATTTCTCTGGATGATGGATAGAAAAACATTGTTAGGTGAGCTGTGTGCAGGGTTTTTAAATTTTGGGATAGTCAATTTTTAGCCGTTACTCTACAGAAATTTCGGGAGAGAGGTAGGGAGTCGAGGGAATATGGAATGAGTTGAGATGCGGGTAGTGAATCCTAAAGAAGGGTAGATGAGCGTGGGAGTGCGGCGTGATCGCAGGTGCGCGGGGCACACGGCCCTGCGGGTGCTCACGGGTCGTGCGACACCGAGTGAGGGCGTGCGCGCGGACGTGCTGTACAGTGGCAGGGTGGGTGGGGCACGCGGCGCTGTGAGCGTGCGCGAGACATAGTGACGTGAAGTTGGCACGTGCGGCACTGCGAGAGTGCGCGCGGGGTGTCGAAGCGGGGACGTGAGTGCGCGGTACCGGATTGTGTAGTTCGAGGGGGGCGTTGGATTCTTTCCTAAGATTCCAAGTCTTACCGTTTTATCTTAAACTGTTTTAAATGGTTTTTTCTTTTCCGCTGCGTATTTTTATATTAAGGACTTCGTGTTCCCTCTTCGGGACGCAAGTTGTTCGAATCGAGTCGAAAATTTTTCATACTCACAAATGTTCTTTTGAAAAATGATTTGAAAATGAAAGAGATAATAAATTGAGTGAGTTATGTCAAGTGTTAGTGTACGTGTAGTGTGTAGACGTACTGTAGCGCACCGGGAACGTGTGGGTTCTTGGGGTGTTACAGGCGGAGTGCGACGCCGGGAGCCCCGACGAGCTGAGTTAAGGTGTTGGTGTACCCTTTCCCGAGTTGAAAGCCAATGGTGAGCTCTTTGTTCAAGAGTAATTTGACCGAGCCTTAATGCTCGTTTTGTTTTTTCTTTTTCTCTGATGTTGATGAAATTGCTGAACGTTCTGTCGAAGGGAGGGTCTGCGTGTGTGAGAGTGTGATGGGCAGTGGGTGCTTGGTGGGAGGGAGAAAGACCGAGGGGAGGAGATAAGGCCGAGGAGGGGTTGAGTCGGAATTCAGCTTCAAGCCCGAATATTTCTGACTTTAGTTCAGCTTTATGTTAAATTGATGTGAATGTGGTTGTGTACATAGAAATTTTTAGAATTTGAATTGAAATCAAAACGGATGTTTTTTTTTAGAAAGAACAGGTTCTGTTTTTGGCCTTTTCGGCCTACCTACGGTTAATTGTTCTAAATTCTATTTTAGTGGGTTAAAATAGCTGGTTAGAGGAACGTATGGCCGCTGAAATCGTTCGATTCCGATATCCGATGCAAAAGTTACGCGCGTCGGAAGTTTATGTGAGATTTTGGTCCAAGTCAAATTAGTGAGCGTTTTTCGTAGAATTTCGACGTATGATAGTGGCATGGCTGTTTTTGGTGCGTAAAATTAAATTGAGTGAGTTTGGGTTGAAGAAAAACAAAAATGTGAAATTTGATAAAAATGGGCAGATTCGGTTTCGGGGTTTTTCCACCTAGCTGCGGTTTACCGTTTTAAAATCCATCTTAGTATGTTAAACTAGGTTCCTAAGGGGACGTTTAGCCACTTGAATCGTTCGATTCCGTTAGCGGACGTAAAAGTTATGCGCGTCCGAACTTTGGGCTGGTTTTCGGATGAACCACATTGGTGATCCGTTTTAACTGAAATTTTCATGGATTTGGTTAAGGAATGTCATTTTAAATTGTTTGGTGAGTTTTAAAGTAAAGATTGACGAATGAATTGTTTGCATTTTAGGTTAAGACACTTTTTTGCGAAGCTGTGCGTCGAGCGAGCTTAGAACGCCAGGTAAGTGGTGCATGCATGCGTTTTGGCCAAGTGGGCCTACACCGTAGAACTTTAGGGTTTATGTGATTGATTGTGGTGTGCGTGCGTATTGTTTGACATGCATCATATTTTAAAAACGTGAACGAAAATTGTTTTGAGCATATTTTGAGTATGTGGTGAGACGTGTAACGGTGGTACTGTGGATCCCGCTAGTGTGGGGCCGCTGCTTTACCAGTCTCGGATTCCGCTCGAGTCATGCGGCGTGAATGTGTTGACGGTGAGGGTGATGGGCAGTGGTACCGCGGATCCTACTAGTGTGTGGGCCGGTGCAACACCAGTCGCTGATTCCGCTCGAGCAGTGGGCCGACTGGGCTGTCGCGAAACATGTGTGTGTGGCAACTGTGGTCCCGTTCTGGGGAGGCTAGGACTGGGGCGACGTGTCAGGGTGTAGTGTGGCGCGAGGTACACCCTTACCCTGATGTGGTTGTAGTGTGGTGATGCGTGTGTGTAGCTTGTAGGCCTCGTTGCTGGAGAGTCCAGGACGGTGGCGACGTGTCAAGGTGTAGGGTGGCGTTAGGTTCCTCCTTACCTTGATGCGGCTACACTACGTGTCACAGATGTGACAACATGAGTGCGATTGTAGAGACTGCATGTGATAGGATTGCATTGACGGATTTTACTTTCATATTGCATTACTTACTAAGCATTAGGCTTATGTTGTGTGTTCTGTGGTGTAGGTGCTGACGACCTTGCTGGTGAGCCTCGAGAGTCTAGTCCTGAGGCATAGGATGGTTGGCGGCGTGCGACCGAGGCACCGGATGACAGATTTTGTTAGGGCGACCCGACCCGTGGTGGTGGTAGGTGACGGTGAGATGCATTGGGTTGTTATTTTTTTGTCGAGTATTTATGCAGATAGAGGAGTTTGTATAGACGTCGGTTGTATAGGATTGTATAGAGTGGTTGTAGTGTTTTGGGGACGCGTATGTACTTTTATATGTTAGAGTATAGTATTGCTCTATACTGTGAATTTTCTTCACTTGCATTTGATGGATTTTCGTTGTCTTCATACTCTGATTTGGTTATGGTAATTTCTCTGGATGATGGATAGATAAATACTGTTAGTTTTTGGTGAACTGTGTGCAGAGATTTAATTTTTTGGGATAGCCAGTTTTAGGCGTTACTCTGCCGAAATTTCGGGAGAGCGGTTGGGAGTCGAAAAGATATAGAATAGGTTGAGGTGTATACAGTGAATGCTAGAGAAGTGTAGATGAGCGTGGGAGTGCGACGTGATCGCATGTGCGCAGGGCACGCGGCTTTACGGGTACTCACGGGTTGTGTGGCGCCGGGTTAGGGCGTGCGCGCGGACGTGCTGTACAGCGGCAGGGTGCATGAGGCACGCGGCGTTGTGAGCGTGTGCGAGACATAGTGACGTTGAGTTGGCACGTGCGGCATCGCGAGGCTGCGCGCAGAGTGTCGAAGTGGGGGACGTGAGTGCGCGACATCGGATTGTGTAGTTCGTGGGTGCGTTGGATTCTTTGCTAGGATTTCGAGTCTTACCGTTTTATCTTAAACTGTTTTAAATGATTTTCGTTTCCGTTGCGTAGTTTTTATGTTGAGGACTTCGTGTTCCCTCTTCAGGACGCCAGTTGTTTTCGAATCGAGTCGAAAATTTTTCATACTTAGAAATGTTCTTTTGAAAATAATTTGAAAACGAAAGGGGTATTAAATTGAGTGAGTTATGTCAAGTGTTAGTGTGGTAGTGTGTAGTTACACTGTAGCGCACCGGGAACGCGAGGTTTCTCGGGGTGTTACAGCCTTAGTACCCAATCAGGGATAGGTATCAAAGGCGCCATCATCCCTAAAATTATCAACTCTCAATTTGGTTGTTTTCATTGCTCCGCTCGATACAACTCAAAACATTCGAAGACCAATATCAAAAGAGCTCAATCAAAAATCAACCCATGAGCTGTGCATATATGACAATTCACAATAAAATACCATGAGCTTGAAATTTAAAAACGTAAAATATTTGTACATACATGTAAAGAAACTAACATGTTGGCGACAGGCCCTGTCAAAGTTTTCATATGTAATACAATACAATACAAAAACCATACAATACAAATGTAATACAATACAAAAACTCATACCTCAAAGGTGACTACAATCTTACCGACAATCTGAACACACTAGCAAGATCAGACACTGGAATTGAGACATCGAGACAGAGACATTTTAAGAACCTATAATCAACCTGACATCAAACCTCAAAGCAAAACATGAAAGATTCCAATGAAAATAAATAAGGATTGGAACCTAACTGGCAAGAGACACCATTAAAACCCTAATCAGTCTACAAGGACGTACTATAGAGATCGTACATCGACCCTAAGAACCTAACTAAGAGACCACGATGAACAGTCACAAACTTTAAATTAGAGGACGACACTTGGAACACTCGATTTAGCCTAGCGGTCAACACTGCAAAGCGGTTGACATGTCATACCTTTTGGCTTTGGTCTGTGGTCGACACTTTCTTCAAGCGGTCAACACTTGATACCTCTATGTTTCTGTCACAAAAGTTCAAAGTGTCGACCAACCTTCCGTAACGGTCGACACTTTGACAATTTTCAGCGATGGAAAGTTGCAAAAACGACCTTCCTTTGTCGTTTCTCACACCCAATCGACCAAACAACATACATAATACTAAAATCTACTTAAACAATTTGGAATAAATCAAAGGATTTGAGGTTCCAAGCTCAAATAAGAAATTAATAAAAACCCTAACTCAAATATAAAATGGAGTTAGACAATGACTTACCTCACAAAAACAACACTAAGACTTGGCGATCTACACATTGGCAGCATGAATCGGACGACAGAATGGAGACAAATCATTCTCTCTCTCTCTCCCGCAAACACTAAGGAAGGAATGTTAAAATATATATATATATATATATATATATATATATATCAATGCTAGGACTTGGTGACCTATACATTGGCAGCGGGAATCGGATGACGAAACAGGGAGGAATCACTATCTCTCCTTTACTCTCTCTCTCTCTCTCACCAAGGAAGGAAGTTTATATATTATTGATTTTAATTTTTAATTAAATTTTTCTTAATCTTCTTTCCCTGGTGTGTGACTGAGAGAGAGATTGAGGGAGTAAAGGAGAGGAAATGATTATTCTCCATTCTGCTCTTGAAACCCGACACAACTAACACTACAATGTCAAACAATTTTCCAAACTCAATTGAGAAAACTTCCAAGTTCAAGACAAAATTCACTTGTGAAAATTTGATTTACTTAATCAAATTTTCGACACTCAAGTACATCGAAAATCTAAAAATTCACTAAAGGCCTCAAACACTCCAAGAATTTACTTCTAACAAACCTGTGGACAAAATACTAATTTACCTAACTGAAACTTCAGAATTTCACTACGTGGGACATAAAAATAGACACTTCGATCAAAAGTTTGCATGTGCCAAATGACAACTAGGCAAGACAAATTGAGTCAACACGAAACAATATGATCTCGAATAGTACAAAAAATTCAATCAGGAAAATAACAAATAGAAAAATACATGAGTTATAGATCACATAGAATATCAGTCATAAGAAAACTTTTGGCATATCTTAAATCTTTAGGTAATTCATCTTGATTCTCTTCAACATGAACAATTTCTAGAGTATTAGGAGTATTATTTTTGCAATGAACTTGCTTCTTAATAACATTCTCCAAGTTAAGAATTTCTATCTTCTTCTCTAATTCATCATATGATTTTTTTTTCCTTCAAATATTGAATTGATCATCGTAAGTATTATACATAGATTCCTCTAATCTTTACGGTCAGTTTTTTAAATACCCCATATACTTACTGGTTGAAGAATAGCTTAATAAATTTCATAGTCTATTTTAGAGTTAAATCTACTCAAAATGTCCTTTAAGAATAAAACATTTACTCCCAAAAAAACATAAGATATCTAACATTGGGAGTTCAATCTTTCCATAGCTCATAGAGGGGTATAGAAAAGGGCCCAACATTTTTAGAAACAAAACAAATTTTTTTGTTTGTTTTTCCATTTGACAAGTATCACAATTTTGAAAGTGGTCTTAAAAGGTCCCCTAACTAGATTGTTACTGAAGATCTTAGGTAAAGTTTCCATCCCCCTATGTCTTATTCTTCTATTCCATGGTCAACAATAAATAGATGAAAATTAGTGACAAAACTCTTTTTATCAGCAGAAGATAAATTATTCAAATCGATTGTATACACATGTCATTCATATATCTAATAAATAATATTTTTCAATTTGTGCTATCTTCGATCATTCTAATTTTTTATTCAACAGTGACTTCTTATCCTTTGTCGCACAATTGATTAGTACTCAATAAATTATGTTTCAAAATATCAACTATTAAAACATTTTCAATAAAGAATTTGAAATATTACCTATGGTCCATACTAATAATTTTGCATTTTTGGTTCCTTCCAAAGGTGACATCTTCTTTCTTTTAGTAACAAAAGTGAACTTTGAGTAATCTACCATTATATGCTTTGAGCACTTTCTACCTAAGTACCACTCATCTTTTATGAGAGACTTTCCAACCTACGAGCAAATTAAGTACTTTTTTTATCCAATTTTTTTGGGGTCTTTGAGCAATAGTCTTGGTTTCTTTAAAACCCATTTCATTTTAACCAAAGATTCATGAGCGTAAATTTTAAATGACACAAATGATTGTTGCATATTTTAATTCTTGTTATCACGAGTGAATTTAAAGACAATAGTATGCAAATCATCAATTTTATTTTTCAAAGTGTCAATTAGTTTTTCAATTGAAGAAGCAATATTTGTATGCTTTTTCACTAGCTTAGAATTTTCCTTTTGTAAAGTTTTTTACTTAGATTTAAGCATATTGAGTTGTTTGCAATTCCTCCAAAGCATCTAATAATTTATTTTCATAATAATTTTCTTCTAGGTCACTAAAGGATGCACATACCTCCTTTTTCTTAGCCATGCAACACACATTTGCTACTTCTTTATAATCCAATTTAATTTTATGGCTTGATGAGATTTTGAGAGTTATATCCTTCTTTTAGAGACTTCTTTCTCATTTAACTCTTTTTTCTTGTTTGTCTTCTTAGTGATCTCATTTAACTCCTATTAATTCTTTCATTTTAAACACATTGAGGTCACATGCTTCTTTTATTGTCGTCACCTTTGATTGGCACAATCTTGCTCGGCATATAAGAATTTTCCTAAAACATTCTTTTAGATGTGTCTTACCAAGAGCTTTCCAGTCATTAGCAGTATTGGTAAATCTTGTAAATATTTGACTATAGGTTTTGCTTTTTTCAAAGGCAAAAAATTCATGTTCATGCACAAGTAAACTCATTTTGATATTTTAATTTAGTTTGTTCTTTCACATATGATTTTAAGTCAATGCCAAATTTCATATGCATTATGACACTCTTAAACTCTATTAAACCAATATTTATTAAGAGCACAATATAACATATTAATTATCATAGAATTTAAACACATTTTTCATTTATCATTGTCGTGAAAATCAAAAGACAATTTTGACACATTCTTATCATTTTAAAATTTAATAGGAACATAATATCCATTTTCTATTAAGTACAATAAATCATAATCAGTGAATTACACATATATTCTCATTAAAGATCTCCAATAAGTGTAATTGTTTTTGTCAAAGAAAGATGTCTGGATATTGATTAGCTCTCAATAATGAACTAATTGTTTTAGAAGCCATGTATGGAATTTAAAAAAAAAATATTTCTAGAAGGTTTTGATTGTAATGAAAACTTATGACCCACTCTCGTACCAATTGTAGAATCAATAATAACCTTGGGGGTTTAATTATGTTTTTTCACTTTTTTTGTGTGATTAAAATCTTATAGTTTGCTATTTGTTAATGCAGCTTGGTTAAATTGATTACGTCTATGCTCCAAGGCTCCTTGTTTAAAGTTTCTTTTCTATATTTTTTTTTGTAACAAATGATTGAGATTTTGGGTGTCAATCAAATTGAACAGGCTCATTCATTGATTGAGTTTGTGGGTGTAATAAACTTTACGACAACTCTTCACAACTGTCACCTTTTGTCTTCATTGAGTTTGTAGGTGCCAATCGAATGTAATTAAACTCTTCAAGGGCACCACTTATTTTGTTTTTGCAATGAATATAAGAGATGGAAAGTATCTTAAGTTTGGCAATCGGACAGTTAGACTTCTAGCTCAAAAATGAAGACTTAAAACTCAACACTTCGACGTAGTTACAAGTCAATGAGTTGCATAATAGAGTGAGCTTTATCTATTATGGGTGTAACACTCAGGTTTTTCTGCTAGAATAATTTTCAGAATTTTGTATTAGTAGACGGCGGAGTTTTAGTCGAATCGAGAACGGAGAATTTCTACTGTTAAGTAAAAGATTATTTTGAGACTAATGGACAAGAGAAAATTATAAAAATTAAACGTGAAACGGACTGAATAACCGTTTGGTTGAAAGATTAAATAATATAATTAAATTAAATAAAAAAAAGAGAGAAAGCAGAGAATTGAGCGTTTGAATAACTGAAAAACTTAGATTACAGAGCGGTTCCTGTTCGGCCAAATTTGGCCAAGTTGTGGATGTCGAGCTAGGAAATGGATTAGACCATTAGAAACAAGACATCCTAAGGAGTCTTTAGCACTTTGAATCATCAAAATCGGACGACTATTAGATGAGTTATGAATTTCTGAATGTGGTAGGAAATTGTGTAGGATTTCAGGTTTAGTTGGAAGTTTCAGTTTTTGTAAAAGTTTATGACTTCTGTGTTAGAATTTCATGAGTTGGACGAAATACAATTAATGAATGTATTATTTTTATAGGTTCTCTGATTTCCCAGTTTAATGTACGAAATTATGAGCGAATTACTAAGTACGCCAGGTAAATAGTGTACGTAAGTGCTTTTGCCTTTGGGCCTATATTACAGTTCATTAGGTTGTATGCATGCTTATTTTATATTTTAGTAGAATATGCATTATGGTTTTAAAGTACAAGAATGAAACGAAAATGAATTTTCATACTTTTACAAAATGAAATAGTAGGTTGTGATACGTGATGAATGAAATGAAAAGGTACGTAAGAAGATAATGAAGGTGGGGTTGAGTGGCCTTATCTTGTGAGGTGGACCGCGAGGTGTGTCATTACTTTCCTCTGTTTACGTAGTGACCTTATACCGTGAGGTGTACCGCAAGGTGTGTGACTTTACTAGATCGAGGTTGGCCTTATCTCGTGAGGTTAGTGTCAGCTTGATCTAACACTTAAAGAAGAACCCAGTAGTAAGATAAAGAATATGTAAGAAAAAGATGAAAAGGAAAGTAGAGACGAAACTGTTGAAACTGCATACAATAGGATATGTATTGTTTTTAGTGTTTATAATTTATATGGATTACTTACTTAGCATTAAGCTAATAGATGAGTTCTGTGATGTAGGTGACGAGGCGATAGTTAGTGAGTACTCATAGCATGCCCAGGACTAGGAGACAGTTGGAGAGGTGCGCTTGTGGGACGAGTTGGCCGGTTGTTAGGGCATTTTGATCATGTGTGTGTATGTACAGGTTGTGAGCTACTTTGAGTTGTTTAGTAGTCATTTTGATGTATATAGTTGATTTTAAAAATTGATTGGAAGTATAAGATTTGGTTTTTTAAACGTCGAGTCGAAACTCTATTCGTTTTATTTAAATGAAGTATTTTCAGTTAAGGATACTGGTGTAAAGTGTCGACATGTATGCATAGGTGTAGACCGAACTAGGTAAATGTCGACCGCGAGGATCGACCTATGGAGACGAAACCAAACCTAGTGGCAACCTGTGCATATAGGTGTTGACCGGTTAGTATAAAAATGTTAAAAGTGTGGACCACGTCGACCTTTGCAAACAGAGAGGGTCAGTGTGTTGATCTATGAAAGCAGGTGTCGACTTGTTAGTGAGGTGAACATAGAGGTGTCGACCGGAAGGTTCAACCGGGCGAATTAAGAAGATTAATGTGTCAACCGGTGTAACCAGGTGTCGACCGGTACAAACAGAGCAAATAAAGTGCAGACCTGTATATATGGGTGTCGACCCCTGTGTGCAGGATGGGTCAAGTGTTGACCGAAAGTTTTAGAGGTCGATCGAAATTCATTTTTACTATTTTAAAACTTAAAACTTCATTTAAAATGATTTTTGAGTTAAAGTTTTTCGCTGCAATATTTTCAAACGTTCCTATAGACGTCGTTTTAAGTAGGGGAATAAAGTTTTAAATTTTTTACAAATTTTATTCAATTTTATGAGTAAGAGTATGGTTAGCGATCTGGTTTCAGGGATGACTTTAGGTCGCTACAATGTTTGTGTGAGAGCGAACTAAAAACTAGTGGGTGTCTTATGCTTGTCAACCGGCATGCACAATATGTCTGTTAGAGACATTACTGCGACAATGAGTTTTCTTGACTTAAGTTGGGGGCTACTGCACAGGGCATCTGCAGAAGCATCCATTGGAATTTCTTGTTTTTGAACAAAGCTTCTGCAAGATCCTGTGGCTATCCAGCGTCCATATTTGTCTCCAAGCATCTTGAAATTGAATTTCGAAAAATATTAGCTCAGGAATGGCTTTTTATAGGTTGCTCTAAACATGTCACTGTAGTCTTATCTTCAAGTTTGACAGTCGACATTTTTGTTCTCGAATGATTTGATGTTCTAGACCGTGCTTATGCAAGATTCTATTGAGCTTCCGGTCAAGTTTTTGAGGCCAAAATAACTTTCAGAATTGCGTGTCAATATCTTCTATTTTGCATACGACTTGGACTAGCTGTTCACAATTGATCTCTCAAGACACTTGTACAAAGTAATCTTCATTACTTTGATTTTTTTATTAAATTAATTTTATCATTTGCTGCTTAAAATTAATAAATATATTAATAAATTCAAATACTTATTAAAATAATATATTTTATGTACTTTTAAAATATAATTTTATTCAAAATATATTCATCAATAATTTAGACTTAAAACATGTCAATAATTTAGAATAATATATTATAATTACAACATAAGCACTTAATAGATCATAATAATTTAGAATAATATATTATAATTACACCAAGAAGCACTTGGCAATGTTTTTATCATTCTCAAAGAATTTATTATTTTAGACAGCTTAATCCATAGTAATAAAGTCATCGTCGAGGCTTTAATTATTTTGAGGACAAAGTGCATGGCAAAGATCTGAAGTGTGCTTCATTGGAATCAAACCGAGCTCTGGGCGGACTTTGATTGAAGAAAACACAGACTCAACGTCGTGGAAGAAGACGCTAAGTCTGTTTTAGCGTAGGCCATGACTCGATAAGCTATGCTGTGGTCTAGAATTTTTCTTTGGCCATGATTCACCCTAGGTTGTGTTGCGATCTAGGCAGGTCGAGCTCCATTGGGCTGCAATACAAGATCCATTTTAGCCCAATTTGTAATGTTATTTATCCAATTAATTATGAAATATTTAAGAAAAAATTGGGATTTAATATATATAAAATTTTAACCCAAAAGTTTGGCTATTTTATTTTTGGATAGGTATTAATTTATTAAATTAATTTTGCACTCTTGAGCATTGTGTTTGCATTTATTTAGTTTTGGTCAATGGTAAGCCACGTTGCGGTAGGAATTCATTTTGTATTCAGCTTTGCATATTTTATTTGTAAGTTATTTCTTTTATGAAGTAATGGTTAAATTTCATATTATTTTTTATTAAAATTTTTCATTCAAATATTCTTTTGTCCACACTTTTATATTTGGCCATTAAATTTTTTATTTTTATATAGAGAATGAGACGGTTGTTTGGGCCATGTCTCTGAACACAAAAGTTTAAATTTGTTCAAGATAGATTTTATTGTTTTTGCGATCGTCGAGTATCGTTATTTATGGCATTGTATACTCAGAGTTCGTGAGTAATTCTATTTTTACTGTGATTTTTATACGATACAAAAAAAAACTGGTGCTTCTTATTTATTTTCTAAAATAAATTATAAAATTTTGTTATCTTATCAAGTATGAACACGAATATTTATTAAATATTGAAGATAAAATTTATATTTATTTAGTTTAGTTAATTCATTCTAAACGACACCCGCTCTTTCGAGATTTAGTCAAGAGGAATTTCAATTACAATTATTGGAGTAATATTATCCTACAATATTTTCTCATTTATTTATTTTATTCCAAACGACCCATTTTGAGTTGTGACATCAACCTTTAGTCATATCTTAAGAAACATTAAGTCACTGGCCATGACTTGACCTCCGTATGGTAGAGATCAACGGGACGTTTCTTTTAACTCTGAATTGTTTTCACTCTCTTTGAAAACCTTAAACTTGTCGATGGTTTACTCAATCATGTCAGGACCAAGAGATTACCTTTTTTCATGTTTGGCCCAACATAGAGTCAAGTTGCTGGGCTCCTATACGAGTCGTCATAACGAGAGAACTTAATACTAGTTATAGTTGTTGTAGACAGAATCAACCCGTAACAAATGGTTAATCTAAATGTTTGCATGCAAGGCCACGACGTGTCCTCCAAATCCAAGATTTTGATAGTTCTTTCAGACTAGTCATTATTTTGATGATGACGTGCTATATTTGTTAGCTTAAAATAATTTAAGCTTTATAGTATTTTGACGGGGAGTTTTAAATGTAATTTATTTAAGTTGTTTATTGATTTATTATATTATTTAAGAATACTTTTTATAAAAAGAGTATTTAGTTAATATAACAATTTTTTTAATTATTTTCGGTCAACAATGAAGCACGTAAAACTTAGAAAGACAAGTATGCGAAAATCAATTTAATAGTCAAAAGCGTCGACCACTTAGAAGAAGGTGTTGACCGCATGACCAACTTTGAAAATCACAGAGAGTTTAAAAGTATCGACCACTAGAAGAAAGTATTGACCACACAACATTTTGTCAAAATCACAAAAAGTTAAAAGTGTCGATTGCCAAAAGAAAGTATTGACCATGCAATCTACCATAGCATTGACCCAGTTGTTGAATGACAGTTAAAATAACACACGACGGTTGTACAAGTGTCAACTAATTAGAAGGAATGTCGACCGATCTACTTCTTTTCTATAGACTCTATAAATAATTTAAGCTTTACAGTGTTATAATGATGAGTGATTAAAGTATTTTTATGATAAGTGGTTCTAAATGTAATTTATTTAAGTTGTTTATTGATTTATTATACTATTTGAGAATACCTTTATAAGGGGTATTTAGCTAATCTAACAATTGGCCTTTTTTCTTGGACTATTTCTTTCTTATCTAAATTCAATTAGAGAGCTCTGCAATGAACCACATAAAACTTAAAAGAATAAGTATGTGAAAATCAATTCGATAGTCAAAAGCGTTGACCACTCAGAAGAAGGTGTTGATTGCATGAGCAAATTCAAAAATCATAAAGAGTTCCATAGTGTTGACCACCAGAAGAAAGTATCAACCGCACCAAATTTTGTCAAAATCCACGGAGTTAAAAGTGTCAACTGTCAAAAGAAAGTATCGATCATGCAGTCTATCATAGCATTAACCCAGTTGTTGACTGACAGTTAAAATAACACACAATGGTTATGCAAGTGTCAATTGACTAGAAAGAAGTATAGACCGCTCTACTTCTTTTCTACAGACTATAAATAAAAGAGTGCAGTCTAGTGCAAATCACCAAACTTGAAAATTGCAACAATGTATTGCAGAAATTTACTTGAGAATCTAAGTCTTCCTAGTAGTTGACACCTCTCCTACTTCACCAACTTGAGAACTTGCTTATTGAGAGTGTGAGATTTGTGTTCGTTTGTATTCAGATTACTTTTATATTTTGGTGACCAAGTGAAAGATGATACCATGAGAAAGTGTCTTGTAAGATTTTTGATTGATACTTGGAAGGTCAATCTTATAAATTTGAGGAGTTGAAATTGGAAAGATTCTTCAAGGAAAAACTTTGAAGTGCGGATGTAGGTAAAGTTGGCTGCACGACGTTAACAAATTGTCTGACTTCTCTTATCTCTAATCTTTTGATTATTGCTGGTTAAATTTATTGCTCTAATTTTTCTAATTAGTTAGGAGATTTGAATTTGTAAACTTGCAATCAAGTAGCTATTGAATCACGAAAATGTTTTTAAATAATCTAATTTACCTCCCTCTTAGACTTTTGATCCTACAATTCGTAGTAGAGCAAGGTTGTAATCTTTTGTTATGATTAAGATGGTTATATCGTCCATTGATATTTGCTAAGACTTTCACTTTGATCTCTTTGCATACTAAGAAACAATTTATCAGTAGGTCTTCGTTCTTTGATGGTAATAATTATGTATATTAGAAAATTAGGATGAAAATCTTTATTTAACAGATGAACCATGATATATGGAATATAATTGAAAATTGCGCTTGCATTCCTATCAAGCATGAAAACTGTTTAAATGTAGACAATTTACTTCTTGAATTTGATGGCAATGATAAAAGAAAATTAATTATGAATACGAAGGCAATGAAAACTTTATATTGTGCTCTTAATAGCGATGAATTTAATACAGTGCAAAGATGTGATAAAACTTTTGAAATTTGGAGATTTCTTGAGATCACACACGAGGACACTAATCAAATAAAAGAGATTGAATTGAGTATATTAATGCATGAATATAAGTTATTTACCATGGATAAAGATGAGACTAATAGTCAAATATTTACTTGCTTTAATAAAATTATTAATAGTTTGAGAGTACTTGTAAAGTTTATCCAAATGAAGATCTCATTCAGAAAGTTCTTCGATTTCTTCCAAGATCATGGTGATAAACGTGAAAAAGAGTTATTTTGAGTTAATATTTATATGTAAAAATTGGTTGTTTCGAGTGAATGATGAATTATTCAGATCAAAATTATATAAATTGCTACAACACTATCTGCATTAGAAGAATAATTGATTTTATTCGTATTTTCAAGAATATCATATTAATAGCACTAAAATAAGTTTTATTGTTGTGTAGGAGTTTATTTAGATTAGAGGAGAAAGTATTGCTTTGAATAATGTATTATGATGATTATACATGTTCTTATCTTATTGAGAAATAGATAAGAGTTATTAGATGCATAATAATTTATAAGGCTTGAATTTTATTAAAGTTGTTATTATTATATTTGTATGGCTTTTAGAATAGGATGTTATCGAGGTTTTTATTATTCTTCCTCTATTTCTAAATTGAAAAGAAGCTTAAAACAAACCAAGAAGCAATACAATTTGATTTGATCCTGATCAATACTCCCAATATTAGAACCAAGCCATTTTAATTTGATATGTTATCTTTACGTTTCATATAAAAATTAAGTCTATTATTGTTTTTACGTAACATAATTTGGTTAGGTTTATTCTCGTGAGTTTGACTCTTATTTACTCTTGATTACTTTGTTAGCGCTACGCGTACTTACGTTAAAATGTGATTTTTTACTATCACGTTTTTGGCGTCGTTGCCGAAGATACTTCTTAATTATTTTATTTTTCTATAAAACAGTTCATTGCATAAATTTTTGTTGTTTTAACATACCATATGCTTGATGTCTAAGTGAGCATTTCGTGCAAGAAGGAGACATCAACAAAAACACTCATTTGTTGGGGGAAAAATATAGATGAATAAGAAGAAATGAGAAATCTTTCTAACAAAGTTATTGATGATAGAGATCGGCCTATTCAAGATTGTGTTAATCCTAGGCTGGACGATCTTAATCTTGGCATTGTGAGAGTAGACTTACAAGCAATACAATTTGAATTTAAGCAGATAATGTTTCAAATGTTTCAAACAGTTGGACAATTTAGGGTCATGGTATTTAAGAATCCACATTGTCTTATAAAGGGTTTTGGTGAAGTGAGTAATTTATTCAATTTACCTCAAGTTTGGCCAAAACGGTAAGACTTAAATTGTTCCCGTATTCTTTGAGATGCATAGTACGAGTTTGTTAAACAGTATTCCATCAAATATTATCCTTACATGGAGAGATTTAGCAAAGAAACTTATCATGAAATATCACCCACCTGTAAGAAATGGCAAGATGATAAATGATATCACAAGTTTCCAACAGCGTGATGACGAATAACTTTATGAAGCTTGAGACAGGTTTAAAGAGTTGTAAGACAGTGTCCTAACCATGAGATACGACATTAAATACAACAGAAAACATTCTACAATGGGCTTAGTGGGTAAACAAGATCAATCATCGATGTTGCAACTTATGACACCCTTCTATCAAAGTCATACAATCAGATATATGAATTACTAGAGAAAATGGCACTGAATAATTACCAATGGTCATCAAACAAAACATATTCAACTAAGCTTGTTGCTGGAGTTCATGAGTTTGATGAAATCACTACTTTAAATGCTAAGGTTGCAACGTTGGAGAACACTATAAAATCAATGATCGTTTCAGCAAGTTCAACGATAAGGAAAGTTTTGTGCATTTTTTGTGGAGAATATCATGATCATAATTTGTATCCTACTAATCAAGAATAAGTGAATTATGTAGGGTATAGCAAGAACAACAACTCATATTCTCACACTTATAATCCTAGTTGAAAACAATATTTGAACTTCTAATGGAATTAAAAGCAAAAAGATGCTACAACACAAGCAAACCTACAACAAATTATCTTCCAGGTTCCTCATAGTCAACACACAATACAGTGTTCCAAGCTAAACCAAATAACTTTGCTAGAGAGTATGCATCAAAACAGATATTATCTTGCAGAATTTAGCCACTTTGATTAAGAACTTGAAGAATCAAGATAGTTTGATTGCTCAAACAGTGAATACAAGAAATTTTGGACAACTACTGAGTGATATGAAAATGCCACAAAGATTAGGGAACGAGCATTGTAAAGTTATTGTTTTGAGAAATGGAAGAGAATTTGAGATTCTAAAGAAACAAAAGAAGAAAGAAGAGATTTCACAGAAGTAAGTTGAGCTAGAAGAGCAAGATGAGTTGATTGAACTAGAAAAGCAAGAAAAAGTTAATGATGTTATAGCCAAGCCACAACATTCAAATGAAAAACTGTAAAATGAGAGACTTCAGCCACCTATTCTCCAAAGTACACAAAAACATAAACAAGACGAACAATTCAAAAGATTTCTTGATGTTCTTAAACAACTTTGTATAAATATACCTTTGGTCGAAACTCTTGAACAGATGCCTAACTACGTAAATTTTATAAAGGATATTTTATTAAAAAAAGAAAGTTGGGAGAATTTGAGCTTGTTGCAATTACAAAGGAAATTGCAGTTACAATGTTAAACAAAACTCCACCTAAACTGAAGGATCCAAGCAGTTTCACTATTCCATGCACGATCAGAAATAATTATTTTGGAAAAGCTTTATGCGATCTTGGAGTTAGTATTAACCTAATGCCCATGTGATGTGCCTTGAAAAGCAATCACAGACTCTCGAGCCAAGAAACTAATCAACATTTATATTCATACCATAAGAGATAAATGCAAAGATAAAACGGAGGATACACCAAGCATACAAGACCAAAGAAACCATTTTATACACTAGCATGGAAAAAACATGATGAAGTGTCAAATTATGAAGAAGGATCATTTGCATGCAGCCATGCAAAAGGAGAAGAGATGATTGGTGGAGAGTACATGGAAAACTCTCCGACCGCACATTTCAGCCGCACGCGAACACTGTAGTGGAAGAACCTTTGGCCGAAGCACTTTCAAAAAACTTCCTAAATTATAGTTTTCCTAATTATTATTTTAGTAAGATTTCTAATTATTATTTTAGTAAAGTTTCTTAATTAATCTTTTAGTAAGAATTTCTCATTGTTGTTTAGTAAGGTTTCCTAATTATAAGGTTTCCTAATGTTATCTTAGAAAAGTACTATTTAAGCATCCTTATGCAATAATATTATACACTTGAATTTGATAAATTTTCTGAAGCTTGTATGCTCTCAATACCTGAGGTTGCAAACTTTCGTCCGAGTGCTTGTTCTTCACCATTGTTTTCCAATCTTGTGAGCTTTGTAGAAAACTCTTAAAGTTCTATCTTCTTTCTATCTTAGTTGATAGTATACACCCCCACAAGACAGCAAAAACTCTCAAATTCAGATCGTTGGAGTGTTCTTCGTCTCAAAGCAATCAAGTCCCGCATAGATGCCCAACCTAGCGCCTAGCAGACCAACATTGATGTCCACCTCATAACTTCACCATATCCATAACTTTGCCTCTAAAATTTTTAGAGGATATCATCAACATCTCAAGTAAGTTCGTGTTTAAGTTTCACAATTTTTGGAGCTACTTTCCACGTCTTTATTCTACTTAAACTCTAGTGAATTTTCGAAACCATCACTCAAAAGCCAAGAAGAAACTAACCCTTGAAAGTTAAAACTAATCTCTATACTTGATTTATATCACCATTTCCTTTAAAATACTTGGAACAGGAGAAGCTCGACTTACAACAATGACACTTCAACTCGCTGATATATCATTAATTCATTCTCGAGGACAGATAGAAGATATTCTCGTAAAAATGGATAAATTTATCTTTTTAGCATATTTTATTATCCAAAACTATAAGGCAGATTATGAAGGCCTATCATCTTGGGAAGACTCTTTCTAGCTACCAGAAGAATATTAATTTATGTGGAAAAAGGAGAACTCAAAATGAGAGTAAATGACAAGCAAATTACATTCAATATCTTAAATGCAATGGAATTTACTTATGATGAAGAAGAATATTTTTCAGTAATACAAGGGGTTGTGAAGCAAGAAATTCTGAATCAAAGAAATAAAAGGAAGAAGTAAAGCAGATTTATCGAAGCTATAACAAATAGTTCGAAGCATTAGAAAGAATAGAAAAGCAAGTTGAAATTTTAAAATCATCCATCGAGGAAGCACGCGTATTTGAGTTAAAATAGCTACTAACAGATCTTAAATATGAATGTATGTGGCACAAGAAAACTTTACCTATTATCATTTCACTGCTCTATCTTCGATGTAAGAAGACGCGTTATTGCAAGTGCTTGAATTTTAAAGAAACTATAACATGAACAGTTAGAAATATTAAGAAAATTATCACTAATATTTGTATGCATAAAATATTACTAGAAGAAGGTCACTGCTCATCCATAGAACAGCAACATAGACTAAACACAGTAATGAATGATGTCGCGACCTTGTGAGCCACCTCCGGGTTCCCGGGTTGCCGACAAGGCTAACCTGATTCGACTCCCCGACTCACTTACCCAAATCTTTATACTAAAAATAAATAAAAGTAAAAAACACTTTCGAAAAGACACACGCAGTGGAAGATAAATTTAAAACATTTAAAAACTTAACGATAAAACTGTCGTGTGAAACTGAGCGGGAAAGTGAGGACTAAATTTTTTTTTTTGAAAGGAAACTACCGTCGCCGGCCGTCGGCCGGATGGCTCAGCTGTCAGCGTCGACGCTGGCGCGGGGCCTCGATTGGCGCCAGACACTGCTCCAGCACGCGCGGACAACGGGTCGCGTGTGCGCCACTTCTGACACCACGACCCCCGCGCGCACATCACCCGACGTCGCACGCCCCGTGCGCGCCACACTCAGCGCCGCGTTCCACACTCGATGTCGCGACATTTTTCTGAAATTTTGATAGAGTGACGCCTAAAAATGTCAACCCCAAACCTGAAAATCAAAACAAAAAACAAAATGGTACAGTATCTTTTGATAAAATCATCTATTTAAACCTTTAAAACACCATTCAGAACTACAAGACTACGTTTCAAACAAAATCAATAAACCAAAATTTGAGTTTTCAAAGCAAACATTTTCATCAAACTATTAACAATAAAATTCACTATATATCAAAATCTATATATGAAATCCATCAAGAGAGATCATTCAAAATACAAAAAACCCTCAAAAGCAGTCTCTCATAAACCCCTACCATACCATACCACCATCCACGGGTCGGGTCGCCCTAACACGATCCACCAAACTGATGCCCTGGTCGTACGTCGCCAACTGCTCCCTACTAATGGCTAGGCTCCTGATACTCATCATCCTGCTCGTCCACATCTACACCATAGAACACAAAGTAAGCCTAATGCTTAATAAGTAATGTGTAATGAAACGTAAAAACTATCCATACAACCCTAACATATGCAATCTCTACTCTATCACACTTATTATTGTTTTTCTAACATCATATCGTACAATCCTCTTACTGAGTTGGGAAGCGGATTAGTTTTTCCATGTTGATTCTCTATCTGCGTCGAAGGGCGAATTACTTCTTTTGAAATCCTTCATACAAACCGCCGCCAGGTCAGTTGGCCCTTATGCCACATTGCTACTGACTCGTCGCCACTGTCCCAGCTCAACCAGCGATGGGGCCCACAAGTTGGATACAAACTCCCTATCAACGATCCTTATGCTGAGTTGGGAAATAGATTAGGTTTCCCAAGTCGATTCTCTATCTGCGTCAAAGAGCGAATAACTTCCTTTGAGGTCTACTTTCACTATCCTCACCATTTACATATCACACTACTCGCTCGTTCTTAAAACTATGCTCAAATTCATTTTTGTTACACTTGTGAAAACATGATGAATGACTAAAACAAAACATGTAAATCATCTCTACAGTTCTGTGGTGTATGCCCATAAGGGTAATACACATGCAAACACTACTTACCTGACATTCTTAGCTTCTGTGGTGATCTGTTCTACCAATACTTGGGCTCAACCTAAAACAAAACCATTTCTCATTAAAATTCATCCTAAAACTCATAATATGTACTAAAACTACGATTACCAACTCATCCAATAAAACCCAACCAAAAATGGCTCACAACCCAACTCGGCCTAAAATCGACCTAAACTTCAAAATTGCATAACTTTTTCTACGGTTATCAGAATCACTCGATTCCAGCGGCTAAACGCTTCTCAAGGAGCCTGTTTTAACATATTGAAAGGGGTTTCTAAAACAGGTAGCCACAGCTAGGGTGGAAATCCGAAAATTGAATCTGTTTTAGGGCCTAAAAATCCTACATTCTCGATTTTTCAACGAATTTAACCCAATCACCTTCCATTCATCCACATTTAAATCCCTTAAACCTATTCCAACACAATTGGAAGGTTTCAATTTTAGAAAACCAAAAAAAATAGGTCAATCCCCTCAGTTTTCTTCTAATTTTTTTGCCCACACTTTTAACAACATAACACAGTTAATTGACATTCTAAAATACTCTAACCACTTAACCATTTATAGAAAATGAAAACAACTCAACCTGCTAAACTTGTCGGCCAAAATAGAGAAGGGAGGAGGGAGGCTCACCGAGAAATCCTCGTCGGTTTTCTGCACGAAAAGGAGAGAAATAAGAGGGGGAAGCTTCGCTAGCAAGAAGAAGACCATAAATCGGAGTGGAACGTCACCGAGATTGAAGCTGTCGTCGGGGTTCTCTCCTTCTCTGCGTTGGGTTCTCTTCTGCCAAAGAGAGTTCGAGTGTGGGTGGCTTCCACGGGAAGCCACCCACATCAGATTATGTATATATAATTTAATTTTTCGTAAATTACCTTAATGCCTTCACTTTTTTTAATTCTCCAAAATTTCTGTCAATTTTATTTTTCTTTCGTTTTTTAATTCTCATATGTTCTTTAAAATTTCTCTTAGTTTTGAGCAGGAATTTTAATTCGCCCAAAAATTCTTAGGTGTTACAAAGGAAGTTGTTAAAAAGAAAGTCATCAAATGACTAAATGCTGGAATTATTTACCCAATCACAAACATCTCATGGATTAGGCTAATAAAATGTGTTCCAAAGAAAGACAGGACAACAATTATCTTCATTGAAAAGAATGAATTCATTCCAACAAGAACTGTGACTGGATAAAAGATTTGCCTAGACTGTAGGAAGCGCAATAAGACTACTTAAAAAGACCATTTTCCTTTACCTTTCATTGATCAAATGGTGAACAGGCTTGCTAGAAAACAATTTTATTTTTTACTTGGCAGATATTCAGGTTACAATCACATCACCATTGTTCCTGAAGATTAAGAAAAACCACCTTTACATGCCCATATGAGACATCTGCAATTGAGAGAATGTCATTTGGATTGTGTAATACTCAAGCCACCTTTCAACATTGCACGATGACTATTTTTCTGATATGGTTGAGGATTACTAAGAGATTTTTATGGATGATTTCTCTATCATTGTAGATTCTTTTGAAACATGTTTAATAAATCTTCATAAAGTCTTAAACAGGTGCTTGGAGATTAATCTGGTGTTAAACTGAGAAAATGTCATTTTATGATTCTTGAAGAAATTGTATTACGACATCAAATTTCTAAAAAGAGTTTGGAAGCTGACAAAGCAAAGATATAGATTATTGAAAAATTACCTCCACCAAAGATAGTGAAAGAGATTCGAAGTTTCTAGGGGCACACTAGCTTTTACCGTTGTTTAATCAAGGATTACAAAGCTCTTGTCCAAGCTATTAGAGCATAATACAATCTTAAATTTTGATGACGACTGCCTCACAACCTTCACTTTGTTGAAACAAGAATTAACTTCTACTTTTAGAATCTCAGCACTTAATTGGTCTCTTTCTTTCACTTTTATGTGTAATGCTAGTGACTTTACTATAAGAGTAGGGTTGAGTAAAAAAAAAAAAAGATAAAATATATTATTCTATCTAATATGCCAATAAGACTCTTAATGAAGTGCAACAAAATTATACAATTACAGAGAAAGAGTTACTTGTTATCTTTGCTTTTGACAAATTTAGATCTTACTTGATAGACACAAAGATAATAATATATATTGATCATGCAGTCATAAAATATTTTATTGCAAAGAAGGATGCAAAGCCAAGGTTGTTTTGGTAGGTCTTACTTTTGCAAGAATTTGACTTGGAAATCTGAGATAAAAATGGCTGCAAAAAATCAAGTAGTCGATCATTTATCATAGTTGGATAATTTATATGAGAATCAATACAATGAATTTATAAAGGAAAAATTTCAGATAAGTATCTTCTTAAAGTGGGTATCTTTATTGTTCCATAGTGTACATATTTTGTTAACTTTATTGTTAGTGATGTGCTTTCTTCAGATATGCAGTACCAAGAGAAAAGAAAGTTTATAAAAGATGTAAGACATTATTTCTAGGATGAATCATTTATGTTTAAACATTGTGCTGACCAATTAGTGCGGAGATGTGTCTCAGAAAATGAGATGCAGGTTTAACTATAGCAATGCCATGCAACATCATATGGAAGGTACTATGGAGAGAACTTGAAAAATATTGCAATCAAGTTTGCACTGGCCAACTCTTTTTAAAGACACTAATGATTTTGTAAAATCTTATGATAGGTGCCTAAGAGTTTGTTATATTACCCGACGACATGAACTGCCACTTAACAATATTATAGAAATAGAAATCTTTGACATATTAGGAATAGACTCCATGAGGCTTTTCCTTATTTCTTTTGACAATCAATATATTTTAGTCACAGTAGATTATGTATCTAAATGGGTGGAAACATCATCTTTACCCAATAATAAAGGAAGAATGATTATTAAATTCTTTTAAAAGTAATATATTCACAAAGTTTGGAATGCCTATAGCCAAATCACTTTTGTAACAAGCTTTTCAAAGATTTACTCAACAAATATGAAGTACGTCATAAGGTATTGATTGTGTATCCAAATTGAAGTTTCAAACAAATAAATAAAGAAAATTATGTAAAAAATGGTAAACTTTAATAGACAAGTCTAGCATTTAAATTTGGATGATGCACTCTTGGTATGTAGGACAATATATAAAACCCCTCTTGGTACAACTCCATAACAACTAATATATGAAAAGGCTAGTTACTTACTGTGGAACTTGAACACGAGGCCTATCGGGTGATCAAAAAGTTAAATAGGTACTTAAGTCTAGCAGGACAGAATCACTTGTTACTGTTGCAGGAGTTAGATGAATTTCGACTGGGAGCATATGATAATGCCAGAATTTATGAAGAAAAGGTGAAGAAATGATATGAGAAAAAAAAATCAAAAGTGTATATTTGAAAAAAGTCAAAAAGTATTGTTATATAATTTTAGATTAAAACTTTTTCCAAGAAAGCTTAAATTTAGATGGCCTCGATCTTTTGAGATAGTTGAAGTCTACCCATATGGTACACTGGTAATTATGGGATGAAAAGTGTAGACAATGCTTCAAGGTAAATAGACAACGAGTGAAGTTGTATTTTGAAAAAAAGTTGATGAAACAAATGTCACTTTCTTTGAACTTAGAAGAAGCAAGAAGCAAACAATAGTCGAGCAGATGACTTTAAAATAAACCGCTGATTGGGGGGCAACCCAAATTTTTTTATCTTCAACTATTTTAGAGATTCAATAAAATAATATTGATGCTACAATATTTATTGTAACATCGCATACGTTAAAATGATAATAATCTATTTATTTTTGTTTTACCCACTCTAAAATGTTTCACCCCTCATTCTCCTAATTATTGAAATTCATATTTAAATTTTTTCCATCTCCTCTATTGCTTATATATATCGATGTTAGATAAAAATCATTTTGATAGTTCAAATCCCTGATATTGTGCGAAATTCTGTATTTTTACAGGAAAAGATGGGGTCCAAAAGCTTAGGTAAGAAGCCCTCTTCGTGTTCAACCCAACCTGAGGTTGTTTCGAAGGAAGCCAGGCTCCCATTCGAACAAGAAATGCAACTGAAAACCTTCACAAATGAAAAGGGTTTCATGTCCACTGATGGCAAATTCACGGTTTGTCCAATCTCTATAGCCTTGATTATTCAGTTGAAGGATTGAAAAACTTTCTATGCTCAGCCAGATGATGTAATTGTTAATCTGGTTTGTAAATTTTATGCTAACGTTGCAAGAGATCATCATGAATCAGTACTGGTTTGGGATAAAAGTGTGGAAATCTCACCAATTGTCATCAATTCTTCTTAGAACCTGGCGGAAGTGGGTGATGAGTTCTCGAACCATGTTGATAATCAAGGTCGTTTTAAAGGAAATTGCCAAACCATACACTGAATGGACCACATTAAAAACAAGATATATTATTATTCCTCGTATCGCCTTGGTACCAAAAGCGAGAGTATGGTAACACTTTGTTGAGAATCATATTTTACCTTTGCTCATGGACAAAATATGACTAAGGATAGGGTAATTTTACTTTATTTCATTTTAACTTGAAAGTGTATTAATATTGGCATGATAATATGTCCAACTCTCTGTACTGTCGCTCTTAGGCCAAAATGGCAATTTCTATTTTCTTCATTGGCAACAAGACCATGTGAACAAGCTTGAGTAGCTTATGAGGCAAATGAAGAAAGACTTAACATAGCTTGTCGTATCACTCCTCTAGCTATTAAATGCGTGGCACAAAACAAAATGATGGATGAAGAAGTTGATGAGGAAAATGCACCAAAACCCAAAAAATAAAGAACCAAAATGCTGGAAGTGAAGTTACAACATCAAATGAAAGCATCCTTTACCAACAATAGATTATGGAAGGTTTGTAAATAAATTGGGGAAGTAATAAGAAACATTGACTGTGATGAAAAAGAAAATAAGTCACCAAGAGGTGCAATAATGTCTCATCAACGAACAACTTACCAAAATAAGAACCAAGAGTAAGGTATTATGGAGCTGCTATACAAAATTCAAGGATCAAGCCCCAACTGCCATGTAAGACCATGAGAAAACCCCCGCGTTCCCGGTGCGCTACAATGCATCTACACACTATACACACTAACACTTGATATAATTCACTCAATTTAATACCCCTTTTGTTTTCAAATCATTTTCAAAAGAACCTTTGTTAGTATGAAAAATTTTCGACTCGATTCGAAAACAACTCGCGTCCCGAAGAGGGAACACGAAATCTTCAACATAAAAACTATGCAGCGGAAAAGAAAACAATTTAAGATAGTTTAAGATAAAACGGTAAGACTCGAAGTCATAGAAAACAATCCAACGCACCCCTCGAACTACACATTCCGGTGCCGCGCACTCACGTCCCCACTTCGACACCCCGTGCGCACTCTCGCGGTGCCGCACGTGTCAACTCAACGTTACTGTGTCTCGTGCACACTCACAGCGCCGCGTGCCTGCCGCTGTACAGCACGTCCCCGCGCACGCCCTCACCGGCGCCACACGACTCGTGAGTATCCGCAGGACTGCGTGCCCCGCGCACCTGCAATCACGCCGTACTCCCACGCTCATCTACACTTTTCTAGCATTCACTGTACACACCTCAACCTATTTCATATCCTCTCGAGTCCCAACCCCTCTCCCGAAATTTCGGTAGAGTAACGCCTAAAAACTGGCTATCCCAAAAATTTAAAATCCTGCACACAGTTCACCAAAACTAACAATATTTATCTACCCATCATCCAGAGAAATCACCATAACACAATCAGAGTATGAAGACAACAAAAATCCATCAATTTCAAACGAAGAAAATTCACAGTATAGAGCAATTCTAAGCTCCTACATGTAAAATATATGTGTACGTCGCCAAAATCACACGCACTCCATATACACCTATACACTGACGCATATACAACTCATCTCATCGGCTGTACATAATCACCACCAAAAGGAAAAAAATACCTGCAAACAAACCAGGCCATCACCTACCATCTCCACGGGTCGGGTCGCCCTAACAAAAATCCGCCATCCAGTGCCTCGGTCGCACGCCGCCAACCATCTTATGCCTCAGGACTAAACTCTCGAGGCTCACCAGCAAGGTCGTCAGCACCTACACCACAGAACACACAACATAAGCCTAACGCTCAGTAAGTAATGCGATATGAAAGTAAAAGCCGACAATGCAATCCTATCATATGCAGTCTCTACACTCACACTCATGTTGTCACATCTGTGACGCGTAGTGCAGCCGCACCAGGGTAAGGAGGAACCTCACGCCACCCTACACCCTGACACGTCGCCACTGTCCCGGACTCCCCAGCAACGAGGCCCACAAGCTATACACACGCATCACCACACGACAACCACATCAGGGTAAGGGTGTACCTCGCGCCACACTACACCCTGACACGTCGCCCCCGTCCCAGCCTCCCCAGCACAGGGCCACAGTTGCCACACACACACGTTTCGCAACAGTCCAGCCGGCCCACCCCTCGAGTGGGATCCGCGACTGGTGTTGCACCGGCCCACACACTAGTAGGATCCGCAGTACCACTGCCCATCACCCTCACCGTCAACACATTCACGTCGCATGACGGCCCAGCCAGCCCACTCCTCGAACAGAATCCGCGACTAGTGAAGCACTGACCCACACACTAGCAGGATCCGCTGTACCACCGCCACACGTCTCACCACATACTCAAAACATTTTCGTTCACGTTTTTAAAATATGATGCATGTCAAACAATACGCACGCACACTACAATCAACAACATAAAATCCTAAAGTTCTACGGTGTAGGCCCACTTGAGCAAAACACATGCATGCACTACTTATCTGGCGTCTTAAGATCACTCGACGCACCGCTTCGCCAAAAAGTATCTCAACCTAAAACACAAGTAATCACTCATCAATATTCACTTCAAAATTCACCAAATAAGCTAAAATAATATTCCTTAACTAAACTTATGAAGTTCAAGTTAAAACGGTCACAAAAAATGGATTTGTCCGAAAACCAGCCTGAAGTTTGGACGCGCATAACTTTTGCGTTCGTCAACGGAATCGAATGATTCAAGTGGCTAAATGTCCCCTTAGGAACCTAGTTTAACCTGCTAAGACGGATTTTAAAACAGTAAGCAGCAGATAGGTGAAAAACACCAAAAACCAAATCTGCCATTTTTATCCAATTTCACATTTTCGTTTCTCTTCAACCAAAACTCACTCAAATTTAGTTTTACGCACCAAAAACAGCCATGCCACTATCACACGTTGAAATTCCACGAAAAGCGCTCACTAATTTGACTTGGACTAAAATTTGACATAAACTTCCACGCGCATAACTTTTGCGTCGGATATCGGAATCGAATGATTCCAGCGTCTATACGTTCATTTAATAACCTAGTTTAACCCACAAAAATAGAATTGGAAACGATCAACCAAAGCCAGGCCAAAAAGGTCAAAAATAGAATCTGTTTTTATACGAAAAATAGCCGAAATCTCAACTTCGATCCAATCTCGCCAATTTCTTCACCGAACAATCACATTTCAACCTATTAAGCACAATCTAACCCGAAATCAAAAATTCAAGCATAAAATCTGAATTTTGGCTCAACCTTCTCCCTCGATCTCTCTCCCTCTCACCGGTCTCCTACTGCCACCCGCTAACACACACACTCACCCTCCTAATCCACTCAACATTGCAGCCAAATTAACAGAAAAATGAAGGGAAGCCAAACCTTAGTCTCGGCCAAACCGGACAGAACAGCAGAGGGAGAGAGAGAGACTTACAGGGTGGTGTCGTTCTGCACTCGGGTGGGGGAATGGAAGTAGACTAAAATCCGACTGCTCGGTTGCCGACAACAGAACCGAATGGGGTCCTTCCTCTCGATCGTCGGCAAAACACGCTTGGCCCTCACCTCGGGGTTTTGAGCTGTTGAAACCGAACTACCTCGGTTTGTCGGAGAAGCAATGCTCGACTGCGGTTTCGCTCACAAACCAGCGCCCGTCGTCCATCGATCGAAGACCAAAACCGAGCTCCTCGATCGCCCTCTCGCCCGCGTTCGCTCTCGGCACTGGCGCAAAACCCGAACACTGAACGGCTTCGCGAAAGCCGTTCAGTTGTTTTATAAAATTTTAATTTTATAAAATAATTTAAATAATAAAATTACCAAAACACCTTCACGAATTTTTATCGTCCGTAACTTCGCTAAATTCTCGCCCTCTCGACTTTAAAATCTCAAAAACAACCACAAAACTAGACTTCGAGTTTTATAATTTAATTCCTCCATTAAATTTTTTTTCTGAAACTCCAACCGAAGTTAAATTAAAAGTTTTAGAAATTAAATTTAAAAAAATTTAAAATTTTTGAGTTATTACATGCCAGCTTTGCTAAGTTATCAACAAAGAAAATGTCTATATGTCCTCACTTCTCCACTATCTGGCTTATTGATTCAGATTCAGAGACTGACAAAGAAGAATAAACTTTAGGAAAGTACTTACTCTCGTAATCCTACACTTTCTCTATGTTTTGTACGGTAGTGGAGATGCTGCCAAATCTAAGTTTGGAGGTATTATTAGCAGTATGAAAACACGTGGGATATGTTAGGAAATGACTCGTTTTATTTTGTGGTGGCCGTAGCTTTTGATGTTGTTAATCTAATGAAAAATCCAAATTCCTAACTCATTAATCCTTGAAAAAGCAACATTGTAACATATAAATATATAACTTAGGATTGTTCATTTTTAACAATTTTCTCTCCACGAAACATAATTTCCTTTTATCTTGCTTAAGGATATTATTCTACAAGGATTTAACAATTTATATTTTGATGATGAATAATCGATGTTAATTGAAGAGAACTAGAGGTCAAAGATTCCTTTAGAAGAAACGTGTTTGGGGGTTATTGGTAAAAAACCAAAACAAAAATAATAATAATAACGATTGTAATTCCCTAATATACTTTTAATTTCGAGTGAGCCCTCTAGGTACTCGATGGATAGAATTTAATTAGAGGACTAAAGGAGGAACTCCATTACAATAATATTGACGATACTCTTCTATATTGTTATATTAGTATTTATCTTTAGGTGACACTACTGAGTAACTAGAAATTTTCATCATCAATGCTGTCAATTGCGTCAAAAAGTAGTCTTATTTAAATATCCCATACTTGTTAGAAAACATATCCTTGGAATCTAGTTATCTAAAGAAGATATAGAAAATTCAGTAATCTATAATATAAATTAGTAATTTTAGTATGAGATGATTGAACTTAGAATGTTGTAGAGAAATTTGAGCACATATACACTATGAAAAATTGTTATTTTAGATGATAATTCTATGCTATATTGTTTTGATGTATTTGGTGAAGTTTTCATAGGATTAAAAAGTATTCCAAAGAATACATGAAATCTAATAATATTGCATTGAGATTTTATAATCTTTGATCAATTTTCTGTATCACTTAAGAACGAGTAATGATTTCAGTTCGTAGTATTGATAACTCTTGAAAAATAGTTATTTTGAATTAATATTTGTATGTGAAAAATTATTTGATGGTGAATTATTTATATCAAATTTATATAAATTGTTATAACACTATATGCATTGAAAGAATTTTTTGCTCATATTTTCAAAAATAAAATATTACTAAAATAATTTTTATTCATGCGTAGATGGTGCCAACTAGACTACACAAATCATGGAAATCAAGAAGATGGAGTAAAAGATCTAATTAGAAATTTAAATTGATAACAAACATGGAAACATCGTGGAAGAAGGCAACAGAAAAGAAAATCCCAAGATATAAAAAAGACAAATCTAAGGGAATAAAAGATAGAATTTTGGGGAGAAAAAGATGTGGAGACATTGGAGAAGGAAAAGTTTTGTACAAGGAGAAGATCAGAGTAACATTGATTATTTTCTTGGAGAAAAGTTGCTGCATTCTATTCTCAATTCCATATTCTATAAATTTCTTCACTTTATTTGATGATTTTCATTCTAGGTATCTTTGTTATGATTGCTTTGATAAATTTTATAATTATGGGTTAAGAGTTTACTTTTGGTTGGGGGAGAAAGTATTTATTAGAAAAACTTTGTTATTTGTTACGATTGCTTATTTTTGTTTGAATAAATTATTATGATGATTAAATTTGATTTATGTTGACGGACAACCACTATACATGTTCTTATCGTATTAAGAAATAGATAAAAA
>CM039518.1:14263299-14293514 GCA_022433055.1 Begonia peltatifolia | reverse complement strand
GTAGTCAAGGAAGACATGACATCATAAATCCTCATATTCTAGACCAAAATTAGTTAGAAGTTGAAAGATTTGATCTTTTTCTTTCTATTTTTGTAACAGAGTATGATTAACGATACGAGGACGATATATTTCCAACTCATCTACAAGCTTTTAAGGCTACCTAGTAAAGTCACAAATGGTTTTCTATCTTAATGGAGATTAACAATATCTCGTTGAGTCTAAAAAATTTGTGCATAGTTGTTTTAATTACCGTACATATCTTGAATAGCTTCCCAAAGATCCAAGGAAGATTCAGAGAGACTAAAACTTTTAGTAATATTGCGCTCCATTGAATTAAGAATCCATGACATGACCAGTTGATCCTTCAAAAGCTAAGACTCATGTCCTGGTACATTAGGATCTGAGATTTTTCTTTGTCATTAATAAATTCTAATTTTAATCTTCTACCAAGAGCAATAGTAACCAAGGAAGGTAATTAAAATTGTTCAATAGTACTAAACCATGTTTTTGAAATGAGTTAACATCACTCGCTCGACTCGCTACAATAAATGCGGAGCTTGACTAGGTCCTGGACAACGCCCAACCCTGGCCTGATCCCAGATGATGAGTTGTGCTCGTAAGCCCACCTAGTGCCAAAGTTTAAATTTCTCTCTCCATATGGTCTCATTTTATATTACTTTTTTCAACTTTTTCTGCAGTTGCCACTTTTTATATAAAAATGAAAGTCACTTCCATTTTGCCTTTACGAGTAGAATTGGGATGCTCTTATTTTTTTTATTTTTTTCTTTCCTTTCTTCAATTTATTTAGAATAACTAAATTGTATTTTCTATCTTACTTCGTGCATACAATATTAATTTTCTTTTAACCATTTTAATTTTTTTAAGGGTAATTACCATTATAAAACTCAAACTATTGGAATTCATATTTTTAAACCATAAAATATAAATTTTAACAATTCAAACCTTAACCTATTTAAAAACTAACAAAATAAAACTTGGCGGACGTCCTATATTCTTCCGTTCTCAATTTTTGGCATAGAAAGAATGAACTGTTAAAAACACAGTTCGTCTGTTCTCAAATTTTGACGTAAAATAGATTAACTGTTGAAAACACAGTCCATCCATACTTGAATTTGTGATGACTCAAATGTGTATGTACGAGGACGACTGCGAGACAAATCTCAGCACGTAAGCCGAGTGTAAGCAAATCCCAGACTCGTGTATAGGCAAATTTCGGGTCGTATAAAGGAGTTTGTCACAATCCCACATTGTTTGGGGAGGTATATAGAAATGAAATATATGTAAGGAAATCCTCCCAAGATAGTAACACGCGTTTTGGAGGACAATTGACAATAGATTCTATAAGAACTCCGAAGTTAAAAGTGCTCCGGCGGGAGTAGTACCTGGTTAGGTAACTGATTGGAAAGTAATCGCCAAATAAATACCTGAAAGGAGGATATTGAGTTACGACCCAATCTCCAAAGCAGACAATATCTTACTGGAAAAATATGTCGTTACAAATGATATCAGAATGTGGCCAACGAGGATGTTGTGCCCCGAGGAGGGGTGATTGTGATAACCCAAATGTATACGTATGAGTACGACTGTGGGGCAAACCTCGGGATGTAAGCCGAGTGTAGGCAAATCCCAGACTCGAGTATAGGCAAATCTTGGGTCGTAAAAATGGGGTCGTTACAATCCCACATTATTTGGAGGGGTATATGGAAATGAAACATATGTAAGGAAATTCTCCCAAGATAGTAAGATGCGTTTTGGAGCCCAATTGATAACGGATCCCATAAGAACTCCGAAGTTAATAGTGCTCCAGCGAGAGCAGTACCAGGTTGGGTGACTGAGAGGATATTGGGCTACGGTACAATCTCTAAAGCGGACAATGTATTAATGACAAAAGGCGTCGTTACAGAATTTGCCCGTAGAACGGACGCACTGTTGAAAACATAGTTTGTCTGTTATCGAATATTGCCGTATAACGGATGGACTATTGAAAACATAGTCTGTCCGTTCTATAACGGACGGACTCTATACAGCACCGTCCATTCCTTCTTCAAATTAGGGTTAGAGTGAACGGTCAGGACCCTCTAAGCGTGCGTTCATTCTGTCGATTATATCAAAACCCTAACTCATTTTTCGCAAAAAATTATCAACTGCTCACGACTTCCTCTCGACCCTTCACCATTTTTTTTTTGCAAAAAATCAACCAAAATTTATTTCCGGTTAGGTTATATTATCGATTATGAATGGTTTAGTTTGATTTTTAGCTAGTTAATGTGTGAAATCCAAAAGTTTCACAGAGAGGACGGTTGCCACCCTCAGAGAGTGCGTTCGATCTCTGTGAATTACACCGAGCGAACAGTCACCACCCTCAAAGGATGCGTTCGATCTTTGTGTATTTCACTGAGCAGATGGTCAATTCCCTCAGAGGGTGTATTCGATCTCTGTGAATTTCACGAGTGGACGGTCACCACCCTTAGAGAGTGTGTCCAATCTCTCGATTTTTAGAAAGCAAAGGGTCATTACACTCCGACAGTACGTCTGATCGCTGAATTTTCACAGACCAAAGGGTGGTGACCCTTCGACAGTACATCTGATCTCTCTTTTTGCACAGAAAGTAGAGAGTCACCACCCTCCGACAGTGCATCATATCTTTAAATTTGCTAATACCATATTTTTCTTTTCGATCCTTGCAGATTATTCGAATAAGCATATACTGAAATGGTTGAGAGATTATATGCTAGGCAAAATGGTGAACTGCCAGAACGTCGGGGACCTATGTCTTCACAAGTTGGACAGTCAAATTGACCAGTTGTGAGGTCGCCACGATCGAACCAGCCAAAGTTGTGGTCTACTGAATTTCGCAGCCAGGCTTGTGATGAGCAGTACCAGCTTGATTTGTTGCACCGATCGGTTACGCTTTTCAAGTATGTAGATTTTAGAGATTGGGAATCTTTGGGAATACAGGAGATGGTTACTAGAATCAGCCTTGAAAGGGTGTTGGATTTGCGGGGCAATAGCTATGACTGTATTGTTCGCCTATTCTACGCCAACATGAGCTTTTTCGGAAGGTCGGGAACTATAAGATGTACCTATTGAGTATGGAGTTTGTGATTCCTCCGGAGACAGTCAATCAGTTGATCGGGTTTGCCAATGAAAAAACTGAGAGATACTAGCAAGGAGTCCGAAACTGTCCTTTTATTGGAACAGCCGAGGAAATAGAGTATTTAAGGCTAATTAACTGGAGCCTTAACATCGTGGGGTCTCCTAAGTCGGCAGCTAAGGATTTGAACGCAAAAGCTCGCGTAATTCATAACTTGGTGTCACGCACCATTTTACCGTGGCATGGACATAGAGATCTTGTTAACTTCATGGATCTCTACGTGATGGAGAAGCTATACAGTGGTAGGATGTTCCCCCCCGCTTTCTGATTTTAAGTCATATGTGTGAGATTGGCCAAACATGAAACAAGAACCTGCCTTACGATGAGTTGATTATGAAGATCGTCAAGAATTTTAGTATTCAGTTACCGATTGGAGAGCAGATGAAATCACAGTGAGACAGTGAGGTTTTTAGCAAGATTCATTTGGTTAGGATGAGCCTCGTTGAAACAGACGAGATATAGACATCCAGGATAGATGAGGAGACCACCCAAATTGACTTTCATAGAGAGGCTTCTACGGCCACATTACTCTCGGGGACTAGTAGGTCGGACATAGATCTTCTCTCAGACAGAGTCCTTCGGGTCGAGAAGAGGTTAACAGAGATTGTGGACTCTCTCAAACAGATGATAAACTACCAGAGAGATATGTTCGACTACCCGAAAGGTACATGGCAAATCATCCTTGATTGGATGGGGGGCGATGACTAGTCGGGCCAACTGACGAGGGGCAATGAGTACGACGGCGAGACTATGGAAGGCGATGAGGACGACGACCAACCTATGGACGGCGCTGATGAGGACGATGGCGAGCGATGATGTATATTAGTTTGATGTACTTTAGTTGGATAATGTAGTTTGATGTAATTTAGTTTCATGCACTTTATTTGATGTACTTTAGTTTTGATGAACTTTTGTTGAATTTGATGTACTTTAGTTTGATATACTTTATTTTGTTGTAATGTAGTTTGTTGGACTTAATTTTGATGCAAAATTCTAGAATTGTTTGGATCATTTAAAATGCAGGTTCATACTCGTTTTGGAGAATTCATAAAATAAAGAAAATTTTGCCCAAAATTTTAATTTTTCCACATTATTTTCCTTTGTTTTATGAGTCTCCATAGCTAGTGACAAATAGTTCTTGGATATTCAAATAACCAAGTAGTTCCATAAATTACCATGCTCATAAATTACAATTACAATTCTTCAAAGTAAGTTGTCTATAAATTTCAAGTATAATTTCAATTATAAAATACAATGGTCGTATATAGTTTTACATAATAAACTATAATATGCATTAATGCATATTATAGTTTATTATGTAAAACTATTAATGCATAAAATAAAAATATTTCGTAATCTCCTCATCATCGCCTGGTAGTTCATTAGTCTCTTCCATGGTTGCGTGTTGTAGATTACTGCGTGAAATGATAGTTGTATTAGAAAATATAATAATGAAAGTTTGATTAAGAGAACAATGATTAAAAATGTACATGCATCCCGTCAAGTGTTTGGAAACTCATAAATGTATCGTGCGAACCGGCATCGCTTGAAGTCGATCCCATCTCAGTACATGTGCATTTGTTATGCCCTTGACGTCGACATTTAACACATAACATCATAGATTTCTTCTTAGAAACTCTCGAAGTAGACGGCTCATTGACATCGTGCACTCTTTTCTTTTTTGGCCCATCAGGTTGGTGCCTTCTCTCGAGTGGAACCATTGGGGTTCGATCATTTGGTTCCAGCCACATTTGTTGGCCATTAATGGAACGAATAAAGTTTGAGTACATTGTCTAATATGTAGCACGGTGATAGTATCGATGTACGAACTGTTCCAGCAGCTGTATAATGAAATTAATGCATGAAAGGGCATAAACACATAGGATTATAGTAATCTCCCACCTCCGACGTTTGCACTCGGCTACATTCAGGTCAACGATATATTGTTCATTGTCGTTGCTGACCTCAAAGCGTGCATCTCCCGCTACATCAATACTCCAATTTTTAGCTACATTTTTTAGCTTCTCCAGCTGTTTTCTAATCTTAGGACACATGACATCAGTTAATTTGAGCATCTCGTTGTATTTTTTTACAATATGAGTCATCAAGTTCTTTCGAATCATCTCGAATATAGTACGGATCGGTTTGTCCCTAGCCGGCAATATAGCTGCATTGAAAGACTCGCACAAATTATTCAGGCTCAAGTCACGCTTGAGAATTAGAGAAAACGTATGAGTAGGCCAATGAGATATCGGTACTCGTCGAATCCATGCGTGGGCATCCTTGTCTAGGTCATAAACTTTTCTCATCGCTATATCGAAATATTCCCTCGTGGTTGCCCTTGCTACAGACCATATCGCATCTCTATATGCTTTTCCTTGAAATCATCCTTTGAAGTTTGCATACATATACCGGAGGCAGAAGTGGTGTTCGGCTAAAGTAAATGTCTCCTACACAGCAGTCGACAACCCCTGAAATTTTAAAGAAAAACAAACTCAGTATAAAACAATATATCTTTACAACGCCCGAATAAAAATAATAATAATACTATGTACCTTTTGTCGATCAGACACAACTGTCCATCCTCATCCATCGTTAGTGCCTAAGTCATCCTGCAATAACTCTAAAAATCACTTACACGAATCCTTACATTCTGACTCCACATTGGATACGGCAATGAGATATATGCCATTATTACCATCAATACTAATAGCCGTGAGTAATTGGTCGGTGCAAGAGCCCTTGAGATGACATCCATCTAAACAAATAATAAGTCTGCCCCGCTTTAGCAAACCTGTCTTGCAAGCACTCATGCATATGTACAATTTTTCAAATATCATCTTCCTATCTCGTCCCTCACCCATTACATAATCATGTATTTTCACTTTGTTCCCCGGATTTGATATGAATATTTCTTCTGAGAATGCACGGAGTAGCTTGAATTGTTCTTCTCCCTTCCTATAATTGATTTCTTTTACTTTGCTTCTTGCTCTACTGGCAAGACTGCGCGTAATGTTCACCCTATGTTCCTTTCTCACCGTCTCGATAATAGAAGGAATTTCCCAGTACGGTTGACTTTTGAATCTATCTGAATATTGTACTGCCAACTAATTTGCCAAAGTCTGTTTATTATCAATTGTCCTTGCACAACTGTGATATTTAATGTAAGACTTTATTTGGAATGTCAATTAATTTTGTAACGCCCCGAAAACCCATCCGTTTCTGGTTCGCTACTGCTCCGATACTAAATTCTTACATTCAAATCGAAAAATTTGTGTAAATTTAAAAATTTTATTCCTCGATTTAAAACGATGTTTCTGAAAATATTTTTGCCAGCTATGCAGCGGAAATTCAATTAAATTATCTTTGGATAAAAATTTATTTTGTTATACCTGAAACAAAGACTTCCGGTCGACACCTATAAACACCGGTCGACACCTAAGTCTTCTTGGGTTTTCTCATTGGTCGACACCGGGAACACCGGTCGACACTTTGTCCCTCTCGGTCTTTTCATCAGTCGACACATGGAAACACTGGTCGACACTTTTATACTCACCATAGGGAGGGTCGACACCCGTCCCCACAAGTTGACACTTTAATCCTATCTGCCCGCGCAGGTCGTTCCTCGCGGTCGACACCGCTACCATTTTTACATGGACGGTCGACACCTGTAACCAGGGGTCGACACCTGCTTCGGCTCTGCCTGTCACAGGTCGAGCCTCGCGGTCGACAATCACCTTACATTTACACTGACCGATCGACACCTCTCGATTTCGGTCGACACTTCACACCAGTATCAGTAAAATCGCACCAGTTCAAAAGAAAACCAAACACACAAACATATCCCCTCGATCAAATTCACGAAATAACACCTATGATTTAAAAACATACTTTCTTCGAGTAGGCTTCAAAACCTCAATATCCTACTTCAATTATCTATTGTACTCTTTGTATACTACCTAAATTCTTCAAAAATCTACACAACTCTATCTGACTCAAAACACAGACAAAATTATCCCCTTTTTACCCGCTATGGTTGCGTCGCCCCAACATTTTCCTGCACCGGCATGCGCCATCTCCCGCCAACTCTGATTTAAGCCTGCTCATCACCTAGCAACTCACCAGATGGTTCGTCATCACCTACACTAAGGAACACAAAACATAAGTCTAATGTTTAGCAAGTATGAAATATGAACTCAAAACCAATGCATAACTCAACCCTTACTCATGCAGTTTCTACACTCAACTGCGTTTTCTTTTCGTTTCGTTGTTTTTATCTTTCACTTTTTCGAGTGAGTCAGGCTGGCACCCATCCCTTCCATACTCGGGACGACCAATCCATAACCCACGGAGCGAGGCTAGAGGCACACATCATGTTTGCACACGGAACGGCCTTATGTAACCTCCTCCTAACCTCAATCATTGAACCCTCTAGTGCTCTCGATAGCACATTAACGGCGAGGCGTTCGCAAACCGTGTGACATTATGTACTTTCATCCATGGAAATTCCCTAGTGCTTTCTCAATAGCATGTTAACAACGAAGCGTTCACCCATGCGTGGCAAGTCTTTTCTTATCTGGTTACGTTTCACATTCACATTTCAAAACATGCTCAAAACTCGTATTTCGTAATTCAAAACCATGATACATAACAATCACGAATGCATGACTCAACCACAAAACAAACAAGCAAGCAAACAAGCAATCCTACCATTCCAAGGTGTAGGTCCGAAGGCAATTCACACACGTTCCACCACTTACCTAGTGTTCGCGAATTCTTTTCGCATTTCGTAACTTGGTGCTCTAGCTAGAATACCTATAAAATTGTAAATCCGTCAATCTTCACTTATCAAATTCATAACTCCCTAACTTAAAAGTCCTAACTCACATCAAAACCAAAACTCTTCACTAAACCCGAAATCCTGCACAATTTCTCTCCAACTTCAGAAATTCACAACTTCTTTAATACTCGTCCAAATCGAACGATACAAAATACTACGGGTTCCTAAGGACGTCTAGCTTCCTATGGTCTCATCCATTTACCATTTGGATGCTCACAATTTAACCGAACGTGGCCGAACGAGCACCGTTCCAAAATTTCACATACACAGCCAATAAACCATTCAATCTCTCCTACCAATTCTCGTATTCCACTCCTATTTCTATCCTAAGCACCATTACACGGACATAAATCAGCTCTACCATCAATTCCCACATTATCCTCCTAGGTTTTCCACCAACTCGCCCTAACCCTTGCTAAACCCGGCTTTCGCCACTAACAACACTAACGTATCAACTAACTACGTAAAAGTAACAAAAACTTACCGTGACTTTAAAAGAACGGAAGGAGAATCGATCAAGCAGAATAAAGAAAGATTGTCGGGCTTCGCGGGAGAGAAGAGAGGAGGGGGAGGGGCTTGCTCGACGGTGTTCTTCTCGGTTTTTATTTATTTATTTTATTCATAATTACCAAGTTGCCCTCCTCCTTAAACCGTTTCACAATTCCGTGATTTCATCCTATTCCAGTTAGATTCTTAAATCTCTCTCTCTGCCATTGACCTTAAAATAACCTTTCACTTAGGGGCCAAAGTTCTCAATTACTAATTCGGCCTAAAACTCTGCTGATTAAAATTTACAGAAATCCAATATAATTTTCTAACGGAACATTTTCGGGTATTACAAATTTTGCATGACTGAAGTATGCAGTCGCCAATTACATCTTCTTGACACTCTGCAATGATTCTCGTCCTCTCACTTTTAATGAATTTGATATCAAATCCATTTTTCAAAGCATAATCTCATATTTGTCTTGAATGGCCTGCAAAGAACTATATTCTCTACCCAAAGCAAAATAATCTGAATTATCTTCCGTTACTTGTATACTTTGCGTCTCGTCATCATCCGACCTCAACGGTGATCGAAGCTCATCGTCTAAGGTTTGCGATATTAAATGCAGCTCTATTTCTCCATCACTCTCTAAGCGATCGAATGCTTGAATATTACCGTATATGGGAGCGTGCTCCTCTGGATACCACTCTATGTTCGTAGGCTCATTTGCATCAATCAATCTCTCAGTCATGTATGATGATAATCTGCAAAAAATTTGCAAAGAAAATTTTGGTATTAGCAAATTTAAAGATAGTACGCACTGCCAGAGGGTGGTGACCCTCCACTCTCAGCGAAAATAGAAAGATCAGACGCACTTCGGAAGGTGGTGACCGTTCGCAATTGAGAGATCCGATGCATTGTCAGAGGGTCATCGTCCTCTGCTCTATGAAAATAAAGGGATTGGTCGCACCCTCTGAGGGTGGTAACCGTTCGCTCGGTGAAATTCACATAGATCAGACGCACTTTCTGAGGGTGGTGACTGTTCTCTCTGTGAAACTTTCAGATTTCACACATTAACTACCTAAAAATCAAACTAAACCATTCATAATTTGCTCCAACTTTAATTTGAATAACGAACAGACGGTTCTGTAGAGAGTCCGTCCATTCTACGACAAAATTCAAGAATGGAGGTACTGTGTTTTCAACAGTCTATTCGTTCTACGGCAAAATTCGAGAACAGACGGATTGTGTTTTTAACAGACGTCCGCCATGGTTTGTTTTATCAGTTTTTCAATAAGTTAAGCTTTAAGTTATTAAAATTTATAATTTAAGGTTTTTAGAATATAAACTTCAATAGTTTGAGATTAATAATGGTAATTGTCTTTTTTTTAATTAAACAATTTATATTTTTATCATCATTTATCAATTTAACTTAATGTAAATTTATTATTTTATCTCTTTGAATTCATATATTTACTATTTTATTAGCTACATTAATGTCTTTAATATGGTCAGTACTCAGAAGAAATTATTTTAGTATCAATAATATTGATTATAAATTGAACAAATAATCACAATATATGATCATCTCAATTTACCATTTACATTTATCTACCATAATTTTTGGTGTTAAACAAACGAGGTGGCTAGCCAACATGTCCATTCGGATCGACATTCCTTTACTTTTTTCACCAAAACCTCGTTCAATTTATTTATCGGCTTGGCTTGGTTCGTGGCTCACGAGCCGACTTGTCTTGGCTCGAGTTGAATTTTTTAGTTTGAGTGAGCACATTAAGTTCCCCAAGCTCATTAGGCTCTATAAGCCACACTTTTTCATATTCAACCAGCTCATGTCTATCTGTACTTACGTTCTCTCTTCCTCCATTTCTCTCACCCAACATCATGCTTTCCATTCTCCACTCTTCTCTTAAATGGAGATTATTGAGACTTATTAGTATCAATTGCGTAGAGAGATTAATGTTGAAGCCTTTATTAGTCAATCAAAAGCGAAGAGTTCTCTTCTGAAAAGCAAAAAATGATTTCGTTAATTTCTTTTACTCTATTCTCACATTACCTGTCTGTCAGGAAACTTCCTGCAAATACTTTCATGGTGGGTAGGATGGGGAAACTCTTCGAAAGAAACAAAAAAATTGAGTCAAATTTACATGCAATCGAACCAAGACAAGGACATCATTTTAAGCTCATAATAGCAGCTTTTGGTCTTATCCATCCTCTCATGCAACTCATTAGTTCTAAATCTTCATAGCAATTTTATACATGCAAGAACTACAGGGAAGAATGCAAACAATATGTTTCTGGAAATTCAAGTGTTAACTGTCTAGATTGTAATGAGCCTGTGACCAAAGCGATGCAAAACCTTCTCCAACCATAACAACTGATGAAACTACTTCATCCAATGTTGATAGTGTTGGTAATAATTAGGTCGATAAGCAAATGTTATTAAAATTGTTTTTGCTGTAATTAATAAATAATTTTTATATTTATATTATTTGATATATTTTATAAATTCAAAGAAAAATAAGTGATTATTTGTGTAATTTTAAATTTACATATATAATAATATATGTGAGATTAAATTTAAAAATAAATAATTACATTAATCCGTTACTTATATTTGAAGTATAAAATCTTCAAATTAACAAAGTAATAAATACAGTTCACTTCGTTGAAAATGTATAGTTATATCCCGATTATATATGTAGTGATATTAAGTGATTGTATATTATATAATATGATTATATAGAACTGAAGCAGATTAAATTATGTTATTATAATAATATTCGTTAAATGAAAAACAATTAATTTTATCATTTTGATGGTCATATATATATGATTCCTAATTCATTGTATTTAATATACTCATATTTCATTTTAATTATTCTTTGATTTACTCGATAAAATTTTGTATAAGTTACATTACATAAACTTTGTATTTTGAAAATAAATTAAATGAGTAGTTAGCAATACTAATATTGATATGATGAAATTTATAATACAAACCCTAAACTATCATTCTCAACGTTCTTAACCTTAAACTATGAAACACTTAACAAATCCAACCCTAGCAGACATCCGTTTACTGTTCGTTCTCAAATTTTGCTATCGAACGGATGTTTTCTTAATATCAAAGTCTGTTTTTCACATAAAACGGACAGACTGTTTCAAAACACTGTCCGTCTGTTTATATTTTTTGCCACATACAGTGCGCACTCTCCAACAACACTATCTGTCCGTTTGTCTCTGATGACGTGGCACTCGGAATGGTTGCATCAGACGCACTCTTGGGTGGTGTTCACCCTCCGTTATACATCGTCCGTTCGTTCTTGTTTCAGTGCATTATATGAATGGAAGCACGTTGGATCAACAAGATAAAGAACGGACGGAATTGCATTTGGAGAGTCCGTCCGTTGTCTTCAGCAGATGCACTCTCTATATAACGCTCCGGAAACCTACCCGTTTCCAGTTCGCTAGTGCTCTGACACAAACACCTTACACTCGTATCGTAAGATTTTGAAATCTTTATTTCCTCGACTTAAAATGACATTTTAAACATTTTAATCAACATCGCAGCGGAAAACGCATTTAAAATCAGTTTAAATAACTTTACCTTTTGAAATATAAAAACAAAGGGGCCGGTCAACACCTACAGACGCCAGTCGACATTTGATTGGTCTCGGGTTTTCACATCGGTCAACACCGGAAACACAAGTCGACACTACATTTCCCTCGGGTCTTTTCCTCGGTCGACACCTAGAAATATCGGTCGACACCTTTATCCTCTCTGCCCGTGCAGGTTGTACCCCGCGGTCGACACCGCTACAATTTTTACATGGTCCGGTCGACACCTGTAACCAGGGGTCGACACCTGTTTCGGCTCTGCCTGTCACAGGTCGAGCCTCGCGGTCGACAGTCCCCTTACATTTATACTGACCGGTCGACACCTCTCGACTTCGATCGACACCTCACCCCAGTATTAGTAAAATCACACCAATTCATAAAACAGGACGCAAAGCAATATTTCTTCAATCAAATTCATGAAGTAAAACCTATGAGTTGAAAATATAACTTCTCCAAATAAATTTCAAAATGACAACATTCTACTTAATTTATCCACAATACTCTTATTACACCACCTAAAATTCTCAAAATCTCTATAACCTTGTTCGACTCAAAACAATTACAAATCATTCCTTTTACCCGCCATGGTCGTGTCGCCCCAACATTTTCTTGCACCGGCACACGACGTCTCCTGCCAACTTTGATCTAGGCTTGCCCATTATCTAGCAACTCACCAGATAGCTCATCGTTACCTACACCAAGGAACACAAAACATAAGACTAATGCTTAGTAAGTATGGAATATGAATTTGAAAACCAATGCATAACTCAAACCCCTACACATGTAGTTTCTATACTCAATTTTGTTTTCTTTTCGTTTCATTGTTTTCATCTTCCACTTTCCAATGTGAGTCAGGCCGGCACCCATCCCTTCCACACTCGGGACGGCCAATCCATATGTGACACCCCGAGAAACCCCGCGTTCTCGGTGCGCTACAGTGCATCTATACACACTAACACTTGACATACTAACTCAATTCAATACCCCTTTCGTTTTCAAATCAGTTTCAAAAGAACATTTGTGAGTATGAAATTTTTTTTTTTTTGACTCGATTCGAAAAACAACTCGCGTCCCAAAGAGGAAACACGAAGTCCTCAACATAAAACTACGCAGCGGAAAAGAAAACCATTTAAAACAATTTGAGATAAAACGGTAAGACTTGAAATCCTAGGAAAGAATCCCACGCACCCCACGAACTATCCAGTCCGGTCCCAAGCACTCACGTCCCCACTCCGACACCCCGCGTACACCCTCGCGGTGCCGCACGTGCCAACCCAACGTCACTGTATCTCGCGCACGCTCACAGCGCCGCGTGCCCCACGCACCCTGCCTCTATACAGCACGTCCGCGCGCACGCCCTCTCCCGGCGCCGCATGACCCGTGTGCACCCGCAGGGCCGCGTGCCCCGCGCACCTGTGATCACGCCGCACTTCCACGCTCATCTACCTTTTTCTAGCATTTACTGTTCACACCTCAACCTATTTCGTATCTCCTCGACTCCCAACCTCTCTCCCGAAATTTCGGCAGAGTAACGGCTAAAAAACTGACTATCCCAATTTAAACCCCGCACACAATTCACCATAATCCAACAATGTTTATCTATCCATCATCCAGAGAAATCACCATAAACAAATCAGAGTAAGAAGACAACAAGAACCCATCAAATACAAATGAAGAAAGTCCCCCAAAACACTACAACCCTTCTATATAATCTCAAAAGATCAATGTCTATACAACCCCGCTACTACACAAATACCCAACATGAAATGATAAATCCACTATCACCTACTACCACCACCGGTCGGGTCGCCCTAACAAAAATCCGCCATCCGGTGCCTCGAGTGCACGCCGCCAACCATCCTACGCCTCTGGACTAGGCTCTCGAGGCTCACCAGCAGTATCGTCAGCACCTACACCACAGAACACACAATATAAGTCTAACGCTCAGTAAGTAATGCGATATGAAAGTAAAAGCCGACAATGCAATCCTTTCACATGCAGTCTCTACACTCACACTCATGTTGTCACATCTGTGACGTGTAGTGCAGCTGCACCAGGGTAAGGAGGAACCTCACGCCACCCTACACCCTGACACGTCGCCACCGTCCCGGACTCCCCAGCAACGAGGCCCACAAGCTACACACACGCATCACCACACGGCAACCACATCAGGGTAAGGGTGTACCTCGCGCCACTCTACACCCTGACACGTCGCCCCTGTCTCAACCTCCCCAGCACGGGGCCACAGTTGCCACACACACACGTTTCGCGAAAGCCCAGCCGGCCCACCCCTCAAGTAGGATCCGCGACTGGTGTTGCACTGGCCCACACACTAGTAGGATCCGCGGTACCACTGCCCATATCCTCACCGTCAACACATTCACGCCGTATGACGGCCCAGCCGGCCACCCCTCGAGTAGGATCCGCGACTGGTGAAGCACCGGCCCGCACACTAGCGGGATCCGCGGTACCACCGCCACACGTCTCACATCATACATCAAAACATGCTAAAAATCATTTTCGTTCCCATTTTTAAAAATATGATGCATGTCAAACAATACGCACGCACACCACAATCAATCACATAAACCCTAAAGTTCTACAGTGTAAGCCCACTTGGGCAAAACACATGCATGTACTACTTACCTGTCGTCCTACGCTCGTTCGATGCACAGCTTCGCCAAAAGAAAGCCTCAACCTAAAACGGTCCATTGGTTTGGTTTGGCCGAAAACCAGCCGAAAGTTCGGATGCGCATAACTTTTGCGTCCGTTAACAGAATCGAACGATTCAAGTGGCCAAACGTCCCCTTAGGAACCTAGTTTAACATCCCAAAACTGATTTTAAAACGATAAGACGTAGACAGGCGAAAAATGTCAAAAGCTGAATTTGTCATTTTTTTATAAAATTCCAACCTTTGTTCTTCTTCAACCAAAACTCACTCGATTCAACTTTTTCGCACCAAAAATAGACATGCCACTATCACACGTCGAAATTCCATGAAAAAGGGTCACTAATTCGACTTGGACCAAAATCCGGCCTAAACGTCCGACGCGCATAAGTTTTGCGTCGGATGTCGGAATCGAACAATTCTAGCGGCCACACGTTCATCTAACAACCTATTTTTAACCCACAAAACAGAATTTAAAATGATCAACTTAAGCCTAGCTAAAACAGCCAAAAACAGAAGCTGTTTTTATACAAAAATGTGAAATTCAACATTAACCCGAACATTTCCAAATTCCTTCGCCAATTCATCACATTCTAACCTATTAAACATGAACTAGCTAAAATTGAAAGCCTCCAATTCAGAAACAAAGTCTTGAAAAAGATCACAGCCCCTCGGTTTATCCTTCCCCCCTCTCTCAGCCACCAATGCTCCCCACCACTCTTAACTCCACCATTATCGACAATTCCCGCCACCGATTGGTCGAACAGGAGAGCAGAATCATGCCCTGTTCCCCTCGACCAACAGAATAGACAGAAGAAAAGACAAGGGGCTCCGAGCTCTCAGCCCTGTGGCCTGCTGCCCCCCGATCACGAGGCACATACACGCTGCTTACACCAACCAAATGTTCGGTTTAGCCTTCAGAAAGATGGTGGGAAGGCGGCCATAAACTCTACCGAACAAAAAAAATAGAGTAAGGAAGGGAAACGTACCTTCAGTATTAAGCTCGAGAAACCGAACACAATCCCCTCCCACCGCAGTCCTCTCGCCGAACTAGTGTTCGATTCTTCTCCGTCGTCGGCGTCGACAGACCACCGGCTCTCTCTCTCTCTCTCTCGGCTACCCGCGCTCCCCCTCTCGGTTTCGCTCCTTCTCGGCCGCGCACAACACGGTGGAATGGCTTCCACCCGAAGCCATTCCACCATATAACATAAAATTTTTTTTTTAACTTTTAATTAAATTACAAAAATTACCAAAATGCCCTCACGTATTTTTATCGTTCGTAAATTCGTAAATTCTCGACCTCCCGACTTTAAATTCTGAAAACCATCACAAAAGTAGGCTTCGAGCCTTATAATTTAAATCTTTCCCGTTGAAATATTTCTCAAATCTCCGACCGGGATTAAACTAAAAATTTCAAAAATTAGAAATTAAAATTCGAAATTTCCGGGTTATTACACCATAACCCACGGAGCGAGGCTAAAGGCACACATCATGTTTGCACACGGAACGGCTCTACGTAATCTCCTCCTAGCATCAATCATTGAACTCTCTTGTGCTCTCAATAGCACGTTAATGACGAGGCATTGCAAACTGTGTCACATTACGTAATTTCATCCATGGGAACCCCCTAGTGCTCTCTCAGTAGCATGTTAATGACGAGGCGTTCACCCATGCGTGGCAAGTCTTTTCTTATCTGGTTACGTTTCACATATACATTTCAAAACATGCTCAAAACTCGTATTTCATAATTCAAAACCATGTTGCATGACAATCACAAATGCACGACTCAATCAACAAAACAAACAAACAAGCAAACAAGCAATCCTACTTACCTGGCATTCTCGAATTCTTTTCGCGCTTCGTAACTTGGTGCTCTAACTGTAATACCTATAAAATTATACCTCTGTCAATTCTAACTCATCAAATTCATAATTCCTTAACTTGAAAGTCCTAATTCGCTTCAAAACCAAAACTCTCCACTAAACCCGAAATCCCGCACAAATTTCCGTCCAACTTCAAAAATTCACAACTTCTCCAATACTTATCCGAATTGGACGATACAAAATACTACGGGTTCCTAAAGACGTCTAGCTTCCGATAGTCCTATCCATTTCTCATTTGGAAGCTCACAACTTAGCCGAACGTGGCCGAACAAACACCGTTCCAAAAATTTACACACAGCCAATAAACCATTCAATCTTCCTCACCAATTTTCATAATCTACTTCTATTTTTATCATAAACACCAATACGCAGAGGAATTCAACCCTACACTCAATTTCTTACATTACCTTCCTAGGTTTTCACTAATTCGCCCTATAACCTTGCCAAACCTGGTGTTCGTCACTAATAACACTAACACGTCAACGAACTACGCAAAACTAACGAGAACTCACCGTGATTCGGAAGAACGGAAGGAGGATTGATCAAGCGGCACAAGGAGAGGTCGTCGGGCTTCGTGGGAGAGAAGAGAGGAGGGGGAGGGGCTTACTGGGGGAGAAGAACACTGAGTTTTTTTTTTTTTTAAATATACTTTGCCTAGTTATCAAACTGCCCTACACCTTTAACCGTTTCATAATTCTGTGATTTCATCTGATTACGGTTAGATTCTTTAACTTCTCTTTCCGCCATTAGCCTTAAAACGATCTTTCACTTAGGGGCCGAAATTTTTCGTTATTAATTTGGACCAAAACTACACCGAATAAAAATTACAAAACCGAAACTAGTTTAAACGGAAATTCTGGGTATTATATCCCTCCCTCCTTATAAAAATTTGATCCCTAAAATTTGCTACCTAAACAGCTCAGGATAACGTTACATCATGTCCTGTTGTCTTTCCTACGTCGCCTCCTCCACATTGTTGTTACGCCACAATACTTTTACCAGCGGAATATCCTTGTTGCGTAGCGTCTTCACCGCATAATCTAAAATTTCCACTGGTTTTTCCCCGTATGCTAAGGTTGGTTGTACCTCAATCTGCTGTTGGACCACAACGTGTGACGGATCTCTGAGATACTTTCTTAGCATTGACACGTGAAAAACATTGTGAACTCCTTCCATAGAAGCTGGCAGTTCTAGTTGGTAAGCAGCTTTTCGAATTCTTTTTGTGATTGGGAACGGTCCAACGTATCTTGGGCTCAATTTACCCTTTCTCTCGAATCTCATCATGCCTTTGAATGGTGAAATCTTCAGAAAAACTTCATCACCTATATTAAATTCCAATTCCCTTCTCCTTCTATCAGCATAGCTCTTTTGCCAACTTTGAGCTATCAATATCTACTGTCGAATAACCTTGATCTTCTCAGTGGTCTGTTGCACAATTTTTCACTGACTTCATCCCAATAAAAGGGTGATCTACACTTCCTTCCGTATAAAGCTTTGTAAGGGGTCATACCTATCGTCGCCTGATAGCTGTTGTTGTAAGAGAATTCCACCAAAAGCAAATACTTGCTCCACGAACCCTGGAACTCTAACACACAGGCTCAAAGCATATCCTCTAAAACTTGAATAGTCTGCTCAGATTGCCCATCAATTTGATGATGAAAGGCTGTACTGAAAGTTAGCCGTGTCCCCATTGCCTTGTGCAGACTCTTCCAAAATTTTGAGGTGAACCTCAGGTCCCTATCCGACACAATTGAAATTGACACTCCATGCAATCTTACTATCTTCTGAATGTACAGGTTAGCGAATCGGTCCATGTCGAACATTATCTTTACTAGCAGGAAATGGGCGGATTTGGTCAGACGATCCACAATCACCCATATCGCATCGAACCCTTTGGCCGTTTGGGGCAATCCAATCACAAAATCCATGGATATCTGGTCCCACTTCCATTCTGGAATTGGCAATGGTTGTAACTTTTCAGTCGATCTCTGATGTTCAGCCTTAATTTGCTGGTAGATTAAGCATGTCTCCACGTACTTTGCTACAGACTTTTTCATGCCAGGCCACCAATAATGTTGCCTAAGGTCTCTGTACATTTTAGTGCTTCCGGAGTGAACATAAAACCTTGAGTAGTGCGCCTCAGACAAAATGTCTTCACGAAGTTGACCGTTGTTCGGAACATACCACCTATTCCGAAACTTCAGGGTTCCATTGCTTGAACAGCTAAATTCGGCCATGTTGTTAGATGTCATGCTCGTCCTGAATTCGTTGCATCTTAGGTCATCCCGTTGAGCTTCTTTAATTTGCTCAAGAATTGACGGCTTCAGAGATAAGGCTGACTATTGCGCTGCCGCATTTGATACTAGCTACAAATTAAACCTCTAGAATTCCACACTCAACTCTTTAGACATTTCAGCATCCATCGCTGAAATTGAGGTCGACATTTGGCTTAGTGCGTCGGCCACTACATTGGCTTTGCCGGGGTGATATTTGATCTCTAGGTCATAGTCATTCACAAATTCCAACCACCGCCTTTGCCTCATGTTTAGCTATTTTTGAATAAAGATATACTTTAGACTTTTGTGATCCGAGTATACCTCACACCGCTGTTCATAAAGATAGTGCCTCCAAATCTTTAGCGCAAAAACGACCGCCGGTAACTCCAAATCATGGGTTGGATAATTTCGTTCATAGGGCTTTAATTGCCTCGAAGCATAAGTGATCACTCGTCCATTTTGCATCAAGACACAACCCAATCCAATTCTGGAAGCATCACAGTAAATATTAACTTTCTCATCCATCACCGGAAGTGTCAATACTGTAGCTGTAGTCAATTTCTGTTTCAGCATGTGGAAACTGTGCTCACAGTCTTTCGTCCATATATACTTGACTTCCTTTCGCGTCAGACGAGTTAAGGGTGCTGCAATCTTTTAAAACCCCTCAATAAACTTACTATAGTAACCCGCTAACCCCAAAAAACTTTGAACTTCTCTTACGCTCTTTGGTCGAGGCCATTCATTGATCGATTGTATCTTGGCCAGATCCACCGATATTCCTCCACCAGAAATTACATGTTCAAGGAAATGGACCCTATCCAGCCAGAATTCGCACTTGCAGAACTTCGTATACAGCCGATGCTGCTTCAAAGTTTTCAGAACCACCTTCAAATACACCTTGTGTTCTTCTTCGTTGCGGGAGTAAACCAAAATATCGTCGATAAATACAACAACGAACTTATCTAGATACTATTGGAATACCCGATTCATCAGGTCCATGAAAACAGCTGGGGCATTTGTCAGTCCAAATGACATTACTAAGAACTCATAATGCCCATATCTAGTACGGAAAGCTATCTTTAGAATATCCTGCGATCTGAGATTTAGCTGATAATACCCCGATCTCAAATCTATCTTCGCGAAAATATGAGCTCCTTGGAGTTGATCAAATAAATCATCTATCCTTGGCAATTGATACTTATTCTTTATGGTTAGCTTAATCAGCTCCTGGTAGTCAATACACATCCGGAGTGATCCATCTTTCTTGTTTACAAATAGGACTGGCGCTCCCCATGGTGAGAAACGCGGACGTATGAATCCTTTCTCCAATAGCTCTTCTAATTGCTTCTTCAATTCATTTAATTTCGGAGGAGCCACCCTATAAGAGTTCTTTGATATTGGTTCTGCACTGGGATATGTGTCGATCACAAATTCAACTTCTCGGTCTGGGGGCAATCCGGGCAGGTCATCCAAGAACATGTCAAGGAATTCACGAGTTATCTCAATATCCTGTGGTTTTGTCTCCACATGAAGTTGAGTATCTAATATTGTTGCAAGAAAATAATAATGCATACCCATTATTAACCTCCGAGCCTCGATGGGTGCCATCACGGATAGTCTCCCCCTATTCTTCATGGCCTGTAGCAAATGCTTCGCACCATCTGAGGGTTGAAAGTTAACAGTCACAGCTCTGCAATCGATCGTTGCGTAGTGCCAAAATAGCCAATCCATATCCAATATCACGTCATAGCCCGTTATCCCCACTACAATCAAATCGGCAGGCATACCCCTTGTCCCCACTTATATGACACTGTCGCACACCACTTGATCGGAGTGCATGCGCTCACCGGACGGTAACCTTACTTCATATGCACAACCAGCGGGTTTTGGGCACAAATTCACTTTCATCACAAAGGCCATAGCAACAAAGGAGTGTGACGCTCCTGAATTTATCAATGTAAATGCGGGTACCGTATCAACTAGTACCGTACCTGAGATAACAGCTGGCCGATCCTCACTCTCGGGCTCTATCATTGCGAAAATCCTAGGCGTCATCTTGGCCGGACCTTTCTTTGCTGCGAGGCAATCTCTGGATATGTGGCCGGTCTCATTACAGGTAAAACACCGGTTGACTCTCGGCTTTGTGTAATTCTGGGAAACGTGACCAGCTTCATTGTAGTTGTAACATCTGCCTGCAAACTGTCTGCACTCTCCCAGGTGACTCTTCAAGCACTTAGGACACTGCAGGTACTTACTCTGTATTTGGGGCTTCTTGCTTACTCTTGAATCATACACCGCACCGCCTGGCCTCTTGGTTCCTGAAAAGATCCTACTCTGCTTGTCTGTGGCATGATCTCCTTAAAAAATCTCCTGGTGGTCTCCCCTTGCTTCGCACACTTGGCTTTCGCTCCTTTTACTACCAGTGGGCCACGACTTGTGCATACGCTATTCCCTCAGTTCCAGAAATTGTTACGCCCTATATATTTCTGGCTTCAACCCTTGCACAAACTGTAGCACCTTTTCCTCTTCATTGCTCACCAATTGGCTCGCAAATCTGGACAACGATTCGAGCTGCCTGACATATTCAGCTACTGTCCCAGTCTGCTTCAACTGTAAAAACTCTAATCTCTTTGCAGCTTGGACCGTCCAATTGTAGTACTTATCATAAAACATCTACTAAAATCTTTTCCAGTTTAAGTCCCTGACAGCTGTGGTGATTCTACTGTCTCCCACCAACTTTGAGCATCATTCGAAAGGTGAAATGTCGCACACTTAACCATGTTTCCTTCCTCCACATCGGTATACTTGAACATGTTCTCAATGGTGCGGATCCACCTTTCCGCAGCCATCGGGTCTGTCATTTGGCCCTCGAACGTCGGAGGCTTCAACTACCTGAACCTCTCTCCGCTAGAGTCTGCTTCATGACTCCCCTGTCCTTGATTCAACAGTATTCCTAATTGTTGGTACTGCCTGTCAACCAACTCAGTCAACCGTCTGATCGTAGCCAGGTTGTCATCACCTTCTGGCTCTACTGCCTCTCTCGAAACTCTAGGTCGTCCCGATCGTCTATCTATTTCAGATAATTCCTGTACGAGGTTAGCATAATCTAGCTTTAGTCATAATCTAACTAAAATAAACAACTACTTATAGTTGGTGGAGCACGTTGCATGGTGGCCGGCAAATGTTGGGTAATCCTTTGAACGACATGACCATAATGGCTCTGATACCAACTCTTGTAACGCCCCAGAAACCTACCCGTTTCCGGTTTGCTACTGCTCTGACACCAACACCTTACACTCGTATCGTAAAATTTTGAAATCTTTATTTTCTTGACTTAAAATGACATTTTTGAAAACATTTTAATCAACATCGCAACAGAAAACGCATTTAAAATCAGTTTAAATAACTTTACTTTTTGAAATATAAAAACAAAGGGCCCGGTCGACACTTGATTGGTCTCGAATTTTCACATCGGTCGACACCAGGAACACCGGTCGACACTATACTTCCATCGGGTCTTTTCCTCAGTCGACACCTGGAAATACCGGTTGACACCGTTATCCTCTTTGCCTACGCAGGTCGTCCCTCGCGGTCGACACCGCTACAATTTTTACATGGTCCGGTCGACACTTCTTGACTTCGGTCGACACCTCACCCCAGTATCAGTAAAATCGCACCACTTCATAAAACAGGACGCAAAGCAATATTTCCTCAATCAAATTCACGAAGTAAAACCTATGAGTTGAAAACAAAACTTCTCCAAATAAATTTCAAAACGACAACATTCTATTTCATTTATCCACAATACTCTTATTACACCACCTAAAAACATTTACAAAAATCATTCCCTTTACCCGCCATGTTCGTGTCGCCCCAACATTTTCCTGCACCGGCACACAACGTCTCCCACCAACTTCGATCTAGGCCTGCCCATATGCTAGCAACTCACCAGATAGCTCGTCGTCACCTACACCAAGGAACACAAAATGTCGTCACCTACATATGCAGTTTCTATACTCAATTCTGTTTTCCTTTCGTTTCATTGTGTAATAACCCGGGAATTTCGAATTTTATTTTTAATTTCTGGAAATCTTTAGTTTATTGCCGGTCGGAGTTTGAGGAATATTTCAACGGGAAAGATTTACATTATAAGGCTCGAGGCCTACTTTTGCGATTGGTTTTCGGAATTTAAAGTCGGGAGGTCGAGAAATTTACGAAAATTCGGACGATTGAAACACGTGAGGGCAGTTTTGTAATTTGTATTTGTTATTAAAAAAAAAAAAAAACATATGATGGAATGGCTTCGGGTGGAAGCCATTCCACCGAGTGTTGCACGGCCGAGAGCGAGAGCGAGAGAGAGACCGAGGTGGAGGGATCGCCGACGACCGACGACCGACCGCCGAGGAAAAGACGCCGGTGCTCAGGACACTCCGGTGGGCTGAAGTGAGGAGCTACCTTGCCTTCCTACGCTGAGAAAAGATCGAAGGTGAGTCCTCCCTTGTTTCATTTGTTCTGTTGACCGAGCGTGGAGGGCCTCGGTTGTTCTTGGATTTTTCCCGACAGTAGGACTCGATCGTCGGAGCATTAGGGTGTAATGTGTGCGGGCGCTAGAGCCAGTGGGTGGCTTGGCTTCCGCGACCAAATCCGACCAGAAACGGGGGGGTTTCTCTTCAGTTTTTTTTTGTCCTGCTCTGATGGCCGAGTGTGCGATCATGTTACCCTCTACATTTCAAGGGAGTAGGGGACAAAATTAGAAGGAATGAGGGAGGCGGTGCCTGTTCAATGGACCGATTGGAAATTCTCAGTTTTTGGGGAGAAAAACCGTGAAGCTGTTGGTGTTGTCATGCTGTCTTCTGAGTAGGAACTCTCCAAATTGTTGATGTGTGCATTGGTAGATCGAAATGCGATTGTTTGGTGAAAGAATTTGCGAGATTTGGATCAAAGATGAATTTCGGCTACCTTTTGTATAAAAACAGTTTCTGTTTTTGGCTGTTTTGGCTAGGCTTAAGTTGATCATTTTAAATTCTGTTTTGCGGGTTAAAAATAGGTTGTTAGTGGAACGTGTGGCAGCTGGAATCGTTCGATTCCGATATTCAACGCAAAAGTTATGCGCGTCGGAAGTTTATGCGAGATTTTGGTTTAAGTCAAATTAGTGACCGTTTTTCATGGAAATTCGATGTGTGAGAGTAGCATAGCCATTTTGATGCATATAACTAGTTGGGAGTGAGTTTTGGTTGAAGGGAAGTGAAAATGTGAAATTTTAATAAAAATGGCAGATTCGGTTATTGGCATTTTTTGCCTATCTGCGGCCTACCGATTTAAAATCCGTCTTGGGATGTTAAACTAGGTTCTTAAGGGAACGTTTAGCCACTTGAATCGTTTGATTCCGTTGACGGACGCAAAAGTTATGCGCATCCGAACGTTGAGCTGGTATTCGGCCAAACCAAACCAATGGACCGTTTTAGTTGGAATTTAATGAGTGTAGTTAGATAAGGTTATTTTTAGCTAATTGGTGAATGTTGAGATAAATACTGATGAGAAATTTGTTGTATTTTAGGTTGAGGCTTTCTTTTGGCGAAGTTGTGCGTCGAGCGAGCTTAGGACGCCAGGTAAGTAGTGCATGCATATGTTTTGCCCAAGTGGGCCTACACTGTAGAACTTTAGTGTTTATGTGATTGATTGCGGTGTGTGTGCGTATTGTGTGACATGCATCATATTTTTTTAAAACGGGAACGAAAATGATTTTTAGCATGTTTTGATGTATGAGGTGAGACGTGTGGTGGTGGTACCGCGGATCCCGCTAGTGTGCGGGCCGGTGCTTCACCAGTCGCGGATCCTACTCGAGGGGTGGGCCCGCTGGGCCATCATGCGGCGTGAATGTGTTGACGGTGAGGACATGGGCAGTGGTACCGCGGATCCTACTAGTGTGTGGGCCGGTGCAACACCAGTCGCGGATCCTACTCGAGGGGTGGGCCGGCTGGGTTGTCGCGAAACGTGTGTGTGTGGCAACTGTGGCCCCGTGCTGGGGAGGCTGGGACGGGGGCGACGTGTCAGGGTGTAGAGTGGCGCGAGGTACACCCTTACCCTGATGTGGTTGCCGTGTGGTGATGCGTGGGTGTAGCTTGTGGGCCTCGTTGCTGGGGAGTCTGGGACAGTGGCGACGTGTCAGGGTGTAGGGTGGCGTGAGGTTCCTCGTTACCCTGGTGCGGCTGCACTACGCGTTACAGATGTGACAACATGAGTGTGAGTGTAGAGACTGCATGTGATAGAATTGCATTGTCGGCTTTTACTTTCATATCGCATTACTTACTGAGCGTTAGACTTATGTTGTGTGTTCTGTGGTGTAGGTGCTGACGATACCGCTGGTGAGCCTCGAGTGCCTAGTCCTGAGACGTAGGATGGTTGGCGGCGTGCGACTGCGGCACCGGATGGCGGATTTTTGTTAGGGCGACCCGACCCGTGGATATGGTAGGTTGTGGCCTGGTCGGTTTGTGGGTTTTCTTTCTTTTGCGGTGATTATGTACGGAGGATGGGATTGATTGTTGTATATGCGTCAGTGTATAGGTGTATATGGAGTGCGTGTGATTTTGGTGACGTACGCGGATATTTTCTATGTTAGAGTATGTTATTTCTCTATACTGGAGACTTTCTTCATTTGTATTTGATGGATTTTCGTCGTCTTATTACTCTGATTTGGGTTGGGATGATTTCTCTGGATGATGGATAGGTAAATATTGTTGGATTCTGGTGAATTGTGTGTAGGGTTAAATTTTGGGGTACCTAGTTTTTAGGCGGTACTCTGCCGAAATTTCGGGAGAGGGGTTGAGATTCGAGAGGATACGAAATAGGTCAAGGTGTGTGTATGATGAATGATAGAGGAGTTTAGATGAGTGTGGATGTGCGGCGTGATCGCAGGTGCGCGGGGCATGCAGCCCTGTTGGGTACCCACGGGTCGTGCGACACTGGGTGAGGGTGTGCGCGCGGACGTGCTGTACAGCGGCAGGGTGCGTGTGGCACACGGCGCTGTGAGCGTGCGCAAAACACAGTAACGTTGAGTGGTATGTGCGGCACCGTGAGAGTGTGCGTGAGGTGTCGAAGGGGAGACGCGAGTTGTTTTCGAATCGAGTCAAAAAAAAGGGGAGAGTAAATTGGAAACAAAAGGGTATTAAATTGAGTGAATTATGTTAAGTGTTAGTGTGTGTGTGTAGATGCACTGTAGCGCACCGGGAACGTGTGGGTTTTCGGGGTGTTACACATTGTTTTCATCTTCCACTTTCCGGTGTTAGTCAGGCCGGCACCCATAACTTCCACACTCAGGACGGCCAATCCATAACCCACGGAGCGAGGCTAGAGCCACACATCATGTTCGCACACGGAACGGCCCTACGTAACCTCCTCCTAACATCAATCGTTGAACCCTCTAGTGCTATCAATAGCACGTTAACGGCTAGACATTCGCAAACCGTGTCATATTACGTACTTTTATCTATGGGAACCCCCTAGTGCTATCAATAGCACGTTAACGACGAGACGTTCACCTATGCGTGGCAAGCCTTTTCTTATCTGGTTACGTTTCACATATACATTTTAAAATATGCTCAAAACTCGTATTTCGTAATTCAAAACTATGATGCATGACAATCATAAATGCACGACTCAATCAACAAAACAAATAAGCAAGCAAACAAGCAATCCTACCATTCCAAGGTGTAAGCCCGAAGGCAAATCACAAACGTTCCACTACTTATCTAGCATTCTCGAATTCTTTTCGCACTTCGTAACTTGGTGCTCTAACTGTAATACCTATAAAATTATACCTCTGTCAATTCTAACTCATCAAATTCATAATTCCTTAACTTAAAGGTCCTAATTCACTTCAAAACCAAAACTCTCCATTAAACCCGAAATCCGGCACAAATTTCCATCCAACTTCGAAAATTCACAAGTTCTCCAATACTCATCCGAATTGGACGATACAAAATACTACGGGTTCCTAAGGACGTCTAGCTTCCTATGGTCCCATCCATTTCCCATTTGGATGCTCACAACTTAACCGAATGTGGCCGAACGAACACCGTTCCAAAAATTTACACACACAGCCAATAAACCATTCAATCTTCTTCACCAATTTTCATAATCTACTTCTATTTCTATCATAAACACCAATACGCATATGGAATTCAACTCTATGCTCAATTTCTTGTATTACCCTTCTAGGTTTTCACTAATTCGCCTTATAACATTACCAAACCCAGTTTTCTTCACTAATAACACTAACACGTCAACTAATTACGCAAAACTAACGAGAACTCACCATGATTCGGAAGAACGGAAAGAGAATCGATCAAGCGGCACAAGGAGAGGTCTTCGAGCTTCGCAGGAGAGAAGAGAGGAGGGGGAGGGGCTTGTTGGGGGAGAAGAACACCGAGTTTTTTCTTTTATTTTAATATATTTTCCCTAATTATCAAACTGCCGTTCACCTTTAACCGTTTCATAATTATGTGATTTCATCGAATTCTTGTTAGATTCTTTAACTTCTCTTTCCACTATTAGCCTTAAAACAATCTTTCACTTAGGGGCCGAAATTTTCCGTTATTAATTTGAACCAAAACTCCACCGACTACAAATTATAAAATTCGAAACTAGTTTAAACGGAAATTCTGGGTATTACACTCTAAATGTTAAAATTAGGGTATGAGCGGAGGGTCAGAACCCTCTTCAAGTGCATCCAATCTCACGATTATATCAGAACAAAGAGTTTCCCAAAGCTCATTTGCATGCTCTCCTCTCCTTTTTCGACGATTTCCTCTCGACACTTCGTGATTTTTTTGCAGAAAATTGATCGAAAGTTGCTACAGGTTATTACTTTATCGATTCTGAATTGCTTGTTTCAATTTTTATCCAACAAATTTGTGAAATTTGAGCGGAGCCTTGAAAATTTTTGAATTTACAGAAACATCAATTTTACTATTTTAGGGTTTGGTTGTAGCATATTTGATATTGAGTCTAATTCTCTTGATAGTAAGTATAATTATTTAAATTTTCTAATAATTAGAAATTAGAATGTTTTTCTACTGTGTTTTAATGGTTTTCTTTTTCAATTTGCAGCATGTGTTTAAGAATAAATAACAGTTGTTAGCTGCTTTGAGTTTTATCTTTGCTGTGATTTGGATTAGTTTACTTAGGATGTTTGAATGTTTTTGCTTATAATTTGTGGCTGCATAACTTTCTGCTCGTAATGAATTTAGACTTGAAATTTTTATAACATGTTACTCAACTTGGTGATTAACCTCTGTTGAAATTTTAGAATTATTGGATGAGAATTATGTGGTTTGCTGTTAGAGAATTCTTTGTTGTTTTTCTGGTTTTTATTTGTACTGTTTTGCTTTTTGTTTACAGCATTTTGTTTGGGATTAATTAAACATATTGTTTGCTGTTTATTTGTCTAAACTTGGAGTCTCTTTCGGTCAACATTGTGTTCAATTTGTGTCAACTTGTGTTGGTCTTTTGCTGTGTTTTGCAAATGCAAAATTCAGTTTAAAACAAATAATATTATAACTAACCAATTGTATTTTTTATTTGCAGGAGTTATACTGGAATGGCTGATAGATTAGTTGTTAGGTGAAAGGGTGGACCTCCGGAACGTTGGACACTTTCAAAATCTTCACAAGCCACAACGGCAAACTAGCCAGTAAGGCCGCCACGGTCAAACCAGCTGGAGTTTTTATCCACTGAATTTCGTATCGTGGCTTGTGAAGAGCAGTTTCAGCTTAATTAGTTACACCGATCGGTTATGGTTTCGAAGATCGTGCATTTTACAAGCTGGGAGTCCTTAGGGATACAGGAGATGTTTAACAGAATCGGCCTCCAAGGGATGTGCAGTGTGAGGGGCGATAGCTGTGACCAAATTGTTTGCCTATTCTATGCGAACATGAGCTTTTCTAGGAGATCAGAAACTATAAAGACATACATATTTGGTATAGAGATTGTGATTAGTCCGGAGACGGTTAAGGAGTTGATCAGGTTTGCCGAAGAAGGGGCGGATAAATACCACCACACCTCCCAATACTGTCATTTTATCGGAGCAGCAAAGGGAACAGAGTTTTTAAGGCAAATTAATCAGAACTCTGACATTGTGGGGTCCCCTAGCCAATAGCTAGAGACTTGAACGTAAAAGCTCGTGTGCTCCATAACATGGTGTCACATACCATTCTACTGTGGCATGCACATAGAGATCTCGTTAACTTCATGGATCTCTATGTGATGAAGAAGCTGCACAACGGTAGGATGTTCGACCCCGACTTTGTGATTTTAAGTCACATGTGTGAGATCGGGCATACACAAAACAGCAAGCCGAGGACGTTTTTGGAAAGATTCATTTAGTTGGGATTGGGCTCGTTGAAACTGACGGGATCTGAACGTCGAGGGGTGATGAGAGGGCCTCTCAGGATGACATTCATGTAGAGGCATCCATGACCACAGCGCCCTCGGTGGCTAGGGGGTGAGTAGGGCAGAGATAGACTCCCGTGCAGACAGAGTTCATCAGCTCAAAATGAGGCACGCGGAGTCTCATATAGAGGTGATAAACTACCTCAGAGGGAAATTGAGTTACTAGAGAGATATGATGGGCTACCAGAGATGCTCGAGGCAGATTATCGTAGATTGGATGGGGGACGATGATGAGAGCAGTCAACAGATGTCAGGCGATGAGGACGATGCCCAACCAATGGCGGGGGATGACGATGATGCCCAACTGATGGTGGGCGATGATAAGTACATCCAATCGATGGCGGGCGATGACGACGATGCCCAATCGTACGTACATTTCAACCCTTTTTTCTCATTTTTATTTTCATTATAATTATTATTTTCTAATATAACTTTGATTACGTACAGATAGGAGATGATTGACTATTAGGCTATGAAGCTATGAAGAAGAAGTCCAACCATAGTTTATTTTGTAATCCAATTTGAAAAACTGTAATTTGATATATTTTAGTTTATGATGTAAAATTCTAGAACGGATGCACTTTAGTTTGATGTATTTTAGTTGGATGCACTTTAGTGGGATGTACTTTAGTTTGATTTACTTTATTTTGATGCACTTTAATTTGATTAACTTTAATTTGATGTACTTTAGTTTAATGAACTGTAGTTTGATGCACTTTAGTTTGATGCCAAATTCTGAAATTATTTTGGTATTTGAATATGCAGGATGCGACAAGGTATGGAGGAGTCAAAAAATA
>CM039518.1:14246706-14258299 GCA_022433055.1 Begonia peltatifolia | reverse complement strand
ACTATTATTATGAATAAGAGTGAATTTCATCGTGCGTAGGGACCACCAAAAACCAACAATTAGTATCACAACCATTGTTTTATTTGTATAAAAATATTTTTGATAATACAGTTTAATGTAAATTGTAATGTGTTAGAATTAGATTTTATGCATAATATATATTTATGAATATATATTGTTGATGTAAGTTTTGCACGACATGAAATAGTGATCAAAATTAAGTCGATTGTTTGAGTTATGATTTATTTAAATTTTGCATTTTTTCATTATTATCCTATTTGTAATCTTACTATGGAAATCCAAGACTATAATACCATGGATAAAATTTTCGTCATAAATATTATTTATTTACAAAAGCAAATGGTAGTGCACAAACAAATGTGAATTCACAAATTTGATTTGTGAATTTTTTACGATGACCATGTGGATGAGGCAGTTTCGAAGAATACCAAAATTTAAAATCTTAAGTTTATTTATTTTTTTAAATTTTGAGATTGTAATTTTATAAATACCCAAAGATCAAACTCGGTCGTCACTATTTCATTGACTTTATATGTTGATATAATTTGTTATAACTTGTCAAATATTCACATACTATATAGATATTGAATGTTTAGGTTTATTTTAAATTTCTCATATGTCATGCATTTGAACATATATTAAATTGCATATTGATTTAATAAAAAGTTTATTAAATAAATTAACTTTAATTTGATTAAAACTAATATTGATTCATTTTAATGAATGATTTGATAATGTAAAATAAAGTAATTTTTAATTTGTTAAAAATTTACTTAATTTTAAGAAAATTCAAATAATTTGCAATTATTAATTTTATAATATGATCATAAATTAATAATTTAAGTAATGAGAAAATAATATGATTAATTTATCATTATAAGAAAATATTTGATATTTCATAATCACTAATTTAAAATAATGAGTACAACGAGAAGTTAGGCATAACATCTCATGGTTTTCACTGTTTGCACAATACTGTGCGATCTAAGTGGGACTCCGAGATAACTTTGATTATCATCTTTACTAAGTAGAGTGTTCACTTATGTCAATAACAAGGGTGGTCTTGTAAAGATTGGACATGTGAAATGTATTTTATAGTTATCCGACCCTAAGGCGGTGACTATATGTAACGCTCAGAATTTCCGTTAAAACAATTTTTTAAATTTCGTATCGGTATTCGGTAAAGTTTTAGTCAGAATTGAAAGCGAAAAATTTCTACCAATAAGTAAAAAATTATTTTGAGGCTGATGAAAAGGAAAATATTATAAGATTTCAATAAAAAAACGAACCAAATAACAATTTAATTAAACGGTTAAAGGTTGAGGGTGATTTAGTAATTATGATTATGATTATTATTATTATTTTTAAATAAAAGAAAGGAAAGAGGAAGAACACCCCTTCAGTGTTCTTTCCTTTCCCCACGCGAGAAAGCCCTCCCTCTTCGACGATTTCCCTTTCTAGCAATGACAAGCAACGATCCTCCTTTATTTCTTCAAATCTACGATAAGTTTTCGTTAATTCTTAGTATATAGTTAGTCTTTTAGTTGTTTCGAGCGGTGAAAGTGAAGTTAGAGGGCGTATTGGGTAGTTTTGGTGAAATCTATAAGGGAGATATGAGATTTTGAGGTTTGTAGTTGATTTTATCCATGTATTGGTGTTTAAACTGGAAGTAGGGGTAGATTATGGGTTTTTATGGAGAAGATTGAGCGTTTGGACAACCGAATACTCGGGTTACGGAACAATTTTCATTCGGCCGAGCTGTAGATGTTGGATAAGAAAATGGATGAGACTATTGGAAACTAGACGTCCTAAGGAAATCGTAGCATTTTGAATTGTCAAAATCAGATAAGAATCGCAATAGTTATACATTTCCGAAGGTTGGTTGGAAATTGAGTTGGAATTCGGGTTTAGATAGATTAGATGTTAAATTGTAGTTTTCTTTAGAGTTTTATGAATTGGAAGGAAAGTAGAGCTGATAAATGTATGGTTTTATAAGTTTTCTAGTTTAGCGAGCTATCTAGGAACGACGAATTGCTTAGGATGCCAGGTAAGTAGTGTATGTAGGTGTTTTGCTTTCAGCCTACTTTATGTTATGTTTTAGTTGATTATGCATTCACGGTTTTAAAGTACAAGAACGAAACGAAATTGAATTTTCATGTTTTTACGAAATGAAACAGTAGTATGTGACGTGATGAACGAAATGAGAAGATACGTAAGAAGATAATGAAGGTGGGGTTGAATGGTTTTGTCCTGTAAGGTGGATCGCAAAGTGTATCATTTTTTTCCCCGCTTTACGTGGTGGCCTTGTCCGGGAATGGTGGACCGCGAAGTGTGTTACTTTATTAGATTGAGGTTGGTTTTGTTCCGTGAGGTGGATCGCAAGGTGTGTCACCTTGATCTAGCACATAAAGAAGAACTCAGTAGTCAGAAGATAAAGAAAATGTAAGAAAGAGACGAAAACAAAAATAGAGACGAAACTGTAGAAACTGCATATGTTAGGATGCGTTTGTTTTTAGTGTTTAAGTTTTTATGTGCATTACTTACTTAGCATTAAGTTAATAGATGAGTTCTGTGATGTATGTGATGAAGCAATAACTGCTAAGTACTCATAGCGTGCCCAGAGCTAGGAGGCAGTCGCAGGAGTGCGCTCGTGGACGGTCCGGTCGACTGTTAGGGCGTTTTGAGCAGGGCGGGGGTATGTAAGGGAGTTTAGTTATTTTGAGTTTTGTCGGAGTTGTTTTGACTCGATTTGAAGTGTAAATAAATTTCAAACTTTTGTAGTCGTTCTGAAGTATATAATGATTTTTGAATTGATTGGAAAGTGTACGTTTTGTTATTTTCAACGTTGAGTCGAAGTTTGTTTGTGTTTTGAAAGTTTAAGGTTTTTATGTAAATTTCTGTGAAGGAGGTGTCGACTAAGCCTAACAAGTGTCGACCAGTATACTGGAGGTGTCGACCGAACTTGGCTAATGTCGACCTCGTGAGTCAACCTGCAAAGACAAAGTCGATCAAAGTGTCTACTTGTGCAAGGAAGTGTCGACCGCTTAATGTAAAAATGAGTACAGAGTGTCGACCTACATGTAAGAGCGTCGACCAAACTCTATAGGCGTCGACCGCTTGGGTCGACCTATTTAGACAGAGAGGAATGCGGTGTCGACCGGTGCATACAAGTGTCGACCGGTAGTGTAAAATAGATGGGAGTGTCGACTTTAAGGATCGACTGACACGGACAGAGAGGAATGAAGTGTCGACTGACGTTCACAAGTGTCGACCGGTTAGCGTGAGGAGCAAAGAGGTGTCGACCGATAGTGTGCACCGATGAAAATAGAGACAAATGAAGTGCCGACCGGGTTTACAAGAGTCGACTGAAAATTATTTTTTTGTATGTTTTAGAAAACTTGAAACTTTATTTAAACTGATTTTATCAAAGTCTTCCGCCACGATGATTTTAAACGTTTTCAAAAAGGTTGCTTTAATTCGATGAACGAAGTTTTAAATTTTTACACGAATTGTCCCGAGTGCATGCATATGAGTAATAGTAGTGAGCGTACCGAAAACATGTAGATTTCCGGGCGCTACACTATAAGTTAAGTTTTATAAATCAAAAATAGTGGGTCACATATATGACAATATAACTAAAAGTGTTAGTTATATTTTGACCAAAATTTTTGGTAAGTTATAAATTTAAAAAATACGAGATATTTTGAGAAAATTTATTATATGATAATATTTCTATCCTAAAGTCATTTATTACATTATCGAGGCTATAGTAACATATACATATTTTTGTAATTAGCATGTGCATGCATCATACTAGCATGCCATAACATTTTGAATTTTAGAGCATAAAATTGATTATAATTTTGTTTATTTATTGCAACATTATGTCTCAATTAATGATAAATTTGCTTGTAATTGAAAAGCTAGACAACGATAATTTCGTTAAGTGAAAAAAGAATATAAATCTCATTCTCGTGCATGACAATTTGAAATTTGTATTGTTGGAGGAATATCCTCCTACTTCTACGCCTAATGCTCAACGCGCTCTGAAATATACTTATGATAGTTAGACTAAAACAAATATCAAAGCCCGTTGTTATTTGTTAGCAACCATGTTTGATATTTTTATTGCGAAATTTGAGAACTGTGAGACTATTTATGAGATAATGGAGTCTCTTCAAAGCATGTTTGGCAAACCATCTAACCAAACCCGTCATGAAGTGACAAAGAGAGTTATCAACTCTAAGATGAAAGCAGGAGTCCCCGTACGTCAACATGTTCTGATGATGATTAATACTATTTCTGAAGGTGAAATTAATGAAGCTCATATTGAAGAGTCAACCCAAGTAAGCATGATCTTAGAAAGTCTAAGGCCACAATTTCTCTAGTTTAAAAGCAATTATTTTATGAATAAATTGAGTTATGATTTAATTCAGCTGCTGAACGAGTTGACCACTTATAAGTTTATTTCTATGGAGAAGAAGAATGAAGTAAATGTTGTGGAGCCTTTTTCATTCGATTCTTCTCTTAAAAAGAGAATAAAATCTCAGAAACATGCTAAAGGTCAGGGGGGCCAACTAAAAGGATTTCAGAATTTTAAGAAAAAGTAGTCAAATAAGAAAAGCTCATACCCTCTAAAGCCCAAAGAAAAATATTTTCATTATAGGATAGATGGTCATTGGAAGAGAAACTGCAAGCAGTATCTTGAGGAGTTAAAAAAGAAAAATGGTAAATTTGATTTACTAGTTACTGAGTCTTGTTTGGTTTAAAGTGATTTATCACCCTGGATAATTGATTCAGGAGCGACTAATCATGTTTATCGTTCTTTGCAGATGCTAAACTCCTATAACAGACTAGCTGATTATAAGTTCGTATTCAGAATTGGCAACTGGGCAGTTGTTTCGGCTTCAGTAGTGGGAGAAGCCAAATTTTGTTTTGAGAACAATGAATATTTGTTTTTAAAAAATATTTATTTTATTCTGGGGTTTAGTAGAAACTTCATTTCTTTTTCTCGAATAATAGAACAATTATATGTTATTTCTTTTAATGATAATGTAGTTTTTATTTCTTGAAATAGTTTAAATATTTGTTCAGTCTCAATTGAAAATGGGCTTTATATAATAAGACCAATAAAAAATTCATCACTGTTGAACACTAAAATGTTCAAAGTTGAATTGCCTAAATCCAAGAAACAAAAGATTTTTCATATTGATGATATATATTTTTGGCACCTTAGACTTTAGTCATATTAACCTTGATAGAATTAACAAACTTGTTAAGGATGGTTCTTTGAAAGATCTAACGGTTAGATCTTTACCTATTTGTGAATCTCGTCTAAAAGGTAAAATGACCAAGAGGTCCTTTATTGGAAAGGGCCAAAGGGCTCAAGAAATACTTGAGCTAATACATTTAGATGTATGTGGCTCAATATTTACACATGCCAAAGGTGACTACGAGTACTTTATGACATTCATAGATAATTACTCAAGATATGGACATATTTACCTAATTCAGCTTAACTCTTAAAACTTTTATAAAGTTTTAAGAATTCAAAGTTGAAGTTGAGAATCAATTAGGTAAGACTATCAAGTGTATTTGATCAGATCGAGCAGGTGAGTACCTTGACAATGAATTCAAGGATTATCTGTTAATACATGGGACAGTATCCCAACTAAACAGCACCAAGTACGTTTGAGCAAAATGGTGTTGCTAAAAGACAAAATTGTACATTGCTCAATATGGTAAGACCCATGATGAGATATTATTCTTCTCTTCCAAAATCATTTTGAGGATATGCTTTACAAACAACAACCTATATACTTAATGTAATTCCATCTAGGTCTATACCTAAAACACCCCTTGAGTTGTATAATGGTCACAAACTTAGTTTGAAACAATTTCGCATATGGCGATGTCCAGCGCATGTGCTAGTAGGTAAGACGGGAAAGTTGGAACCAAGAACTGAGGTTTGCATGTTTGTTTGATATGTGGAAGGCACGAGAGAAGGTTTGTTTTACAATCCTCAAGATAATAAGGTAATGTATTGACAAATGCCATAATTCTATAGCATAACTATATGACAAATTACAAATCTCATAGTAAGATTGTCATAGAAAAGATTCTATTTAACCAACTTAAACCTATTACAACAACAGTTGTTGGTCTACGAGATACAAGAAACACCACTCTATCTAGTCAACACATCATTATACATCGTTGTAGTGAAAGGGTAGTACGACTACCATCTCGATATCAACACGATGGTGAATCACAAATTGCTATCACTGATGATGGGAATGATAATCCATTGACATATAGATGTGCAATGGAAGACTCTGACAAAGAAGCATGGTTTGAAGCTATGAAACTTGAAATAGAATCTATGTATTCCAACTAAGTTTGGGATCTTGTAGATTTACTTGAAAGGGTAAAACCCATTAGATGTAAATGGATCTATAAGAGGACACTTGGACTAGGCGGGAATGTAAAGACATTCAAAGCTAGACTGGTGGCTAAAGGTTATATCCAAAAGAAAGTGATTGACTATGAAGAAACCTTCTCACCAACAGCAATGCTTAAGTCTATTCATATTCTATTTTTCATAGCTGCTCATTATGATTATGAGATTTGACAGATTGACGTTAAGACGACTTATTTGAATGGTCATCTTGAAGAGACTATCTACATGGAGTAGATAGAGGGTTTCACAGCACAAGATGCACAGCAAAAAATTTACAAATTGCATAACTCTATTTATAGACTCAAGCAAGAATCCATGTCATGAGATATGAGATTTAATGATGAGATCAAATGTAACACCTTGAAATTTTTTGTTAAAATAATTTTCGAATTTACGTATTGGTAGACGGCAGAGTTTTAGTGGAAATCAAGAAAGGAAAATTTATACTGTTAAGTAAAAGATTATTTTGAAACTAATGAAAAAAAGAAAATTATAAAATTCTAACTGCAAGCGAACTGATTGACCGTTTAACAAAAAAATTAGAGATTAAGGGCGATTTAGTAATTAAGTTTTATTATTATTATTATTATTTATATTATAAAAAAAAAAAAAACCTCTGTTGATACATTTCCTTTCCCCCCTCCTCCCCGCAGCATTCCCTCTCTCCGCTCTTTCTTTCTTGTTTCTTCTCTCTCCCGCGTGAGTTCTCTGTATTTTATTTTCCTCCCCTTTCTTTTTGTCATTTTCTTCTTAGTCTTGCACAAAAGAAGAACCAGCTTATCAATTTTTCCTCCGCCGAAGAACGCAGCTTCCTCTCCTTTACATCTTTCTTCTCTGTCCCGTGTGGAAAACGACCCTCTCTTCGATTTCGGTAAGTGTTCTCTTTCTTTCTTGGTTTTGGCCAATAAAAGTCTAGGGTTTCGGATTGGGCAGCTCGGTTTTGGTATTTTTCACCTGAGCTCCGGTTGTTCATTTTAAAAACTGTTATAGTATGTTGAATTAGATACTTTAAAGAAAATTTTGGGTTTGGAATCGAGTTGTTTCGATGATCGTAAAGGAAGATATGATTTTTCTAAGTTTGATAAAAAAATCTGTGAAGAGGTTTTGGGCAGCTGCGGTTTTTCGAATTTCTGCTATTCATCGAGTCTGGTTTTTGGCAAATGGATGAAACCACGTCAAAGTGGACATAATTAAGGTTACGTAGCATCTTGAATCGTTGAAATCGGGTAAGGATTGAATGAGTTATGAATTTTAGAAGTTATTGTGCAAAAACTAGAAAATTTCAGCTGACAGTTCGGTTTTGATTTTTCTGCCATTGATTATGCGTTGATTTTGGAAAATGGATTCCATCAGCATAAACTAGACCTTATAAGGTTTCTAAAACATGTCGAATCATCGAATTTGGCCAAATATACGATTTGATATGAATTTTCAAAGTGGAATGAAAAACTGTGAAACGATTTCCAGGCAGATTCGTTTTTTGATTTTCTGCTATTAATTGAGTTCGGTTTTTGACAAATGGATTTTACCATGTTGAAATAGACTCGTTTAGGAGCCCTTAGCATTTTAAATCATTGAATTTGAACTTATATTCAATTTGTTGTGAATATTTGAAGCTGGACACAATTTATTACAAATTTTGAAAGTTGAGTTGTGATAGTTTCAATTTTAATTCCTTGATATTGAGTTATTTGCTTGAAATTGATTGAAGTGTTAAATTGTTAGGGTGGTTGATTGAGGTTGTGTGGATGATGACCTACCCTTGGGATAATTATTTGAATTGGATTTCAATTTTTTTAGATTGTGCATTATAGTATGGATTTCAATTTTTTTAGATTGTGCATTATAGTATGATGGGTGTTTGGAGATAGAGGTTATATGCACATGTTTTGAGTTCTATTATGTTTGGATATTGGATATTGGATACTATGTGGTGTTCATGTTGGTTGATGGATGTTAAGAGAATAGGTTAGCTTAGTTGTTGATTTGGAAGTTAAGTGCATAGAGTTACACTTGATGATCTTGTGGTTGTTTATTTAGTTTTTAAAAATAGAAATTTGTGGATTTGGTTATATGTGGTGGTTGTGAATTAGAATTGTAAATCGTGAATGATAACTTATAACTTTATGTTTTAGAATTTCAGGAAAACAGAATCGATCGGGTTGGATCGAATAGCTAAAGACGCAGGTAAGTAGTGCATGCGTGTGTTTTGCCCAAGTGGGCCTACACTGTAGAACTTTAGGGTTTATGTGATTGATTGTGGTGTGCGTGCGTATTGTTTGACATGCATCATATTTTTAAAAACGTGAACGAAAATGATTTTTAGCATGTTTTGATGTATGAGGTGAGACGTGTGGTGGTGGTACCGCGGATCCCGCTAGTGTGTGGGCCGGTAATTCACTAGTCGCGGATCGTACTCGAGGGGTAGGCCGGCTGGGCCGTCATGCGGCGTGAATGTGTTGACGGTGAGTATATGGGCAGTGGTACCGCGGATCCTACTAGTGTGTGGGCCGGTGCAACACCAGTCGCGGATCCTACTCGAGGGGTGGACCGGCTGGGCTGTCGCGAAACGTGTGTGTATGGCAACTGTGGCCCCGTGCTGGGGAGGCTGGGACGGGGGCGATGTGTCAGGGTGTAGAGTGGCGCGAGGTACACCCTTACCCTGATGTGGTTGCCGTGTGGTGATGCGTGTGTGTAGCTTGTGGGCCTCGTTGCTGGGGAGTCGGGGATGGTGGCGACGTGTCAGGGTGTAGGGTGGCGTGAGGTTCCTCCTTACCTTGGTGCGGCTGCACTACGCGTCACAGATGTGACAACATGAGTGTGAGTGTAGAGACTGCATGTGATAGGATTGTATTGTCGGCTTTAACTTTCATATCGCATTACTTACTGAGCATTAGGTTTATGTTATGTGTTCTATGGTGTAGGTGCTGACGATACTGCTGGTGAGCCTCGAGTGCCTAGTCCAGAGGCGTAGGATGGTTGGCGGCGTGCGACCGCAGCACCGGATGGCGGATTTTTGTTAGCGCGACCCGACCCGTGGAGTTGGTAGGTTGTGGCATGGTTGGTTTTGGAGGTTTTCTTCTTTTGTGATGATTATGTACAGTCGATGAGATGAGGTGTATATGTGTCAGTGTATAGGTATATGGAGTGCGTGTGATTTTGGTGACGTACGCAGATATTTTTCATGTTAGAGTATGATATTACTCTATACTGGGGACTTTCTTCATTTGTATTTGATGGATTTTCGTTGTCTTCGTACTCTGATTTGATTATGGTGATTTCTCTGGATGATGGATAGATAAACACTGTCAGTTTGGTGAGCTGTGTGCAGAGTTTTTAAATTTTGGGATAGTCAGTTTTTAGTCGTTATTCTGCCGAAATTTTAGGAAAGAGGTAGGGAGTCGAGGGAATATGGAATGGGTTGAGATGTGAGTAGTGAATCCTAGAGAAGTGTAGATGAGCGTGGAAGTGCGGCGTGATCGCAGGTGCGCGGGGCACGCGGCTTTGCGGGTACTCACGGGTCGTGCAATGCCGGGTGAGGGCGTACGCGCGGACATGCTGTACAGCGGCAGGGTGCGTGGGGCACGCGGAGCTGTGAGCGTGCGCGAGACACAGTGACGTTGAATTGGCACGTACGGCACCGCGAGAGTGCGCTCGGGGTGTCGAAGTGGGGATGTGAGTGCGCGGTACTGGATTGTGCAGTCCGATGGGTGCGTTGGATTCTTTCTTAGGATTTCGAGACTTGCCGTTTTATTTTAGAAATTAATTTAAACTGTTTTCTTTTCCGCTGCGTAGTTTATTTTTATATTGAGGATTTCGTGTTTCCTCCTCGGGACACGGGTAGTTTTCGAATCGAGTCGAAAATTTTTCATACTAACAAATGTTCTTTTGAAAATGTTTTGAAAACGAAAAGGGTATTAAATTGAGTGAGTTATGTCAAGTGTTAGGGTGTGTAGTGTGTAGATGCACTGTAGCGCACCGGGAACGCGGGGTTTCTCGGGGTGCTACATCAAATCTTATGGATTTGTACAATGTCTTGATGAGTCTTGTGTATAAAAGCTCTTGGAAAAGTTTGTGGTTTTCTAATTCTTTATATCGATGACATTCTACTTATTGAGAATAATGTAGGATTATTATCTGACATAAAAGCTGGATTGGCTAAGCAATTTCAAATGAAAGATTTGGCAGAAGTGAGCTATATTCCTGAGATTCGTCTATTTAGAAATCGTTAGAATAAGTTGTCAGCTTTGTCTTGGGCATTGTATATTGACAAGATGTTTATCAGATATTCAATGCAGAACTCTAAAAAGAGTAATTTACCTTCTCGCCATGGAGTTACTCTTTCTTAGAAGTAGTGTCCTAATACGCCTCAAAAGAAAAATGATATGAGATGCTATCCATATGCATCAGCAGTTGATTGCTTGATATATGCTATATTGTGCACAAAACTTGACATTTGACATGCAGTAGAGATAGTTAGTCATTTTAAGTCCAATCTTGGATCAAATCACTGGATAGCACTCAAGCACATTCACAAGTATCTTAGTAGAGCGAGAAATTATATGTTTGTATATTCTAGTAGGGATTTGATTGCTAAAAGATATATTGATTTTGATTTTCAAACTTATATAGATGATTGAAAGTCGATATCTTATATAGATGATTGAAAGTCGATATCTCGATCAATATTTATTTTGTGGTGGAGCCATCGTTTGGAGAAGTACCAAACAAGAAGGAGTTTCTGACTTGACTATGAGAGCTGAGTACATAGTTGTTTCAGAAGCAGCTAAAGTAGCTGTATGGTTCTGCAAGTTCTTCAGTGATCTTGAAGTTATTCCAGATATAAATAAATCACTCACACTTTATTATAATAATAATGGTGCAATGGCGAATTCTAAAGAACCTAGAAGCCACATAAGGTCAAAACATATAGAAATGAAATATCATTTGATAAGAGAGATCATGCAACGTGAAGATATCGTCGTTTTGAAGATTCCAACCACTGAGAATCTTGATGATCCATTCACAAAGACATTGTCTGCAAAGAGTTTTGATAAAAATGTTAAAGGATTAGAGATCAGAGATATGTCTCATTTGATTTAGGGTAAATGG
>CM039518.1:14225724-14246306 GCA_022433055.1 Begonia peltatifolia | reverse complement strand
ATCAAATGAGACACATTTTTTTGCTGTAATTAATAAATAATTTTTATAATTAAATTTTATATTTGGATTATTCGATATGCTTTATAAATTCAAAAAAAAATCCTTGATTATTTGTGCAAGTTTAAATTTACATGTATCATGATATATGTGAGGTTAAATTTAAAAATAAATAATCACATTAGTTTGTGACTTATATTTGAAGTATAGGATTTTCAAATTAATAAAATCATAAATACAGTTTATTTCATTGAGAATGTATAGTTTTATCTCGATTATATATGTAGTGACATAAAGTGATTGTATTTTATATAATATGATTATATAGGACTATACCAGATGAAATTATATTATTCTTATAATATCCGTTAATGAAAAACAACTAATTTTATCATAATGATGGTAATATGTGTACGATCTTAAATAATTGCATTTAGTAAACTCGTATTTCATTTAATTTATTATTTGATTTACTCGATAAAGTTTTGTATGAGTTATATTACATAAACCTTGTATTTTGATAATAAATTAAATAAGTGGTTGAGAATGCTAATGTTGATATAATGAAATCTACAATACAAAATTTTCTTATTTGTTAGCTCAGAGATTGAATAATTAGCGCGCAATTTATAAATATTATTAATTAATTATTCATTTAAAAACTAACAGTAGTCGAGAATAAAAATGTAATATAAGAGATTAACAGATTTTATACCTAGTTCTATTACCAATCTTAATGCAGGATTAATATATATGTAATGAATATATCAATGGACATTACTTTGAGTAAATATAATTTATAGTTTTAATAGTACAGTTTTAGGTATTTAGTGGAATTACTGTATAGTTAATAATTGTGTTAATTAATATAAAGAGTTTATATTAATTCACAAAAATTATTGGAGTTTAAGACTATAGGTTCATCGGTCACTCTGTGATCCTATATCACTATTTAATTTTCATGTTACAAGAATAAATATATAAATAATTAATTATTTATAAACATTTAAATAATTCAAAATATATAAATAGTTTTTATATTTTGAATTTAAAATTAAATGTCTCGTTACATAAGATTATATTAAGAGATTTAAATTATATTTAGAAAATCTAATCAGATGAGATTTAATTATGTAAGAATTATTTTAAAAGTGGATTCTTTAAATTTGATTTAGGAGGTGAATCAGATGATATTTGATTAGGTAAAGTTTATTTTAGATTTGAAAATCTGATTAGATGCGATTTGATTAGATAAGTTTTTTTTATATATCTGGAAAAACGGATCAGATGAAATTTAATTAGTTTTTTAAAATTATTTTTTAATAAATCTATAAATAAAAGAAAAATATAATTTTTCTATATAACTTTCAAAATAAGATCTACTTACTTGGAGAGAAAATGTGTGACATTTTCATATTTGGTTTTAAAAAAATGTCTTCTAAGATCAAATATAGACGACTCATGTGTTGAGAAAACGTCTCTCAACAAATATTAGAGTGTTTTTCTCATAAGTTGGATGCTCACATATCGAGAAATTTAAGTGAAAAGATTTTCAGATAATACTCAACGGTTTCAAAGTTTTCAAAAAATATTTGTTTCTGAGTTTAGGATGTTAAAATCAGACGGAAGTAGCTGAGTAAAGCATTTCTCAAAAAAATATTTTTTTTTATTATTCTTCTATAATTTAAATCTAAGATTTTTAATTAATATAAATTATTATTTTTTTTTAAAATACATATTTGTCAAAATATTTTTTTTTATACTAACGATTTAATTTGTAGTTATTTGTGATTTTAAAATTACGAGAGTAACATATGCAACTATTATTATGAATAAATATAAATTCTGTTATGTTTAAGTACCACTAAAAACCAACAGATAGAGTGTATGTGAGAGGGATAATCACGCAAGTTGTATTGGATGTCTAGTGGTGCAACCCATTTTTATCATATCTGAAATCACATTACTTAACAAGTTGAATGTCAAAGACAACGGAGTTCATCAAGACCGAGTAGTTGATATAGGTACGAAAGAAGCTGTGGGATTGTTGAAAACTTCTCTGCAATCCAGCACTGTTTGAATAGATGTGTTTCTTGCGGAAGAGGAAAAGCTGAAAACCAATGGAGTCTAGTAGTATTTGTTTTGAAGGTTCTTAATTGATATTTGCGCTCAAAGGGATACACTTTGGGTTATTTTTGGTTTGTAGCCCGATTGGTTCCTAGGTCAGTTTCTACCTTATTTATTATTTTTTCAAAAATTTTATTCGGAGAATTTAAGAATATTACTGTTGAGAGTATTATGAATAGGTACTTAGTTCTGACTAGTTAGATTATTTTGGAATTTTGAATTTTGGTTACTGGTATACCTAATCTGTGGTAAACCCAATTTGAGGTAGGGTTTAATTTTTTTGCAAAATAATATTGTTTTTGAAAACATTATGCTCTTGTATTAAATGACAAATCTATTTTCCGGCTCGTTGAGTTTTTAGACTACATATATATTTTTACTAAACATGTTTAAAGATTCGAGCATGAATATTTAATTTACTGTTAAGCTCATTTATGAATATTTAATTTTATGTTTCAATCTGTTGTTAACTAAAAATAATAAAATAAATGTATGTGTTTTGTCTTTGGTCGCAAAACACTAAACCTAATTAGTGTACTTTGTAACTTTAGCAATCGTCGAGTATCACTTTTATATTTATTCCTTATATAGCATAGTACATTCGGAGTGTCACCTTTATATTTATTGCCTATATAGCATGGTACATTCGAAGCAGTGAATGACTTCATTTTCAGTGAAACATTATATATTAGATGATTATTTTATTTATTTATCACACTATTGTGTATTACTTCGTCACTTGTGCTACTGTATGATTTATAATTTTTTTTTTGAAACTGTTTCATAATTAGTATGTTGTTATATGATATACGGACATAAAATTATATTTTTATTGAGTTTCATTGACTCACCCCTTCAGGTATTAATCAAAGAGACTTCCAACTATCAATTCAGATATAGGCATATATATATTTCCATTAGTTAACTCCCTCACGTCTACAGTTTGGCATACTTGTAGTTCTCTAAGCTATTTGTTAAACTTCTTTATTATTCAATTACTTTTGTTAAACATCTTTATTAGCAAACTTTTATTATCATGTTATCTTGACGTCGTGGTGGATCTTCTTGTTAGTTCATTTTATTTGGACTCTAGTTATTATTATAAAATTAAGTCTTTTATTGTTATTAAGGATATTTAAGTTAAGAGTAAAACAATTTGATTTGTTTTGGTTTAGGTCGTATCTCCTTCTGTTTTAGATTCTCTTTAAAGCAGGAAAGGTTAAATCAGACTCAACTTAAAAAAATCCAGTTCACTAAACATTGCAATACAAATGAATCTGGCTAAAAAGAAATTCAACTCAAGCCAATTCACGAGCTACACGTTAAACGATCCGAGACGAGCTGTTTAAACAAATCAAATAAGTCAAACATACATAAATATTTCAAATTTGTATCAAAATACCGCTAGTTTAACAACAGTAGAAGATCTACAATATTCTTTATGTTCTTTTTTTTTCCTTTGTAGATTTCAGCCAAATGATAAATTTTTTTTATAGATATAATTATATCTAATTGACAAACAATAACACGCATGAATTTTAACTGTTAAATTTAAAATATATTAAAGAAAAAGAGAATTATAATTACATATGATGGTAAAATCTAAAAGTAAATAGATTTTGACAGTTAAAATCTAAAAGTAAAGAGATTTTAAAGCCTACAACTATATTATCATTAGTCACGACACCATCAAATATGATGCTAAAGTTTATATTATTAATATTATATTGGCGCATGAGCAATAACAAGACTAAAATAGGAATGTCATTACTAGAATATTTACTATTACAAAATATTAATATTATTTTATTTAATCATCAATCAATTAATTTTGGCACCAAATTAGATTGAATCTCAACCATTTTTATTTTTATAAATTGTGTAAAAATGTTTAAATGCATTGAAGATTTTAAACATATTATTTATTTACTTTAATACTTAAATAACATGTGAAAGGAGTTGTAATAAGTCGAAAAATTTCAGATTTTAAATCTAATTTTTGAAATTTTTAATTTAATTTCGTTTGGAATTTCGAGAAAAATTTTAACGTGTAAATTAATTGATAAAACTCGGAATCTAAATTTAGTGATAGTTTCTGAAAATTTTAAGTCGGGAAAACGAGAATTTAACGAAGATACGGACGATTAAACACGTGAGGGAGTTTTGGTAAATTTAATTATGTAAATTAATTTTAAAAAAAATTTTTAAGAAAAACCGAATGGCTTCATGAAGAAGCCACTCGGTTTTTTTCTCTTATGCCCGCGAACGCCGAGAGAGAGCACCCGAGAGAGTGAGGAAGAGATCGGGAGAGGGAGAAGGGGCACGACGGCCTACTAACGTCGATGACGAAGGAGAGCCGAGCACCAATGAGCAGAGAACCCTGGTGGACTGAAGTGGATGCGTGAGTGCGGTTTCCTCGAGCTGAAAACCATAGGTAAGCCTTTAGTTTCCGGCGCTGTTCGGGCGAGCTTGGTGCTCGATCTTTTCTCTCGGATTTTTATGAAATTTGGAGAGTGTTGAGTCATTTTTAGAGGGCCGGTGGGGTGAGTGCGTTCTGGACGATAGGTGTCCGAGAAGGGGGGGCAGATGACTTAAAGTTCGGGTTTTGGTGTTGGAACGCCCAATTTTTATCTAGATTATCCAAGAATGAATGAATTGTGGCTGCTTGGCGAAGAAATTGGTAGAATTGGGTCAAAGTTGAAGTTTCCGGTGGGTTAGTGCAAAAACCGAGTTCTGTTTTTGAGGATTTTGACGAGGCTTTGGTTAATTGTTTTAAATTTTGTTTTAGTGGGTTAAATTAGGTCGTTAGAGGAACGTCTAGCCATTAGAATTGTTTGATTCCGAGGTCTGATGCAAAAGTTATGTCATCAGAAGTTTATGTCGAATTTTGGACCGAGTCAAATTATTAAGCGTTTTTCATTGTGACGCGTGGTATTAGCATTGCGGATTTTAATGCGTAAGACGCGTTTTGAGTGAGTTTTGGTTTAAGGAAACGAAAATGTGAAATTTGGGTGAAGGGCATATTCGGTTTTGGTATTTTTCACCTAGTCGCGACTTACCATTTTAAAATCTATCTCGGTATGTCAAACTAGGTTCCTAAGGGAACGTTTAGCATCTTGAATCGTTTGATTTCGATAACGGACGCAAAATTTATGCGCGTCCAAAGTTTAGGCTAGTTTTCGGCCAAACCGAATTAATGACTCGTTTTAGTTGGGATTTCATGGATTTAGCTAAAGAATGTGATTTTAGCATATTTAGTGAATTTTGATGCAAAGATTGATGAGTGCTTGTTTATGTTTTAGGTTAGGGCTTTTTTTGGCGGAGCTGTGCATCGAGTGAGCTTAGGATACCAGGTAAGTAGTGCATGCATGTGTTTTGCCCAAGTTGGCCTATACCATAGAACTTTATGATTTATGTTGTTGATTGTGGTGTGTGTGTGTGTGTATTGTTGACATGCATCATGTTTTAAAAAGGGAACAAAAATAGTTTTGAACATATTGCTAGATGAGTGGGCCGCCTGGGATGTCGTGAAATGTATGTGTGTGACAACTGTGGCCCCGTTGCTGGGGAGGCTGGGACAGGGGCGACGTGTCAGGGTGTAGTGCGGCGCGAGGTACACTCTCACCCTGATGTGGTTGCTGTGTGGTGATGCGTGTGTGTAGCTTGTGGGCCTCGTTGCTGGGGAGTCCGGGATGGTAGTGACGTGTCAGGGTGTAGGGTGCGCTAGGTTCATTCTCACCCTGGTGCGGCTGCACTACGCATCACAGATGTAGCAACATGAGTGTGAGTGTAGAGACTGCATATGATAGGATTGCATTATCGATTTTTACTTTCATGTCGCATTATTTAATGAGCGTTAGGCTTATGTTGTGTGTTTTATGGTGTAGGTGCAGACATTGTTGCTGGTGAACCCCGAAAGCCTAGTCCTGAGGTGTAGTACGGTTGGCGGCGCGCGACCGAGGCACTGACGGATTGTTAAGGCGACCCAACCCGTGGAGATGGTAGGTGATGGCTAGACTGTCGGGATATTTTTCTTTTGTTGTGTCGAGATATATAGTTGATCTGACGAGTTTGTATAGGCGTTAGTTGTATAGGGGTTCATGAAGTGTTTGTGATTTTGGTGATATACGCGTACTCTTTACATGTATGAGCTTAGTAATGCTATATACTGTGAATTTTCTTCATTTGATGGTTGATGGATTGTTGTAGTTTTATTTTTTTTAAAACTCTGATTTGGTAGAAATCTCTGGATAGGTATTCTGAAAATTTTGGTGAACTGTGTGCAGGTTTAGATTTTTGGATAGCCGATTTTTAGACATTACTCTGCCGAATTTTCGGGAGAATGATTGGGTGTCGAGAAGGTATGGAATAGGTCGGAGTGTGCATGGTGATATGCTAGTGGAGTGGCGGTGTATGCGGGAGTGCGGCTTGGCCGCAGGCGCGTGGGGCACGTGGCCTTGAAAGTGCGCACGGGTCGTGCAGCATCAGGCGAGGGCGTGCGGGCAAACATGTTGTACGGAGGCAAGGTGCGTGGGGCACGCGGCGCTGTGGACGTGTACGTGATACAGTAGTGTTGAGTTGGCGCGCGGCATCAAGAGGGTGCACGCGGGACGCCGAAGTAGGGACGTAGGCGTGCGAGGCGCGCGCAGGGCGTGCGGCACTGAATAGGGTAGCTCGGGGCGTGTGTTGGACCCCATCCTAAAATCTCGAGTTTTGTCGTTTTATTTTTAGAACTACTTTAAATTGTCTTTTCTGCTGCGTATTTTATATCGAGGATTTCGTGTTCTCTCTTTGGGGCGCGAGTGTTTTCGAATCGAGTAAAAAATTTTTATACTTACAAATATTTTTTTGAATATGATTTGAAAATAGAAGTGGTAGTAAATTAAGTGAGTTCGCGTCAAGTCTATGTATGTAATTGTGTGTAGACGTAGTGAGAGCACCGGGAACGTGCAGGTTCGCGAGGCGTTATAGGAGTCGAGCGCGACAGGGTAGGTTAGACAACCTACCTATAATATCAGCCAACAGGGTTGGTAAACTTAACTCACAATGACTCGAATTTGTCTCACCGCGTCAGTATTTCTCCACATGTAATTTTTCGCTCTGTCTTTGGATTTGTAAGGAGGAAATTTCTAAAGCGTTTGAATTTTCATTTAATTTCAAGAATTTTCATATAGTTGAGTCCCAAAATTTTAGTTAAGTAAATCCAATCGTCACATGTGTTTAGAATTTTCTAAGTTGTATTGCGAAGTTTTTTCTTCGGGTTTTTACGTGTGGTCAACTTTTAGGGAATATGTTATATATATATATATATGAAGAGAGTGAGATCTGACCATGAAACAAAGAGTTTATGACCTAGGACCGTGTTCGTGACATTCTAATCTCCAACATTTGTGAAGATTCGTTGCGAATAAGTTGTTTTTCAACTCGATTTTGAGTTTGAAGGTTAGGGTTTTTGTCGATTTTAAATTCAAGGTTGGAAATTCAAATCCTAGATTTGAAGTTTATGCCTGTTGTAGCATCCATTGGAGGCAGAAATCTGTGAGAGAGGCTGAATTTTGTGCTTCCCCTTACTAGAAATCAACGTAGCGATCAACACTTATCGTGAGAGAGAAGAGCAAGGGTTGACATCTCGACAAGTGTCAAATCTTGATAAAGTGTAGGGTAGAAGTTTCAAATGGCCGATTCACACTTGCCATATTCGAAAAGGTCAAGGGTTGACCATTTGCTCAATGTGCCAATCCTTGCCAATTCAAGAGCACGAAAGGTCAACTTTTTGCTCAATGTGTTGACTCCTGTTATGTTTGTGCACGAATGGTTGACCCTTAAGTCAAGGTTTCGACTTATGTTGTGTCTTGTGTTAGACAAGGGTCGACCATTTTCTCAATGTGTCGACCCCTTCTATGTTTTGTGTGATGCAAGAGTCGACCCTTTACTAAAGGTGTGGACCCCTATTGTGTGTGACACGTGTGAAGGGTCGCCCCTTGCTAGGAACGGTCGTTTTTGTAGTGTATTTTGGCCCTCACATTGAGTTCTTAGTTTTGGTTTAAGACTCTTTTTCCCTCCTATTTTGATATGGGAATTGATGTCAATTTTATTATAGGTTTCGATGGTGTTCAAGTTGTGACGATCTAGAGGCGGGCCTAATAGAACGTTGAGTTGGCCAACCAGATTCTTGTACAGAACCCAATCACCCAACCCAAGTTTTAATTAACAGCGAAAGATTTGAACTCTAATCAGTTCAATAATGCAATAAGAAAATAGCAGTTCAATAAGATTTATAAGTACAAGTCCAAATTTATAAACTAATACAAGTTTAAAATAGAGTTAACTCTTCACAAAGAATTCAACTAAATACTCAACAAGAAAAATAAATTAATAAATCATCTTCTGAATTGCAGCTACTCGTTCTTCTTATTCTTTTCTGAAAATGGAAGGTGTATTTAGGGTAAGTAACTAAATCAGTATGCAAGTCATACTAAGGACAATGGATGGAAAACTTCTTTTACTTTTTCTTTCAAAACATTATGAATTACAAACAAGTTTTCAAATATCATTTTCATGAAAATTCTTTTCCATTATTTAAAAAAAAAATAATTAGGCTTCATGACCTACTGAGGACACATTTTGTCAAACATTGTCGTATATATAGGTAACTATATAAAAATATGTTATCATTATATTTTTCATATAAAAATCATTTCAGTGAAAAAAGGAGGGTCACGCAAAAACCACATCCAGTACACTAACACAGAAAGGTGACGATCCGAAAACCAAGCAACACCTTGTGAGTCCGAAAGAATAACAAAAGTGATGGTATCCCGTAGGTCCAACCACGTCACAAGGGTGGCCAACGATCTAAAGGCCAAGTAGCGACGCCGCCCAAATAATCGTAAAACTCAAACTTAACCTATCAGGTTTAGGGGTTCGAAAACCAAGGAATGCGTCATCACCGCCCTATTACCTATTTTCATAACGTGCAAATAAGACCACAAAAGTATCATGAGGATCATTCTTTATCACAACAATATAAAATCGTGCATCAATAGTAATTGTGTGAAACCATATATACATGTACGTAAAAATAAACGTGTTGTCGGCCAGGCTCCATCAAATTATATTCAAGTAACACTCATCAAAATAGATTTTCATAAAAACTAATGCAATGTAAGAAGAATAAAATCCCAACCTCGACGACTATTTTTCTTCTGGCCAATCTTAGCAACCACATCTAGTATCGGGTCGAGCAAAAGTCAGAAAATCATTCTCAATCAATAAGGCAAACACAAGGAATAGGTCCTATAATGGGACAGGAACTGTATGGTCGACGCTTTAAACCATAGGTCCACACTTCCTATCTCTCGGCTTAACTCGTGGTCGACTTTTTATTCCATCGGTCGACACTTCATACTTCACGAATTGACCTGCAGTCAACACTTCCATCATTCAGTTCACACTACAAACCTCTCGGTTTCAACTCAAATGCACTAGTTGTGGACAATTCTTTATGAAGTGTCGACACTTATTAGAAATAAAAATTTACACAGTTAACCTTCCTTTAAGCGATCGACACTTGCACCTCTATGTTCCTACACTGGGCTTAAAGTGTCGACCAGCTTCGACAGAAGTCGACACTTGGGCAACTTTCTAGCAACAAAGAGTTGCCAAAATCACTCTCACTTGTCTATTATGAACTCCAATCGACCAAATAACTTAAACAAATCTTAAATCTATTGAAATAATACATAAATTAACCAGATACTCAAGTTTCCAAACTCGAATCCAATTTACGTAAAATCATAAACTTAGACATAAAAAACAGAGATAAAAAACTTACCAACATTCGAAACTCCTTCACAAATGAACTCTAATGATCACATTTCTGGCTAGCTCGACAGTTTGCACAACATGTCTCCTCTCTCTCTCTCTCCCTCACTCCACGTGGCGCACCAAATGTAAGAAGGTTTTCCTTCCTCATTTGTAACTAAAATCTTTTTATTATTTAATAAATAAAATATAAATTAATATATTTTATATGTTAAATAAAATTTTTAAATTCAAATTAGACAAAACCCAAACATCTCAAAATTTCAACTCAAGGTAAATTCTGAATTACTCAACTTTAATTTATGAAAATAATTACATGGTAATTTTTTGAATTATCTATTTTGATGATTTGACCTCAAAATTTGACGTAGTTGCTAAATGAGAAAATATGTCAACCTTTGACTCATTGATCATTAACATTGCGACTAATTTATTCAAAAAATTTTAATAATTATAAAATACAAGTTTTTAGAGGTATAAAGGATTTAATAATTTGAAAATGTTTGGTTCATAGAGTTTGTTTGAAATGAAAAAACAACATTTTTTTAATGTAAACTCATACATTGGATTTTTATATTGTCTCATAGTTTTGAAAGAAAATAATAAAATTATTTTTCCCATGCATTTGAATATAGTATAAAATATCATAGTAGTTAGTCATTCACTACAAAGACCCCCTTTATTTTCCAGGTTAGGATCATAGAGGTTATTGTTGGTGCTCGGGTGTAATGGGTACATGTTATGTGTCCCCTTTTTTTTTATCTCAAGTATTATTTTGTCCAACTAAGAGATTCTTTGTTTATATGTCACGCTCCAAAAATCCACCACGATTCTCGATTCGTTGACCACTACTACTCACTACTCTTACTCCTGATCCACTGATAAAATTTGTTTGAAAATTTGAAACATATTTTTCAACTTGAAACAACACTTTTAAAATTGACTGAAAACTTCGCAGCGGAAGACTTTTGGTTGAAAATCATTTTAAATAGAATATCAAGTATTTAAAACACTAAAAACATCTTCGGTCGACCCCTGTCGTCACCGGTCGACTCTTCGTTCGTCTCTGCCGGCACAGGTCGGCCCTCACGATCGACCTCTTTCTACTCACCCTCAAACCAGTCGACATTTTTCTTTAGCGGTTGACACTTCAATTCTCTCTGTCTTCATCGGTCTACCCTCGCAGTCGACACCTCCACCATCTCTCTCATTTTCGGTCGACACCTACAGCCGTAGGTCAACACCTTGATTCTCTCTGTCCGCACAGCTCGACCCTCGTGGTTGACACCACTACCATTTTTCGCACTACTGGTCGACACCTACAATCATAGGTCGACACTTACTTCGGCTCTGCCCGCGCAGGTCGACCATCGCAGTCGACACTTGCAAGGTCTAGTCGACCACTAAGCCTACCAGTCGACATTTCCTATTTTTTCCAATACAACCAATTTCGACTCGACGTTAAAAATAATAAAACCATCATTTTGCAATCAACTAAAAATCATTAAATACATCCAGACCACTACTGAACCTATGAAATCTATTTTCTTTACAAAATGACTCAAAACGACTCCGACTCGACCTCTACACCCGTACCTGCGAATACCGTGTTAAAATTACCCTAACAGCCGACCGGATCATCCACGAGCGTGCTCCTCCAACTCCTTCCTAGTACTAGGCTCGCTCTGAGTACTTACTAACTATCGCTTCGTCACCTACATCACAGAACTCAATTATTAGCCTAATGCTAAGTAAGTAATGCACATAAACACACATTAAATCAAACACTCCCTAACACATGCAGCTTCTACAGCTTCGTCTCTACTTTTGTTTTTGTCTCTTTCTTATATCTTCTTTATCTTCTTATTACTAAGTTCTTCTTTACGCGCTAGACAAAGGAGATCCATCTCAGGGTCCCCCTCATAGGACAGAGCCAACCTCGGCCTAGTAAAGTGGTACTCCTCGCAATCTTTCTCATAGGACCAGGGCCACTACGTAAAGCGAGGGAAGAAATAACATACCTCACGGTCCCCCTCATAGGACCATGCTAATCAACCCCACTTTCATTATCTACTTATGTATCTTCTCAATTTCGTTCTTTACTACTCACATCCTATTATTTTCATCTCATAAATACATGGAAATTCATTTTCGTCTCGTTCTCCTACTTTAAAACAATGATGCACAACCATGAAAGCATAATATAAAATAAACGTGTAATGCATCCTACTAAACTGTGATGTAGGCCCGAAGCCAAAACTCCTACTACATTACTTACCTAGGGTCCTTAGCAATTCGTAGTTAGCTCGCTAACTGGAATACTTATAAAATCACACATTCATCAATTCTACTTCGTTCAACTCATAAATTCCTAGCTCGAAAGTCATAACTCGTACAAAAACCAAACTCTCTACTAAACCTGAAATCCAACTCAATTTCTGACCAACTTCGAAAATTCATAACTTCTCCAATATTTGTCTGATTTGGACGATTCAAAATGCTACGGGCTTCTGAGGACATCTAATTTCTAATATTCTAAACAAACTCTTAATCTAACATCTATAGTTTTGCCGAATGTGACCGAACGAAAACCGTTCCACCATTCGTGCACTCGGCTATCCAAACGCTTAATCTTTCCTATAAAATCCCATAACTTACTCCTAGTTCTAGTTTAAACACCAACATACTAATAGAAATCAACTAACTTCAATTTTCCACAACTCCCTCCTAGGTTTTCACCAAATCACCTAATATCCTTTTTAACACTCAAAAAAACTAAAATACTAACTATCTATTAAGAACTAACTAAACATTTACCTTAAATAGGAAGATCGAAGGAGAACGGTGGAGAATCGTCGCTGAACGTCTCTGGAACGAAGGAAAATGCCAAAGAGAAGATGTTTCACGCGGAGAAGGAAAGAAGAGAAGAGAGCTTTATGCTTCTACTTTTCTCTTTTTTTTATAATAACTAAGCCAAATTACTTTTTTATCCTCAACCCTTAACCGTTTAATAAATCTGTTATTCGGTTCGATTCAGACTGAATTCTTAAAATTTTCTCTTCTCCATTAACCTCAAAATAATATTGTACGTAATGGTAGAAATTTTCCTCTTTGAAGTCCGATTACAACCCCGCCGATTACAGTTACGTAAAACTGAAAAATTAGTTTTAGCGAAAAGTTCCGGATGTTACATTATATTTATTTCTTTCATGGATCTGTATAAATTTTGAGTGTTTGGTACTTTATTTCCTGCACAGTAGTTATTGGAATATTTAAGTTTTGCAATATCTAGTTTTTACATGATCGCTATGTAGAATTTAGCTCATTCTTAGTGGGTCATGACTGAGTTTATTTTAAACTCTTCCAATAAATTTTAACCTTAGGCTAAGCAGTTGGGTTATCTCCGTGGATTTGGTTGTTTAACCCAATGTTTATGTCTATAACTACCTTTGAGTTTTGACACCAGCACACTCTCTCTCTCTCTCTCTTCTATACTGCCATACCCATGGCCTTTCATAATTTTGTTCAAACCACTTCTTCCTCCTTCCCTCGTCTTGATGTTCCATTCTTCATAGAACTCCAAGGTCTTGCTTCATTTCTCCTCTCAATTTTCTACCTTTTTCTTTAAGTTTCTCTCGGTGTTGCAACTTCAAACTTATTTTTGTGATGCATTCTCTTGCACCGTTGTCTGGTATGCATGATTGTGTTTATCAGAGTTGGCCAAAATCGAGTAATTCAATGTGTTTACAGATCTGACTTTGTCAAATCCGACAATGGCATGGCTAATCTCGAAGAGCCTTGCCTGCTAGGTTGACCCTCATGGCTTAGTCCCAGGTAGGTTAGCGAGCCATAATCCTATGCTCAATTTGACCTACCATTTGTGACCTAACGGGCTCTAGCGGCTCTTCAACTTCACGCATTCGCGGTGAATTCATTTGAATTAGTATAAAAGTAGACTTCTTAAATGGGCAGGCTAGTTAGTTCAGCCTGCGATGGTGCCGAACTGACAATCCCTCTCGTTTAATAAGTCTACTTCTATAGTCATTCAATTGACTTCAGCGCGAGTACGTGAAGTTGATGAGTCTCTAGGGCTAAGTAGAGGATGTTTAAATCAACGAATGCTATCTATTGCTAACCTTCAAAGATGTTGTTTGCTTCTTCCCTTTTGTTCTCCAAAATCGTCAGATACAGAGCTGCCCTATCTCATTCGCTACTTCGCATTGGAGAGAAAAAAAAATGTCATGGGCATATTTCTTGTTATGAATCGATTCATGCAAACCAAGTTTTTTTTACATCCGTCGTGCATCTATTCTTAACAAAATTGTTAATGGTAACGGCAAGTTTGTCAACGAAGAATAATTTAAGGTTTACTTTGTTAAAACTTACTGCTTTTTGAAATTTTCTAAAGTTCAACATGTGTGTTAAATCATTTAGTTAAGATGTTGTCATGCCCCAAATATGACCCTAGACAGAATGGGAACAACTCGACGCGAATTTGATCGAATCGTCCAATTCTTATCATTAAATATTTAACATTACAGCAAAAGCCTTATAAATTAATTAAAAGCCAAGTACTCAAACGAATGGGCTAGAATTAGGTCAAACAATGACCCAGATACTACAATAATATAGATTCAACAGCTATGCGAATTAGATTAAAGTAAAAGATAAATAAAAAAATACATTAATTACCTCTCAAGGTAATAAACTTATAAAGAAATAATGACATTGACATATTGAAGAATCACTTTAATTTAAATTTTAAAAGGGGAGTTGTTTGAAATGAATATGAATAAATCAATAAGAAAATAATTTTATATTTAACTTTTATTCAGAAACGATGAAAAAAATAATAAAATAATAAAATTGATTTAAAGAAATTATGCAAAAAGATAACTATAAATCAACACACTATAATATGATGCGTAATAAAAATACAACATTTCTATACAAAATATAAAACACAATGAAAATAAAATCATTAACAGACTTCGGGCACACCGTGCCAAAGACATAAAAAAAATATAAATAATGACGATACTCAGATAATCGCAAAAGACAAATGACACTGATCAAATTAAAGGTGTTGCCCCTAGAGACACGACCTTTAGTTGTTCTATTATTTTTAGTGAAAATAAAATTTTAAATAAATGTACATGCTCAATTAATTATATTCAATGAAAAGTAAATATATAATATAAAACTTTAAAAAATTATGCAATGTTGAACATAAAATTAAATTTCTAGCAATATCCAAAGTTCAAGAAAAATCAAATGAATCACAACAGTGAAGAAGTACAAGTAAGTTTCTTAAATTTTGTTTTCTTTCCATAACATTATCACAAAATTAAAATTGAAATTTTATACCTTGAATCCTAAATTTTTAGGTTTTAAATGACCCAAGAACAATTGTCAATGGTTTATTCGAGTCGAAAACAGTCTGGGAAATAACACAGGAACAATTAGGTGAAAAATCCAATTCTGCCCCAAAATAGGGATTGGGTCGCGGCTCAGACAAACACAATCTATTCCCCGGCTTGGCTGAGCCACTTTCTCTCCTTCACCTGCACCAACTATGTTTTCTAATGGGAATTCTCCACTATTCTAACTTAACTTTTATTTAAACCATCAAGCAATTCATAGAAAAGCCATGATTTTGTTTATTAACGACACAGTTTACGTCCAAAGATCATACCTTTGACAATTAATGTTTCAGCACCAATAATATACAGTTTCCCTCTACTGTGATTCGATTATATGACCATGCAACATAAATTTTTTTGACTAGAAATTAAGGAAAATTGTGAACCTTAAACCAAGCCAGGAAGTTCCATAAGATTTGTTTTTCCTCTTATCTGAAAAGTCACTTTCTTCTTTTTCTCAACCTCTTCGAAAGAAAGACACTCTTTAATTGTTGATCACTTAAACTCCAAACCAAGTTTCTGACTGACCAACAAACGAATGAATTGTTAATGTATCTACTATTCTTGCTTTAGTTCGAGTTGTAGGTTTAGCTACATGTACTTGTATAAATAACCATCAGTTTATTTGATAAATGAATACAGAAGCCATCATTCTCCTCTATCTCTCTCCTCCTCCTACTCCTCCTTCATCTTTTTACTGTTCTTCACCGTCACCTTTCTTCTCCGACCATAACTCCTTCAAGCCTCACTGCCTCATCATAAACTCCACATGGTATCAAAGATTAGCAATGGCATCGCCCAACTTCACGATCCCTTCCTCTCCATCAACCTTTCCTTCTTTCCCTCTATCTCCCTTCCCCTCTAACAATACAAACTACCTCATTTGGAAGGCACAACACCTCAATGTGGTTATCACAAATAGCATAGATAATCTACTAGATGGCTCTCTTCCCCCACCCCCACAACTTCTACACTCACTATCTTTTCAGCAAAATCTATAATACACTACCTAGCAAAGGTATAATTAGTTGGTCATGAGCTGAATTTTTTCATCAATATCCGAAGAGCTACTCCCACAGATCGTGTCTTCTACCACGGCTAGCAAAATCTAGAGCGCGCTCGCTCAGATTTTTGCTTCCTCGTCATTGCTAGGATACTGATCTGAGAAGCTAACTTAATTTGTAACACCCCGAGAACTCACACGTTCTCGGTGCACTACAGTATGTCTACTTATACACACTGTGACACACTAAAACTTGACACAACTCACCCAGTTTAATATCACTTTCGTTTTCAAATCATTTTCAAAAGAACATTTGTGAGTATGAAAAATTTTCGACTCGATTCAGAAATAACCCGCGCCATGGAGAGGGAATGCGAGATCCTCAATATAAAAATACGCAGCGAAAAAGAAACCAATTTAAAATAGTTTAAAATAAAACGACAAAACTCGAAATCTTAGGAAAGAGTCCAACGCACTCCTCGAACTACACAAATCCAGTACCGTGCACCTACGTCCCCCATGTCGACGCTTTGCACACACCCTCACGGTGCCACACGCGCCAACTCAACATCACCGCGTCTCGCGCACGCACACAGCGCCGCGTGCCTCACACACCCTGCCTCTGTACAGGACGTCCGCGCGCACGCCCTTACCCAGCGCCACACGACCCGTGAACACTCGAAGGGCAGCGTGCCCGCGCACCTGCGATCACGCCGCACTCCCACGCTCATCTACACTTCTCTAGCACTCGCTGTACACATCCCGACCTATTCCATATCCTTTCGACTCACAACCCCTCTCCTGAAATTTCGGCAGAGTAACGCCTAAAAACTGGCTATCCCAAAAATCTAAAACCCTGCACACAGTTCACCAAAAACTAACAATATTTATCTATCAACCATCCAGAGAATCTCCATAACAAAATCAAAGTTTAAAGACAACAAAAATCCATCAAATATAAATGAAGAAAGTCCACAGTATAGAGTAATATCATACTCTAACATATAAAATATGTACGCATCCCCAAAACACTACAACCACTCTATACAATCCTGTACAACCGACGCCTATACGAATTCCTTTATCCGCATAAATACCCGACACAAAATAACAACCCAACGAATCTCACCATCACTTACCACCACCAAGGGTCGGGTCACCCTAACAAAATCCGCCGTCCGGTGCCTCGGTTGCACGCCGCCAACCGTCCTATGCCTCAGGACTAGGCTCTCGAGGCTCACCAAGAATATCGTCAGCACCTACACCATAGAACACACAATATAAGCCTAATGCTCAGTAAGTAGTACAATATGAAAGTAAAAGCCGACAATGCAATCCTATCACATGCAGTCTCTACACTCACACTCATGTTGTCACATTTGTGACATGTAGTGTAACCGCACTAGGATAAGGAGGAACCTAACGCCACCCTACACCTTGACACGTCGCCGCCATCCCGGACTCCCCAACAACGATGCCCACAAGCTACACACACGCATCACCACACAGCAACCACATCAGGGTGAGGGTGTACCTCGCGCCACACGACACCCTGACACATCGCCCCCGTTCCAGCCTCCCCAGCACGGGGCCATAGTTGCCACACACAAACGTTTCGCGACAGCCCAGCCGATCCACTCATCGAGCAGAATCCGCGACTGGTGTTGCACCAGCCCACACGCTAGTAGGATCAGCAGTACCACTGCCCATCACCCTCACCGTCAACACATTCACGCCACGTGATGGCCCAACCGGCCCACTCCTCGAGTGAAATCCGCGGTTGATTACGCACCGGCCCACACACTAGCAGGATCCGCAGTACCACCGCCATGCATCTCACCACGTACTCAAAACCAATTTTGTTCCCGTTTTTAAAAATGATGCAAGTCAAACAATACGCACGCACACCACAATCAATCATATAAGCCCTAAAGTTCTACGGTGTAGGCCCACTTGGGCAAAGCGCATGCATGTACTACTTACCTGGCGTCCCAATCTCGCTCGACGCACGGCTTAGCCAAAAAAATGCCTCAACCTAAAACACAAACAATTCACTCATTAATCTTTACTTCAAAACTCACCAAATAATTTAAAATGACATTCCTTAACTACGCTAATGAAATTCCAACTAAAACGAGTCACTGGTTTGGTTCGGCCAAAAACCAGCCTAAAGTTCGGATGCGCATAACTTTTCGTCCTTTAACGGAATCGAGTGATTCAAGAGGCTAAACGTCCCCTTAGGAACATAGTTTAACATACTAAGACGAATTTTAAAATGGTAAGCCGCAGCTAGGTGGAGAAACCCCGCAATCGAATCTGTCCCTTTTTATTAAATTTCACATTTTTGTTTTTCTTCAACCAAAACTCACTCAAATCTATCTTTACGTACCAAAAACAGCCATGCTATTATCACACGTCGCAATTCTATGAAAAACTCTCACTAATTTGACTTGGACCAAAATCCGACATAAACTTCCGACGCACATAACGTTTGCGTCGGATATCGGAATCGAATGATTTCAGCGGCCAAACGCTCCTCTAATGACCTATTTTAAGCCGCTAAAACAGAATTTAAAACGATCAACTGGAGCCCTGTCAAAATCCCAAAAAACAGAACTGTTTTTATACAAAAATATCCTAAATCTCAACTTCGATCAAATTTCTCCAATTTTTTTACCGAACAATCACATTTCAGCCTATTAAGCATAATCTAACCAGACATAAGTAATTCAAACACAAAATTCTAATTTTGGCTCAACCTTCTCCCTCGATTTCTCTCCCTCTCACCGGTCTCCTACTGCCCCTCCACTAACATACATGCTCATGCTCCTAATCCACTCAAACGTGCAGCAAAATTCATAGAAAAATGAAGGGAAGCCGAACCTTAATCTCGGTCAAACAGGACAGTATAGCAAAGGGAGAGAGAGACTTATAGGGTGGTGTCGTTCGGCACTCGGGTGGGGAGATTAGAAGAATGAAATCAAAGTGTTGGGTTGCTGGCAACAGAACCGAATGAGGACTCCACCTTGCGGGCGTCGGCAGAAAATGCTCGGCTCTCACTTCGGGAGTTCGAGCTGCTGAAACTAAACGACCTCGGTTAGTCAGAGAAGAAATGCTAGGCCGCGGTTTCGCTCACACACTCGAGCTCGTCGTCCACCGATCGAAGACTAAAATCCTAGCTCTCGATCGCCCTCTCTCCCTCGCATCTCCCTCTACTTCCCTCGAGTGTCAAGTGAAACAGCCGAATGGCTTCCTCCTGAAGCCATTTGGTTGTTATATATATATATTAAAATAAATAATTAAAATTACCGAAACACCCTCCCGTGTTTTAACCGCCCATGAATTTGTTAAATTCTCGTATTCCCGACCTCAGATTTTGAAAACCATCACTAAAACTAAGTTCCGAGATTTATGACTTAATTTACCCGTCAAAATATTTCTCGAAACTCCAACCGAGATTAAATTAAAATTTTAGAAATTATATTTAAAATTTGAAATCCTCCGAGTTATTACATAATTCCTTGTTAAAAGAAGGATTTTCTACAGTTGCCTACATTCAAAAAAATCACAGCTTTGTGCAACACAGTCGCCAAAATTGGCAAATCAGTGTCTTACCAGGACATGATGATATATTTTTTGGCAGCCTCAGAAGCGAGTATAACACTTTCGTCGTCTCAATTACAAGTCAGTCGGACAAACCCCCTCTAGAAGAGATTCATAGCCTTCTCCAGAGTTTTCATTTTCGGTTGGAAAAGTAAAACTCGGCTGCCTCTCTTCCGTTGCCGAATCAACTTCAAGCGAATGGGGCCAATCTTTGTCTTGGTTGCCAAGGTTGGAGTCCTCGTTTCCCTCAACCAGCCCCTTTTCGACAGAACTACCCTTCTAGATTCCAGCTAAGCAGTGCCGAATCCACATCCTGGTGCTTGGCCCAACCGAATAAGTTTAAGGCACGATGTCAAATTTTCCAAAAAATGGGTGATTTGGCAACCACCTGTTATCATAGGTTAAACGTCTTCTACAAACCACCCGCCTCGGCTCACCCACATTACAACCCAAATCGCTCCTTCTACAGCCAATAGCCCGCCCACTCAATCCAACAATCATTTAACCCGACCTAACCCATTTTCAATTATTCGGCTTTCGCTCCTAACACTCAATTTGCCCTTCTCTCTGAAGCCCAACCCTAAGCCCTATCTGCCTCCTCTTCC
>CM039518.1:14207256-14225224 GCA_022433055.1 Begonia peltatifolia | reverse complement strand
AGCCATCTTTCTATCCCCATCGAGAAAATGTTATAGTTGCACTTTCTCGGTTCTTTGAATCTATTTATTGATAAGCTCCTATTGTAATACTTTATTATGCCCTCATTGAAGATTCCATCTCAAGGAAAGAGGAAGGAGAAGGGTCCAATACAATGGAATTCACTAAACTAAAATAGATGGAAACCAAAACACAACTCGATATGATGTTACTCATTGAGGAGATGTGGTCACTTGAAGTTTGGGAACTTAAGATTTTGAAGAGGACTTCAATTTTTTATTCAAAATGTGATGCAAGAGTAACTCTTAAGAATGGTATAAATAACTCCTTAAGAATTAGTGTTTTACAACCTAAAAGAGTAGCTAGTACAAAAAAGGTAAATCCAAAAAGTCGAGAAAAGATGTTCCACCAAATAAGGAAAGGCCAAGTGCCTTTTTGCTTTCCCCAAGCCTTTGATTTCTAATCCTAGAGTGTGCCCTTGCTAGTGATCACAAGTTAGCACATCTAAAGTATAATTCAAAATAAACATCACCTAGTCCATTCGGCCAACTAGGATGAGCCGAGTGGATGTTACTCTTGGTAACTTGATCCTAAATGAGTAAAAACTAAAAATGAGGTTCAATATTAAAATAGTACAACTTAAACATGAAATGGATTGGATAAAAGAGATGGTCTTGAAGCCTAAAAAGATGATGAGAGTCGTGGCTCCAAACGATGTCCATGGCCGAAGTGTTGAGCTCTCGAGTTCTTCCTTTTTGGCTCCCACAGAATCACTTGCTTTTGATTCTTGGTATTCCTCTTAGGTGAGAATTTTGACATCTCCTTGTGACTCCATGGTGGAAGCTATTCTTTGCAAGCCATATTTCTTACAAAAGTAAAGAGAATTATTTTCATTTCATCAAAAGAAGAGATGTTATCCAAGTCAATAATATACATATTTTCATTTCCTTATAACCAATAAAAAACATTTCCATTTAAACCATCTTTAAACATACAAATTTTTATTCAAAGATTATGTCTATCACATAATTGACTAATGCTCAAAAGATTATGCTTTAAACTATCAACTAATAAAATATTTTCAATAATCGAGTTAGAAGTATTACCTATGTTTCCAATCCCAATGAAGGTTTTTTTTATTACCTTTGAAAGTGACGTTTCCTTTCCTTTTTGGAGATAGAGGTAAGCTTTAAAGAATCTCCCATCATGTCTCAAACAACCACTATCGACATACCGTGAAGAAACTTCAACCTACAAAGAGAAAATCAATTGCATGTCTTAGGTGCCCAAATATTTTTGTTCCCTTGAATGTTAGCCTTGGTTCCTTTAAGAACCCATGCTAAGGTAGAAAACACCCTTTTATCATGTGACTCCAATGGACATAGAAATGATTTATGACTAACACAATTACACATGTTACATGTTGTTGGACTAACAAACAAGTTCTTGTATGCCTTTTCCTTTTTAAAAAATGAATACCCAATACCAACCTTATCAAAAGTAACTCTTTGTTTTCCTAAAAGGATATTCAAGTTTTTACTACCATTTGTAATTTCATCACAATATTGTTCAAATTAAGATTTTTACATTTCAATTCACTAATTTATAATTCAAGGAAAGATTACTCAAGAGCATGCTTCTTAACGATATCCACATTTTCTTTCTTCAACATTTTGTATTTAGATTTGAGTAAATTAAAATTTTCAACTAAGTCGTTGAAAACATCAATCAATTTATTCTGATCAACATTATCATCTAAATAACTAAAAGAGCCACTTATCTCATTTTCTTTTGCCATAAAGCACACATTTGCAACTTATACTTGGATGATGTATTCTCTTTCTTATCATCCCAAATTGTAACCCCCTAATTTTTAAATTCATAATTTAATTTTCTCAATTTGAAAATCTTAAAAATTTTTCAAATTGATTTATATTTAAATTCGAACGTTAAAACCTAATTTCATAATATTTAAAACTTTTTAAATAATAACTTAAATATTAAATGCACAGAAAATTAATCAAAATTTTAAACTTTAAATAACTTTATCAGAAATTAGAAATAATTCTGGAATTAAAATAATTCATAAAACTTTAAATAAAATTCAACATAATTTATTCAAAGTTAAAAATACGAAATATCTTCGAAAACTAGAAAATACTTATTTAAACTCTTTTCTTCAACCCGAAAAAATTTTCTTCTTGTTCTGTATGCTTATTTGTCTCTGGTAGATTCTCGAGCAACGTCATTTCTTCCTCAGACAAAAACTCACTTATATCATAAAATTATAAATATAATAACAACTCAGTAAGCAAAAATATGTACAAGTGTCAAAATTTACATTACATTTACAAAATCTTGACTTAATAGTTACATACTAGTTTAAACTGTTTTTCCAACATTCACCCAGACTTAGTGTAACACCAAAAATTTTTCGCTAAAAGGATTTTTAGATTTACGTAATTGTAATTGACAGAGTTTTGGTTGGAATTAATGGCAGAGAATTTATACTAGTAGGTAAAAGATTATTTTGAGGTTAATTGAGAAGAGAAAATTTTAAGGATCCCACCGGACATGAACCAAATAAACGTTCGGTTAAAAGATTGAGGGTTGAAGGCGAAATAGTAATTAAGATTAATTATATTAAATAATATAATTATATAAAAAATAAAAAGAGAAGGAGGCAGAAACCCCCTCCCTCTCTCTATGTATTCTCTTTCTTCCCCACGCGAGAGAATTTTATCTCGACGATACTTCTTCTCTAGCGACAATCCTTCTCAGTTTCCCCCTCACTTCTTCAAATCTAAGGTATGTTTTAGTTAGTTTTTGAGTAGATAGTTAGTTTCTTAGTTGTTTTGAGTGATTAAAGTAAAGTTAGAGAGGGTATTGGGTAGTTTTGGTGAAACCTAGGAAGGAGATACGAGAATTTGAAGTTAGAGTTGATTTTTATCCGTATGTTGGTGTTTAAGCTGGAAATAGAAGTAGATTATGAGTTTTCATGGAAAAGATTGAGCATTTGGATAACCGAATACTCGGATTACGGAACGGTTTCTATTTGGCCACATTCGGCCAAGCTGTAAGTGTGGGATTAGAAATTTGATTAGACCGTTAGGAATTAGATGTTCTCAGGACTCCATAGCATTTCGAATCGTCCAAATCTGACAAGTATTGGATAAGTTATGCATTTCCGAATTTGGTTAGAAATTATGTAGGATTTCAGGTTTAGTTAGAAGTGGCGGTTTAGTAAGAGTTTATGACTTCCGTGTTAGAATTTCTTGAGTTGGATGAAGTAGAATTAATGAATGTGTGGTTTTATAGGTTCTCCAGTTAGCGAGCCATATACGAAGTACGAATTGCTAAGTACACTAGGTAAGTAGTGTGAGTAGTGTTGTAGGTGTTTTTCCTTCAGGCCTACATCATAGTTCGGTAGGATGCATGTACGTTTATTTTATATTATGCTTTAGTAATTATGCATCATGGTTTTAAAATACGAGAACGAAACGAAAATGAATTTCTATGTTTTTACGAAGTGAAACAGTAGGATGTGATGAGATTAACGAAATGAGAAGATACGTAAGAAGATAATAGAGGTGGACCGCGAGGTATATCACTTCTTCTCCCACCTTACATGGTGGCCTTGTCCTAAGAAGTGAACTGCGAGGTGTGTCACCTTGATCTAGCACGTAAAGAGCAACGTAGTAGTAAGAAGATAAAGAAGATGTAAGAAAAAGACGAAAACGAAAGTAGAGACGAAATTGTAGAAACTGCATATGTTAGGATATGATTGTTATAGTGTTTATTTTTTTTATGCGCATTACTTACTTAGCATTAGGCTAATAGATGAGTTCTGTGATATAAGTGGCGAAACTATAGCTAATGTAACACCCTGAGAAGCCCCGCGTTCTCGGTGCGCTATAGTGCATCTACACACACTAACACTTGACTTCATTAACTCAATTCAATACCCCTTTCGTTTTCAAATCAGTTTCAAAAGAACATTTGTGAGTATGAAAATTTTTCGACTCGATTAAAAAAAAAACCAACTCGTGTCCCGAAGAGGAAACACGAATTTCTCAACATAAAACTACTCAGCGGAAAAGAAAACCATTTAAAACAATTTGAGATAAAACGGTAAGACTTGAAATTCTAGGAAAGAATCTCACGCACCCCACGAACTACCCAGTCCGGTCCCAAGCACTCACGTCCCCACTCCGACACCCCGCGTACACCCTCGCGGTGCCGGACGTGCCAACCCAACGTCACTGTATCTCGCGCATGCTCACAGCGTCGCGTGCCCCACGCACCCTGCCTCTATACAGCACGTCCGCGCGCACGCCCTCACCCGGCGCCGCATGACCCGTGTGCACCCGTAGGGCCGCGTGCCTCGCGTACCTGCGATCACACCGCACTTCCACGCTCATCTATTTTTTTTTCTAGCATTTACTGTTCACACCTCTACCTATTTCGTATCTCCTCGACTCCCAACCTCTCTCCCGAAATTTCGGCAGAGTAACGGCTAAAAACTGACTATCCCAAAACTTAAACCTTGCACATAATTCACCATAATCTAACAATGTTTATCTATCCATCATGCAGAGAAATCACCATAACCAAATCAGAGTAAGAAGACAACAAGAACCCATCAAATACAAATGAAGAAAGTCTCCCAAAACACTACAACCCTTCTATACAATCTCAAAAGATCAATGTCTATACAACCCCGCTATCTACACAAATATCCAACATGAAATGATAAATCCACTATCACCTACCACCACCACGGGTCGGGTCGCCCTAACAAAAATCCGTCATCCGGTGCCTCGGGTGGACGCCGCCAACCATCCTACGCCTCTGGACTAGGCTCTCGAGGCTCACCAGCAGTATCGTCAGCACCTACACCACTGAACACACAACATAAGCCTAACGCTCAGTAAGTAATGCGATATGAAAGTAAAAGCCGACAATGCAATTCTATCACATGCAGTCTCTACACTCACACTCATGTTGTCACATCTGTGACGCGTAGTGCAGCCGCACCAGGGTAAGGAGGAACCTCACGCCACCCTACACCCTGACACGTCGCCACCGTCCCGGACTCCCCAGCAACGAGGCCCACAAGCTACACAGACGCATCACCACACGGCAACCACGTCAGGGTAAGGGTGTACCTCGCGCCACTCTACACCCTGACACGTCGCCCCCGTCCTAGCCTCCCCAGCACGGGGCCACAGTTGCCATACACACACGTTTCGCGACAGCCCAGCCGGCCCACCCCTCGAGTAGGATCCGCGACTGGTGTTGCACTGGCCCACACACTAGTAGGATCCGCGGTACCACTGCTCATATACTCACTGTCAACACATTCACGCCGCATGACGGCCCAGCCGGCCTACCCCTCGAGTAGGATCCGCGACTAGTGAAGCACCGGCCCACACACTAGCGGGATCCGCGGTACCACCGACACACGTCTCACATCATACATCAAAACATGTTAAAAATCATTTTCGTTCACGTTTTTTTTTTTTAAATATGATGCATGTCAAACAATACGCACGCACACCACAATCAATCACAGAAACCCTAAAGTTCTACAGTGTAGGCCCACTTCGGCAAATCACATGCATCACTACTTACTTGGCGTCCTACGCTCGCTCGATGCACAGCTTCGCCAAAAGAAAGCCTCAACCTAAAACACAACCAAACTCTCATCAGTACCTATCTCAAAATTCGCCAAATAACTAAAAATAACCTTTCTTAACTACACTCATGAAATTCTAACTAAAACAGTCCATTGGTTTGGTTTGGCCAAAAACCAGCCCAAAGTTCGGATGCGCATAACTTTTGCGTCCGTCAACAGAATCGAACGATTCAAGTGGCCAAACGTCCCCTTAGGAACCTAGTTTAACATGCCAAGACGGATTTTAAGACGATAAGCCGTAGACAGGCGAAAAATGTCAAAAACCAAATCTGTCATTTTTTTATAAAATTCCAACCTTTGTTTTTCTTCAAACAAAACTCACTTGATTCAGCTTTTTCGCACCAAAAATAGACATGCCACTATCACACGTCGAAATTCCATGAAAAACGGTCACTAATTCGACTTGGACAAAAATCCGGCCTAAACTTCCGACGCGCATAACTTTTGCGTCGGATGTCGGAATCGAACAATTCCAACAGCCACACGTTCCTCTAACAACCTATTTTTATCCCACAAAACAGAATTTAAAATGATCAACTTAAACCTAGCCAAAACAGCCAAAAACAGAAGCTGTTTTTATACGAAAATGTTAAATTCAACCTTAACCCGAACATTTCCAAATTCCTTCGCTAATCCATCACATTCTAACCTATTAAACATGAACTAGCTAAAATTGAAAGCCTCCAATTCAGAAACAAAGTCTTGAAAAAGATCTCAGCCCCTCGGTTTATCCTTCCCTCTCTCTCAGCCACCAATGCTCCCCACCACTCTTAACTCCACCATTATCGACAATTCCCGCCACCGATTGGTCGAACAGGAGAGCAGCATCACGCCCTGTTCCCCTCGACCAACAGAATAGACAGAAGAAAAGATAGGGGGCTCCGAGCTCTCGGCCCTGTGCCCTGCTGCCCCCCGATCACGCGGCACATACACGTCGCTTACACCAACTAAATGTTCGGCTTAGCCTTCAGAAAGATGGTGGGAAGGCGGCCATAAACTCTACCGAACAAAAAAATCAGAGTAAGGAAGGGAAACGTACCTTTAGTATTAAGCTCGGGAAACCGAACACAATCCCCTCCCACCGTAGTCCTCTTGGCGAACTAGTGTTCGATCCTTCTCCGTCGTCGGCGTCGACAGACCACCAGCTCTCTCTCTCTCTCTCTCGGCTACCCGCGCTCCCCCTCTCGGTTTCGCTCCTTCTCGGCCGCACACAACACGGTGGAATGGCTTCCATCCGAAGCCATTCAACCATATAACATAATTTTTTTTAACTCTTAATTAAATTACAAAAATTACCAAAATGCCCTCACGTGTTTTTATCGTTTGTAAATTCGTAAATTCTCGACCTCCCGACTTTAAATTCTGAAAACCATCACAAAAGTAGGCTTCGAGCCTTATAATTTAAATCTTTCCCGTTGAAATATTTCTCAAAACTCCGACCGGGATTAAACTAAAAATTCTGAAAATTCGAAATTAAAATTCGAAATTTTCGGGTTATTACATTCCCCCCACCTTATAAGAATTTTGTCCCCAAAATTCACGTACCGAATAAGCCGGGATACTGCCGCTCCATGTCATCACGCCGCTCCCAAGTAGTCTCCTCTACACTATGGTTGCGCCACATCACCTTGACCAGCGGAATCTCCTTGTTGTGCAGCACCTTCACAGCTGATTCTAAGATCCTCACTGGCTTTTCCTCGTACGAAAGCGTCGGCTGGATCTCTATATCCTATTGTGGCACTACCTGAGAGGGATCGCGCATACACTTCCTCAGCATCGAGACATGAAAAACATCATGGACGACATCCATCGACGCAGGCAACTGAAGCTGATATGCAGTTCTCCCAATCCGCTTGACAATCGGGAATGGTCCCACAAACCGAGGGTTGAGCTTTCCCCGCTTTCCGAACCTTACCACTCCCTTGAACAGCGAGACCTTCAGAAAAACTTCATCGCCCTCATTAAACTCCAACTCTCAGCGTGTCTGATCAGCATAACTCTTCTGTCGACTCTGGGCCGCTTCAGTTCTCTTCCGTATCACAGAAATCCTGTCGACAGTCTGCTGCAAAATCTCAGAGCCTATCAATCGGGCCTCCCCAACCTCATCCCAATATAATGGCGACCTACACTTCCTTCCATAGAGGGCCTCGTATGGTGCCATACCAATGGTGGACTGAAAACTGTTATTATACGAGAACTCCACTAGCGGTAAAAACTTGCTCCAAGTCACCTAAAACTCCAACACACAAGCCCTGAGCATATCCTCCAGAATCTGTATAGTCCGCTCCGACTGCCCATAGGTCTGAGGATGAAAGGCCGTACTGAAATCTAATCTGGTGCCCATAGCCTTATGAAGACTCCTCCAAAACGAAGACATGAACCTAGGGTCTCGGTTTGAAACAATCGACACCGGAATCCATGGAGTCTGACTATCTCCTGAACATACAACTGGGCAAACTGATCCATCGTATAAGTCATCCTCACAGGCAAAAAGTGAGACGACTTCGTCAACCTGTCCACAATTACCCAAATCGCGTCATTGCCCTTGGCAATCCTCGGTAGTCCCACCACAAAATCCATGGTGATTCGCTCCCATTTCCACTCCGGTATAGGCAATGGTTGGAGCATCCCAGACGGTCGCTGATGCTCCGCCTTCACCTGCTGGCAGATTACGCAAGCCTCAACATACTCAGCCACTGCTCGTTTCATGTTAGGCCACCAATAGTGCTCCTTCAAATCTCTGTACATCTTAGTGCTTCCCGGATGCACCGAGAAAGAAGATGAATGGGCCTCTGATAATATATCCCTCCTCAGCTCCTTATCCTTCGGGACGTACCACCTATCCCGAAATTTCAGAATCTCATCCTCTGAATAGCTGAACTCAGAATCAGGCCTGGCCTCCATACTCGCCTTCAGCTCGCTACACTCTGAATCAGCCTCCTGAGTCTTCCTGATCCTGTCCAGTATAGTTGGCCTCAACGACAAGGCAGAAAGAGTGGCTGCCAGATCAGAAACCACTTTCAGACCAAAACTCTGCATCTCTGTCAACAACTCAACAGGTCGTATCGTAGTCATGGCAGAAGTCGAGGCTGTCACCCTACTCAAGGCATCTGCCACCACATTCGCCTTCCCCGGGTGGTACCTGATCTCCACATCGTAGTCCTTGACCAGCTCGAGCCATCTCCTTTGTCTCAAATTCAGCTTCTTCTGCGTGAAAATGTACCTCAAGCTCTGATGGTTCGAGTAAATCTCGTACTGCTGCCCATACAGATAATGCCTCCAAATCTTGAGTGCAAATACAACCGCCACCAGTTCTAAGTCGTGAGTGGGATAATTCTACTCGTAAGCCTTCAACTGCCTAGAAGCATAGGCAATGACTCTCCCACTCTGCATCAAAACACACCCCAAACCGATCCTGGAGGCATCGCAATAAATGCAGAACTTCTCTCCTTCCACAGGCAGCGTCAGTACAGGCACCATTGTCAACCTCTGCTTCAATGTCTGGAAGCTGTCCTCACACTTGTCGGTCCATTCATACTTTGCATTCTTCCTGGTGAGTCGGGTCAAAGGGGCCGAGATCTTAGAGAACCCATCAATGAATCTCCGATAATATCCAGCCAACTCCAGAAAACTGCGTATTTCGCTAGCACTAGTCGGCCTCGGCCACTCCTTTACAATCTGAACCTTCCCCGGATCAACTGAAATACCCTTAGAGGAGATCACATGCCCCAAGAAGTGAATCCTGTCCAACCAAAACTCGCACTTTGAGAACTTAGCATACAGCTGATGCTGGCTCAAAATAGTCAGTACAATCATCAGGTGCTCCCTGTGCTCCTCCTCACTCTGCGAGTAGATCAGAATGTCGTCGATAAACACGATCACAAACTTGTCCAGGTACTCTCTGAACACCCGGTGCATCAGATCCATGGATGCTGCAGGGGCATTGGTCAGCCCAAAAGACATAACTAGGAACTCAAAATGTCCGTACCTCGTCCTGAAGGCCGTCTTCGGTACATCCCTCTCCTTCACCTTTAACTGATGATAGCCGGACCTCAGGTCGATCTTAGAAAAAACCCAGGCACCCTGCAGCTGATCAAACAAATCGTCAATCCTTGGCAATGGATACCTGTTCTTCACCGTCAACTTATTCAGCTCCCGGTAGTCAATACACATGCATAGGGATCCGTCCTTCTTCTTGACAAATAGAACTGGCGCTCCCCAAGGCGAAAAACTAGGGCGTATAAATCCCTTATCTGTCAGCTCCTCCAACTGAGCTTTCAGTTTCTGAAGTTCAGTAGGTGCTAATCTGTAGGGGTTCTTGCACACCGGCTCTGCACCTGGGAAAACATCTATCTCGAATTCAATCTCCCAGTCAGGGGGCAACCCCGGTAATTCATCACGGAACACCTCTGGAAACTCCTGCACAATAAGAATATCCTGTATCCGAGCATCGCCTGGTGACTGGGCATCTTCAACACTTGCCAAAAATCTCTGGCAACCCATGCCCAACACCCATGGTGCCTGACGAGAAAATATAGCAGAAATCCTGGCAAAACTCTTACCTGCTTTAAATGTGTAGCTCTCCCCGCCCGGGGGCCTGAAATGAACCTCTCTGGTCCTGCAGTCAATCTCCGCATGATGTCTGAACAGCCAGTCCATTCCCAAGATCACCTCATAACCACTCATATGGAGAATGACTAGCTCGTGCTTCCTCCCTACTGTCACAATATTGCCCCGCACCACCTGTTCTGAATACAAATGCTCCCCGGATGGCAAGGTCACATCATAGTGTCGCTCGGCGGGGCTGAACTCCAAGTTAGCCCTAACCACAAAGCGCGTCGACACAAATGAGTGCGTAGCACCCGTATCAATCAAAGTATAAGCCGCCACACCAGAAACAAAAATGTTACCTGCTATCACTAATGGCTGGGCAGCATCATCTGGCTCAAACAGGGCAAAGACTCTCGGTGTAACCCTGGCTGACGACCTGCTCGCCACTGGGCATCTGCTGGCAAAGTGTCCCACCTCATTACAGTTGAAACAGCGGTTCTGACGCGGCTTCTGACACTCTCTGGACATGTGGCCCATCTCGCCACAGTTGTAACACCTCATTGGGCCCGGCCTGCACTCGCCCGGGTGACTCATCTGACATTTCGGGCACACTGGAAATTGCCTTGACCCCTGCGGCCTCTTAGTGCTCCCCTGGCTGTTAGAACTGTCAGTAGGCCTCTCTGCACAGACACCTCCCCGTTGGCCTGTGGCAGCGATTCTCTGGATGATCTGCGATGCTGCTCTCTGGGTACCTCCCGATAACTAGGAAGCTTCGCCCGAGCCTCCTCAATGTCAAGGGCCTTCGCCACCACCTCCTCATACGGCATGCCCCGGGTCCCCGCAATCCGCTTGCCCATATAAATATCCGGCTTCAGGCCCTGCACGAACTGATGTACCTTATTCTCATCGAGGCTCACCAAATGTCCTGCAAACCTCGACAAGGCCTCGAACTGCCGCACATACTCAGCCACAATGCCGGTCTGCTTCAACTGTGCAAACTCCACCATCTTCTGCGACCTAACTGAATAACTGAAATACTTGCCGAAAAACACCGACCTGAACTCCTCCCAGGTCATGGCCCCCACATCTCTCGTGGCCACCACAGTATCCCACCAATGGCTCGCGTCCTTGGCAAAATAGAACCCCGCACTAGAAACTCTGTCCTGCTCCTCTACCTTGGCAAAACTCATCATCCTCTCCATACTCCGTATCCACTCCTCAGCACTGAGAGGATCCGGAGATGATCCGTCAAATGTCGGAGGTCTAAGTCTGTGCAGTCTGTCACCCCCTCTGTTGGACGAACCCTGGGCGCTAGACTGACCCTAATCGTCCCTGCTCATAAACCTCTCCAACTGCTGAGACTGACGGTGGACCAACTCGGTAAGCTGCCGGACGGTATCATCCATGTCGCCAACAGCTCTAGGAGGCGCCTCTCGTCGTGGCCGTCCTCTACCTCTACCTCTTGCCTCTCCTGACATTTTCTACGTTAAACAAAAGTATAAGGCTCACATTAGAACTACAATAAATTCAAATCTAAACACTTACAGTTGGTGGAGTGCTCCTGTGCAGCGGCTGGCGGTGTTAGGTAATCCTCTGAACGACGTCGACCCCGTGGCTCTGATACCATAACTGTAACACCCCAAGACGCCCCGCGTTCTCGGTGCACTACAGTGCATCTACACACACTAACATTTGACATAACTAACTCAATTCAATACCCCTTTCGTTTTCAAATCAGTTTCAAAAGAACATTTGTGAGTATGAAAATTTTTCGACTCGATTAAAAACAAAAAACTCGCGTCCCGAAGAGGAAACACGAAGTCCTCAACATAAAACTACGTAGCGGAAAAGAAAACCATTTAAAACAATTTGAGATAAAACGGTAAGACTTGAAATCCTAGGAAAGAATCTCACGCACCCCATGAACTACCCAGTCTGGTCCCAAGCACTCACGTCCCCACTCCGACACCCCGCGTACACCCTCGCGGTGCCGCACGTGCCAACCCAACGTCACTGTATATCGCACACGCTCACAGCGCCGCGTGCCCCACGCACCTTGCCTCTATACAGCACGTCTGCGCGCACGCCCTCACCCGGCGCCGCATGACCCGTGTGCACCCGCACAGCCGCGTGCCCCGCGCACCTGCGATCACGCCGCACTTCCACGCTCATCTTTTTTTTTTTTTCTAGCATTTACTGTTCACACCTCAACCTATTTCGTATCTCCTCGACTCCCAACCTCTCTCCCGAAATTTCGGCAGAGTAACGGCTAAAAACTGACTATCCCAAAACTTAAACGCTGCACACAATTCACCATAATCCAACAATGTTTATCTATCCATCATCCAAAGAAATCATCATAACCAAATCAGAGTAAGAAGACAACAAGAACCCATCAAATACAAATGAAGAAAGTCCCCCAAAACACTACAACCCTTCTATATAATCTCAAAAGATCAATGTCTATACAACCCCGCTATCTACACAAATACCCAACATGAAATGATAAATCCACTATCACCTACCACCACCACAGGTCGGGTCGCCCTAACAAAAATTCGTCATCCGGTGCCTCGGGTGCACGCCGCCAACCATCCTACGCCTCTGGACTATGCTCTCGAGGCTCACCAGCAGTATCGTCAGCACCTACACCACTGAACACACAACATAAGCCTAACGCTCAGTAAGTAATGCGATATGAAAGTAAAAGCCGACAATGCAATCCTATCACATGCAGTCTCTACACTCACACTCATGTTGTCACATCTGTGACGCGTAGTGCAGCCGCACCAGGGTAAGGAGGAACCTCACGCCACCCTACACCCTGACACGTCGCCACCGTCCCGGACTCCCCAGCAACGAGGCCCACAAGCTACACAGACGCATCACCACACGGCAACCACATCAGGGTAAGGGTGTACCTCGCGCCACTCTACACCCTGACACGTCGCCCCGTCCCAGCCTCCCCAGCACGGGGCCACAGTTGCCATACACAAACGTTTCGCGACAGCCCAACCGGCCCACCCCTCGAGTAGGATCCGCGACTGGTGTTGCACCGGCCCACACACTAGTAGGATCCGCGGTACCACTGCCCATATACTCACCGTCAACACATTCACGCCGCATGACGGCCCAGCTGGCCTACCCCTCGAGTAGGATCCGCGACTAGTGAAGCACCAGCCCACACACTAGCGGGATCAGCGGTACCACCGACACACGTCTCACATCATACATCAAAACATGTTAAAAATCATTTTCGTTCACGTTTTTTTTTTAAAATATGATGCATGTCAAAAAATACGCACGCACACCACAATCAATCACAGAAACCCTAAAGTTCTACAGTGTAGGCCCACTTCGGCAAATCACATGCATGCACTACTTACTTGGCGTCCTACGCTCGCTCGATGCACAGCTTCGCCAAAAGAAAGCCTCAACCTAAAACACAACCAAACTCTCATCAGTACCTATCTCAAAATTCGCCAAATAACTAAAAATAACCTTCCTTAACTACACTCATGAAATTCCAACTAAAACGGTCCATTGGTTTGGTTTGGCCAAAAACCAGCCCAAAGTTCGGATGCGCATAACTTTTGCGTCCGTCAACAGAATCGAACGATTCAAGTGGCCAAACGTCCCCTTAGGAACCTAGTTTAACATGCCAAGACGGATTTTAAAACGATAAGCCGTAGACAGGCGAAAAATGTCAAAAACCAAATCTGTCATTTTTTTATAAAATTCCAACCTTTGTTTTTTTTCAACCAAAACTCACTCGATTCAGTTTTTTCGCACCAAAAATAGACATGCCACTATCACACGTCGAAATTCCATGAAAAAAGGTCACTAATTCGACTTGGACCAAAATCCAGCCTAAACTTCCGACGCGCATAACTTTTGCGTCGGATGTCGGAATCGAACAATTCCAGCGGCCACACGTTCCTCTAACAACCTATTTTTAACCCACAAAACAGAATTTAAAATGATCAACATAAACCTAGCCAAAACAGCCAAAAACAAAAGCTGTTTTTATACGAAAATGTGAAGTTCAACCTTAACCCGAACATTTCCAAATTCCTTCGCCAATCCATCACATTCTAACCTATTAAACATGAACTAGCTAAAATTGAAAGCCTCCAATTCAGAAACAAAGTCTTGAAAAAGATCACAGCCCCTCGGTTTATCCTTCCCCCTCTCTCAGCCACCAATGCTCCCCACCACTGTTAACTCCACCATTATCGACAATTCTCGCCACCGATTTGTCGAACAGGAGAGCAGCATCACGCTCTGTTCCCCTCGACCAACAGAATAGACAGAAGAAAAGACAGGGGGCTCCGAGCTCTTGGCCCTGTGCCCTGCTGCCCCCCGATCACGCGGCACATACACGCCGGTTACACCAATCAAATGTTTGGCTTAGCCTTCAGAAAGATGGTGGGAAGGCGGCCATAAACTCTATCGAACAAAAAAATCAGAGTAAAGAAGGGAAATGTACCTTCAGTATTAAGCTCGGGAAACCGAACACAATCCCCTCCCACCGCAGTCCTCTCGGCGAACTAGTGTTCGATCCTTCTCCGTCATCGGCGTCGATAGACCACCAGCTCTCTCTCTCTCTCTCGGCTACCCGCGCTCCCCCTCTCGATTTCGCTCCTTCTCGGCCGCGCACAACACGATGGAATGGCTTCCACCCGAAGCCATTCCACCATATAACATAATATTTTTTTTTTAACTTTTAATAAATTACAAAAATTACCAAAATGCCCTCACATGTTTTTATCGTCCGTAAATTCGTAAATTCTCGACCTCCTGACTTTAAATTCTGAAAACCATCACAAAAGTAGGCTTCGAGCCTTATAATTTAAATCTTTCCCGTTAAAATATTTCTCAAAACTCCGACCGGGATTAAACTAAAAATTCCAAAAATTAGAAATTAAAATTTAAAATTTCTGGGTTATTACAGCTAATGAGTACTCAGAGCGTGCCCAGGCCTAGAAGGCAGTTGGCGGAGTGCATTCGTGTACGGTTCGGCCTGCTGTTAGGGCGTTTTGACCAGGGCGGGGGTATGTAAGGGAGTTTAGTTGATTTGAGTTTAATCGCATTATTCTGAGTCGTTTTGAGTTGTTTTGAGTGGATTGGAGTCATATGGATGTATAGACGGGTTTCAAACGTTAGTAGTCGTTTTTCTATGTAAATAATGATTTTGAATTGATGAAAAAGTGTAAGTTGTGTTATTTTGACGTTGAGTCAGAGGTTTAACTATTTTTGAAGGATTTGAGGTTTTAAAATAGATTTTGTGAAAGAACTGTCGACCTGTGCCAAAAAGTGTCGACCGCTTAGTGTAAAAATGAGTGCGGAGTGTCGACTGGTAGTGAAAAATTTGATGGAAGTGTCTACCGGTGCATGTAAGTGTCGACCGGTAATGCAAAATAGACGGGAGTGTCGACCTCAGGGATCGAGCGACGTGGACAGAGAGAAATGTAGTGTCGACCAGTGCATGCAAGTGTCGACCGATAGTGAAAAATAGATAGAAGTGCTGACCGATGTTTACCATGGTCGAGCGAAAATGTCTTTTAATGTTTTAAGAACTTGAAATTTTATTTAAACTGATTTTAATCCAAGTGTTCTGCTACGACGTTTTTAAATGTTTTCAAAAAAGTTGTTTTAAGTCGAGGAACAAAAATTTTAAATTTTTACATGAATTTTTCCAAGCACATTTGTGTGAGTGGTAGTAGTGAGCATACTGGGAACCGTGAGGGTTTTCGGGTCGCCACTGAGATGGTATCAGAGAGAGAGAGCGGATCGAAAATCGACGAGTTAGTTTTCGGGTCGTTACACTTAGTCATCTTATTGTCGTTCAGGCTTTGTTATCTCAATTTCGTTTAGATATAGTCATTTAATTATCGTTCAGACGTAGCTATCTCATAGTCAATCAGGCATAGCTATCTCTTTTTTGTTCAATTTTAGTCATCTCATTGTTGTTCAGGCCTTCCTATAACATATTTTCTGTCAATTATATCATATTCATACACATACAAAATATGCTACCAATTTTATATTTATACAATTCTATATCAATGTCTAAATATACATGCTCAAATATAAAAAATGCGTAATAAAATAATTATAAGAAAATAACATAGATTTTGTGACGTAGGGTCGTGGCCAAAACTTTGAAAATGTGGTATTTTCATTTACTTAGATTCTGAAATGGTAGAGTTATCAGGATTTTTCTAATATTCCAATAATTTTCTGCTTAAATAAAATCTTTGGTATTGAATTTCTACTTAAATAAATCTAATTTCAAATAAATTTAGGCAGAAATTTCTTACGTATGCTATTAGGTCGGATTGGATCAATTAGTGCGACCTTCAGAATTTTCCTACCTAAATAAAACTTTGGATATTAATTTCCTACTTCAATAAATTCATTTCATAACGATTTAGGCAGAAATTTCTTACCGGTTAAATCTTAGATCAGTTCGGTATAATTCGGGACAAAATATAGGTTGGGTCCGGTTTAGTTGGATTGGATCTGGTTCGCCTCGACTAGTTCAGTTTGGCTGGTCAGTTCAGTTCAACTGAGCTAGTTTGGTACAAAGGTAAGCTGAGTCCAGAACTGAAGAGGGAGAGATCTATGGTGTGGATTTATCTTTCACTGAGCCTCTTTGTTTATAGGAGAGGTTCGCACCCCGCTCCTTCGAGACGTGTGAGTTTAGCTCAAATTTTTTGAATCGAACAGAGTGTCTGCTCCTAACCTCAAATTTCCATAGATGAATTCCCCCAAATCCAAGTTCAACGGATTTGGGGCAGATAAATCTGATCCCCAATCAAATTTTCAAAGATGTTATCTGGTTGTTTAGTGGTTAGGAAGGTGTAAATCCAATTTTCATCTGAATTTGGAAGATTTTCAAACTAGATTCATATAGAATTGATATCTTAAGGATTTTAAGAATCTAATCTTAGATTAGGTTTTTGATTTTGAATTGATTTGGGGATTTCAAATTTTAAAACCCTAGCTATAATTATTTCATCATCTTCTTCTTTTTAAAATTCTACTTGGTTGCTTGATGAAACTTTAAAAACAATATTTTTCTTCTTCGAGAATTTTAGTTTTTTTTCTCCATCTTTTCATTTACCTTCAATTGTAATTTCACGTGTCATAAAACATCCAATAAGTTCTTCGATTTTTAATGTTTTGAGATCCCTCACTTCTTGGATTGTGGTTGCCGTAGGTTGTCATGTGTTATAGAAAAGTCACACTTTAATGCAAGTGTACGTATCGTTAACAAAATAATAAAAAAAAGTATGACTCAAACTCACGAAAATAAACCTAATCAAATTATATTACATAAAAATATTAAAATATGTAAAATAATAGACTAAATTTTTATATGAAATGTAAAGATAACAAATCAAATTAAAATAGGTTGGTTCTAATATTTGAAGTAAATTTCACGACTAAAGTCACAGATTACTATAGCATTCATTCGAATAACAAGAATTCTATAATAACCAAGGTTTCTTTGAATAGCTTGATGGTTTGTCTTAATCTTCTCTTCAATTTATAGGCTGAGAAAAAATAATAAAAACATCAATAATATCTTGTTCTAAAAGTCGTACAAATTGAATGATGACAACTTTAATAAAATTTAATCCATATAAACTATTATGTATCTAATAATTTTTATCTATTTCTTAATACGATAAGAACATGTATAGTGGTTGTCC
>CM039518.1:14172573-14206756 GCA_022433055.1 Begonia peltatifolia | reverse complement strand
TTGCACTTTCTTGCTTTTGGAGGGTATTCTCGTCACACCCTGGGTGAAAAGCTATCCAAAGTTTAGTTTCATTAGAGCTATATTAAGAGAGTTGTGTATTTTGGAAGTTAACTTTATTCTTGGTGAAAACTGTTTTTGCAAACCGAGAACATTTTGGTGTTTCAAGGATGTAAGCAAGGTTGGCACAACCGTCTTAACAAATTATTTGCATTCTTTTATCTCTTAACTTTTGATTATTGCTTGTTAACTCTATTGCTCTTATGTTTCTATTTAGTTAAGAGATTTAAATTTGTGGACTTGCAATCAATTAGCTATTGAATCACGAAAATGTTTTTAAATAACTTTATTAGCCCCCACTCCCTCTTAGATTATTTCGTTCCTACAATTGAGATTCAATTCTGTTACGAAATTTTTTTAAAGCCCTCTAGTACTTTGAGATAACCTCATGTTCGTGTTAGACACTGAATTTTGGCACTTTATGCACGTGAACTATATTCTCTATTTGCATATGACTTAGCTCTAATAAAGAGTAGTATCTCCTTAACGATACCAAATTGGAAGACTTGATTAACCTATCTACAATAACTCACACTTTCTCATGCCTTTGTGGGATTCTTCGATAGATCTGCTATGAACTCCTTAATGATTTCATCTTACTTTCACTCGATAATAAGTGGAGATTGCAATGGGCTTGTAAGTCTCTAAGCTCAACCTTGACCTATTCATGGGTCAAGCACCAAGCTTTGGGTGTTTAACAAAAAGCACCATAAAAATAGTTTTGTAAATAAGTTCACCCAAAAAGTATGAGAAATATAATAAAACAACTTCTGGCAGGTCTTCGGTCTCGGAGAATTGCCCCTGTTGCTTGACATACCAAACGATTTGCTCGGTATAATAAACCAAAGGATATTGGATTTATTTGAAATTTTTACTACATGTTCAGCATATCATGAAAAAATAATTTGAAAAGTTTCGTGACTTTTAAACGTTTGTACAATTTATTAAAATGTTTACGTCTATTTTATAGAATATTGCTTTACAAAATTATAATAAATCGTACCAATTTTGAATAATGAAGAAAATTTTTAGATTACTTTCCATTATATAGTGAATATGTGGTAAAACGTTCAAGTAAGTCCGATATCTTTTATGTATGTTTTTTGAATTTAAAAAAAAAATATTTATGAAGTGGAGAGCAACCCATGTTCATAGCAGCTAGCTCAAAAAACATATCAAATAATATTATATTTATTTAAAATTGTTTTCACATATTTAGTATATCATGGGAAGATAATCTAAAAAGATTTTTATTTTTCAATTATTGTACGATCTATTATAAATTTTTAAAACATTATTCTATGAAACATATGTCAAAATTATAATAAATTGTACAGATGTTATAAAATCACTAAAGTTTCTAGAATATTGTCCCATGATACAAGTTTGATACAAGTTTCAACTGAATCCGATATCGTTAAAATGTTTTTAAAATTTTTTTATAAAATGGAGAACACCCTCGTTCTCCAAGACTGGGGGTTGATATTGAAAAATGACCCCTCATTCTCATTTCATGGTTAATTGTCCCGCTTCTCTGAGACCAGGAATCCACTAGGGGTGATTTGGTTACATTTCTCGTATTTTGATAGTAAAGTTATTTATAAAATTATTTAAAATTTTTTTTTTGTTAAACACCGCAAAGTTCAAGTGTAATTTTGAATATAACTCTAGAAATAAAGTTATTATTTGTTTAAATTAAGTGTCGAACAATTATTTATTCAATGTTTCTCATAATAATTTTGCATGATTTTACACATTATATTGTTGGATTAATATGAGTAGAATATTTACATGTGTTTTTCTGCACTAACATAAATTCTCCAAAATTGAGTAGTATTAGTTGAAGTTTTTGTCATTTACAAATTCTGACTTTGAAATTTTGTGCAATGTGAGTTGACAAGAAAATGTATTTGTAGAAAGTCATGATGACGTGAAAAAAAGACAAGAGTAGTGGTCCCACCATCGCTCACTGAGAATTGCTTTCTTCTATCCTAGAATAGGTGAAAAGTGACTTGTAAAAAAGGAGGTGCTGCTGCAGGAGGGAAGAACCATAAGCAAATACTGTGATTGCTAGAATTTAAGAGCGACAAGAAGACAAAAAAAAAAAAAAAAAAAAAAAAGTAGAGTCTTAAGTGGGTGATTGTTTTACCACTATAATGGTAAAACAATAATTTTAATTTTAATAAATAATTTTTTTAAATATAGATATATATTCGGATCATTAAGATTCTTTTAATTGATTTGGTTCGACTCATTTAATTCGTAGTTCGAGCCGACTTAGATTGAAAATTATTTGTACTATTTCGCTAATCTTAACTCGTTTAATTTGTTAACATTGACAAGTTAAAATTTTCAAGATCAGCTCGGTTCGGTTGGTTTCTTTAAAACCTCTACTGACCGCAAGAACAAAGAAAGATATTTGTTCTAATAATTGAAGTAGAGAGGAATTTTTCAGCACAAAGTGTTCGAATGTGTTAAAAACTTACTAATGATGAATGATTAGGTTCATATGTAAACACATCATAAATAAAGGTATTTTGTCAAAAAATAAAAAAGACTAATTAAATCAGGTAGGCCTGGACGGGTGCCTGTTGGATTTATGCTGGGGAGCAATGTTTGGGGAAACTTGTTTTCTCGTTGCGAAGATATAAGACAAGGGTCTACTTCATCTACATTGGTATATTGGAGGGAAGGAGGGAGGGACGGAGAGAGAGTTTAGGATAGGCATCATAGTTCATAAATGCATGGTTTAGAGAGAGAGAGACATTTTCAATTAGTCATGTGGGTTGTGATTATCACATGAAAGTGATTGGAATTGACATCATCCACTTTTGTTCCCTTTGGACATTTTTAAGACTAAGTAGTCTTGATTAAGTAGATGTCGTCAAATCCATATAAAGAATACGTATGAACATCTGATTTCTCCATTTATACCCTAAATGATCTATCAAACTATGAAAACCAAGTTTTAGAAAATTTACAAAAGTAAAAGAGTGTGATATTTGAATAAGAAAAATGAATCCTTAAAATCTTAAATGTTAGAGTTCGATGTGATTCGAATTCTAGATGGTTTGAACCGAATTCATATATTAATATTAAAATTTTATATTTTTATATTTATTGATGCTTGAATCGCAAAATTCAATTGCATCTAGATTAATGATAATGAATTTCTTCTCTTTCTATATTTTTTTCTTGTTAATATTTTTCACGTAAATATTGATATTCTTGTGTTTCTGCGTTTATTTTCTTTATTAGCGTTCGATTCTCCACACTAAACAGATTATTTTTCAAATAATCTATTTTTTGAGAAAATGCTTGTGAAGAGACCATTGGTCTTGGTATATATAAAAGCTCCGTCCAAATATTGTAGTAGGGTTTAAACCATCTAATTATAAATTGATATATGGAAAATAATAATTAAAAAATGAGGAAAATATCTTTGTATTCTGGTAAAGAAAGAAGTTCAAGAACCTTGCTCGTCACATCAAACACATGTCCCCTCATTTAAAACGTTTACATCTTCATAATGAGGGTTCGGTATTTGATGTGCAGGAAGGGACACAGCAATTACAAGGCTTGTCCAACATTCCCTCTCTCTCTCTCTCACTTTCTCTATCTCCCATACATGCACGAAGACGAAGCCTTTACTTACCTCACTAACTTTTGTCCCCACTATTCTCGGAAAGGTCTTCGGCAAGGATGAGACGAGATCATTACCCTTTTTCTATTAACTATTATTAAGAAGTTAATTAAAGTTAATATTCTAATTTAAGCAAAGATTTCTTTTCCCTCGTTTAAATTGCCATGTATTGCGTATGCTCATCCCAAGAAGCAGTCTCCAAAATCACTTCAAATAACTGAAGCAGATGAAAAGTTCTGAAGCTTTCTTAGTCCAAAATTAAATCAACACAAAAAAGAAGAAAGAGAAAAAATAAAGGTGGAGAGAGAGTTTATCACTGTCGCACGAAGAATATATGTGTGTGTATATATATCTTGCTCTTCGACACATTCTTTCATACATTCCCTCTCCAACAGTATTGTTGTGTCTCTCTCTTCTTCTCTATCTTCTTCGTCATTAGTAAAAAAGGATAGGAACGAAGAATCCACCATGAAAAACTCCATTAGATGCTGCATCTCCTGCATCCTACCATGCGGAGCTCTAGACGTTATTCGCATCGTGCACTCTAATGGCGTCGTAGAGGAGATAAGAACATCCATTAAAGCGAGCGAGGTACTGAAGGCAAACCCTAAACACCTCCTTAAAAAGCCCTCGTCGCCCTCCATTACAGTTCAACCAGATGAACTACTTAAAAGGGGAAAGATTTACTTCCTCATTCCTCTTCCTCCCTCATCGTTGACGATGATGCAGAAGAAGACAAAGAAGAAGACGAATAAGAGAGGGGTCGAAAGAAATTCGAAGGCTGCGATTATTACTAAAAAGGTGGAGGTTTCGGATCAGTATCTGAGTGAAATAATGTCAACGAAGCTCTCATCAAAACGAAGCTTTATGAAGGGAGGGCGAGTGGGAATGTGGAGGCCTCATTTGCAGAGCATATTAGAGTGAAAAGAATGGCGGGCTGTGGAGGTTTATGAATTATATATCCTTTTTTTTTTTTAGTTTTATAAGCTTTTTTGTTTGTCTTCATCAATATTCTAGGTAGGCTTTCCAGATCTTTCCTTTTCTTCTTTCTTTTTTTTTGGGGGGGTTTGAATGGTTCATGTAAAAATTTGAAAATTAATGAAGAAGATCAATATATGGTTGGTCTAAGGATTCTGATTTAACAGTTAAAAATAGTTTTTTTGCACACTAAACGACCAACAAGATGTTGTATCATGTATGTGGATAATTCTATATTTACCTTGACTTTTCGTTCATTATTTTCTAATTTTAAAATATATTTCTAATATATATAACAAAGAATCTCAAACTAAGTTGCCATCAAACTTGCCAAACTATCCATTATCAAGGGGGTACAAACAAAATATAATGAAGTCAATACATGATTTGTTAGTGAATCAGTTCCTTTAATTATATAATAAATTGTTAGACGACAATACAACCAAATTTCAGAAGTTTTTTGATACTCCCAGTATAATATTATCCGTTTTAGATTATAGTTCGTACAAATTTATTTTTGAGATTAGCTTAAAACGCATTGTACTATATAGGAAGGGGAGCTCTACTTATAAAGTACTGAATTTTCATTCTTCCTATAAATGTGAGATTGTACAGCTCCACTAGTATGACCTGAATCCTCGCAATCGACAAAATATTGGATCATTTTGTCTTCGTAAGGCGAACTACCACATAATTTCTAATAACAATGCATATAAATGATTTATATCACATCTAGGTAAACCGTGTAAAAAAATGTTATTAAATTAAATTAAAGTTTAAACTCCCCTTTTCTAGAGGTGGTTGCAGAAGGAGAGGGATTTTCTCCTCATTTTGCAGAATGGGGTGTTCTGTAACCCCTCCCACCTTTTTCCTTTGCTTCTTTCGTGTACCTCTCTCTTTTTCCCTTTGAAATTTTATCTTCCCTCTACTTCTCTATGAAAGACTATCACGAAAATCTAGTGTAGCAATTTTTGTGAGAGAATTCACTGAAGAATTCTATCTGGCTTGGTGACTAGAATGTCTTGTTCACATTGAGTTTTTGTTGAGGTAGTGGGGCTTGAAGGAGAGTTATTGCCTGAGCAGGAATGCGATGGTGAAGAGCAATAAGAAGAAGAAGAAGAGAGAGAGAGAGAGAGAGAGAAAAGAGAATGATGGCTTCTGTATTCATTTATCAAATCAACTGATGATTGTTTATACAAGTATACGTAACTAAACCTACAAACCGAACAAAACCAGGAATAGTAGATACATTAACATCTCCCCGCAAGATCAAGGCCGTAGATCGAAGAGCTTGGATGTAAAGCAAACAAACTTCTAAAGAGGGAGAGGTTTTGTTAAAGCATCGGCTAGTTAGTTTTCAGAAGAAGTGAACTTTACTTGTAGTAATTTCTTTTTTCCTGAACAAAATCAAAATCAATTTCAACGTGCTTTGATTTGGAATGTAGCATTGATTGGAAGCAAGGTACGCGGCACTCACATTATCAGAGAAAGTAAGAGGTACCAGCATTGATTGGAAGCAAGGTACGTGGCACTCACATTATCACAGAAAGTAAGAGGTACCGTTATGGACTAAATACCCTATTCGCCCAATAAGGATTGGAGCCATAGTATTTTTGCTGCACCATTGGCTAGACTACGATATTGTGATTTAGTGCTAGAGCGTGAAATGTCTGTTTGCTTAGCCGAAGACCATGAGATGAGATGAGATTCGTTCCCTGAAAAGACACAGAAACCTCCTGTACCTTTTCTATCATCTAGACAAGAGGTCCAGTCAGCATCTGTATAGCAAACCAAGTTGCAACTGTTAGACAACGAAAAAAGATACCTAAAGATGAAGTAGCTTTAAGATATTGCAAGATCCGTTTGACAGCTTGCCAATGAACATCTATAGGAGCATGCATAAATTATAAGACTTTGTTAACAGCGAAAGTAATGTTTGGTTTGGTTAGATAGTAATATTGTAACCTACCAATAATGATGCAATAAAGATAGTCATCACGTAGTGGTGTGTCAGACTTTTGTGATAAAATGGGCCCCGCAACCATAGAAGTGGGGGCGGACTTGCAGGAGTTCATATTTGCTTGGTGAAACAGTTTGGATATGTATCTGGATTGTGAGAAACTCATGCCTGTAGAGCTACAGTTAACTTGAATCTCTAGAAAATATTATAGAGGTCTAAGATCCTAAACTTTAAACTTTGAGTGTAAATAAGTTAACAACTTATCCACTTGAGCAGCAGAGTTGCCTGTTAAGATAATATCATCAATATAAATCAGCATGATCTGAATAAAGGACTGTGTACGACAAACAAATAATGAGAAATCAAATTTTGTAGCCGTAAAACCCCAATTTATTAGAGCATCATGTAGTTTTGTATACTAGGCTCGAGGTGATTGTTTGAGACTATAGAGAGATTTATGGAAAAGACAAACAACCGACGGATGAGATGGATTGATAAACCTAGAAGGTTGTTGCATGAATACTATCTCAGCTAAATCACCATGTAAGAAAGCATTGCTAATGTCAAACTGCCTTATATTCCAACCAAAAGTGACTACTAATGAAATAGTCATGCTCACCAAGACTGGTTTCACAACAAAACTACAAGTTTCTTCATAGTCTATGTCTTCTATCTGATCGTATCATTTTGCCACTAAACGGGCCTTATATCTACTAATGGTACCGTCTGAATTAAGCTTTATCTTAAAAACCCACTTACCACCAATGGTTTTTGCCCCAGGAGGGAGAGACACCAAAGTTTATATATTTGTATCATGTTGTGAAAAGATCCACTCTTGCATGGCTATTAACTAATGTGGATTTTTTGAAGCTTGTAGGAAAGTTTTTGGTTCGATGATAGTTTCAATATAGAAGACTTTGGGTCAAAAGACATCATCTTTAGCTCGGGCTCTCATAGGATGGGTATTGACTGGAATGGGTATAAGTGGTGATGTTTAGGATATGGGAATGATAGATGATGAAGGTAGGGAAGAAGGTTGGTTTTGTGTAGTAGTAGGAGAGAGAGATGTAGAAGTATCTGAGGAAGAAGAGCCAGTATGATGGGTCAAGGAATTTGGGAAAGGTAGAAAAGGAATGGATAGGGAAAATGATGGTGATGGGGAGCTGGATTCGGGAATAGGTGATAAGGGAAAACTAGACTAGGCAAAGGATACATGTCGAGAGATATAAATTTTGTTTGAGTGAGGATCCAAACAGATATAACTTTTATCTTGAGCACTATTTTCTAAGAAGACAGGGAATAGAGCGAGGTTGTAATTTGTGTTTGTTGAAAGGTCGAATAAAGGGAAAACAGAGACAAGCAAAAACACATAGTGAAGGATAGTTTGGAATTTTAATGAACAGATATTCAAATTTAGATTTGTTTTGTGAGACAGGATATAACGACCCATTTTTCCAGTAAGATATTGTTTATTTTGGAGATTGAGTCGTACCCCAATATCCTCCCCTTACGAATTTGTTTAGCGAAAACTTCCCAGTCGATCACTCAACATGGTATTGCTTTCGCCGAAGCACTTTTAACTTTGAAGTTCTTATGGGATCTGTTGCCAATTGTGCTATAACGAGAGCAGTACCATGTTAAGTGACTGATTGGGAAGTATTCGCCAAACAAATCCGTGAGGGGAGTGTAATAACCCAGGAATTTCGAATTTTATATTTTTATTTTTGGAATTTTTAGTTTAATCCCGGTCGGAGTTTTGAGAAATATTTCAACGGGAAAGATTTAAATTATAAGGCTCGAGGCCTACTTTTATGATGGTTTCTGGAATTTAAAGTCGGGAGGTCGAGAAATTTATGAAATTTCAGAAGATTTGAACACGTGAGGGCAGTTTTGTAATTTGGTTTAAAAAAAAAAAAAAAGTTTTAAAACACCCGAATGGCTTCGGGAAGAAGCCATTCGGATGTCTTCACCACGCACCCAAGTGCCGAGAGGAGACAACCGGGAGCAGGGGCAATCAGGTGCCGGAATCGGAGCTGCGACGGCCGACGGGCGCGAGTGTGAGGTGTGAGTTGCGAGCAGAGGCTGCTATTCCGACGAGACAGGGCCGTTCGATTCCAGCAGCTCGAGTTCCCGAAGTGAAAGCCGAGTGTTTCGGCCGACGACTACGAAGGGTGAATTTCCGACCAAGTCTGCACTGACTATTTGAGAGCCTTGCTGGAGTCCCTTTTCCCGCTGGGTACAGAACTCTATTTCTCGGTAAGCCTTTTCCCCTCTTGCTGCCGCCTCATTAATTTTGGTTTAGCTGAGCTTAGTGCTCGGCCTACTTTCGTCATTGATGAGAATTGGCCGCAAGGTTATAGCGTAGCACGATAGTAATGCCGCGGGTTTAAGGTAAACCGAAGGGAACCTTCTCAGTTTCCTGTTTTGGCCGAGCTTAGTGCTCGGCCTCCTTGCAATTTCAGTGAGCTTGGCCGAGAGATATGGACGAAATAGGGATAGTTGTGTGTGGAAGTTTGTAAATTTAAGTTTGAAATCAAAAAAATCAACCGTGGCTTGTGCAGGGGCAGTTTGGTTTTTAACTATTTTGGCCTAGTTTTGGCTAATTGTTTTAAGTTCTGTTCTTGTGGGATGAATTAGGCTGTTAGAGGGACGTATGGCCGCTGGAATCGTTCGATTCCGATATCCGACGCAAAAGTTATGCGCGTCGGAAGTTTATGCGAGATTTTGGTTTAAGTCAAATTAGTGACCGTCTTTCGTGGAAAATTCGACGTGTGAGAGTAGCATAACCATTTTGATGCATATAACTAGTTGGGAGTGAGTTTTGGTTGAAGGGAAGTGAAAATGTGAAATTTTAATAAAATGGCAGATTCGGTTATTGGCGTTTTTTGCCTATCTGCGGCTACCGATTTAAAATCCATTTTAGGATGTTAAACTAGGTTCCTAAGGGAACGTTTAGCCACTTGAATCGTTTGATTCCGTTGACGGACGCAAAAGTTATGCGCATCCGAACGTTGAGCTGGTATTCGGCCAAACCAAACCAATGGACCGTTTTAGTTGGAATTTAATGAGTGTAGTTAGATAAGGTTATTTTTAGCTAATTGGTAAATGTTGGGAGAAATACTGATGAGAAATTGGTTGTGTTTTAGGTTGAGGCTTCCTGTTGGCGAAGCTGTGTATCGAGCGAGCTTAGGACGCCAGGTAAGTAGTGCATGCATGTGTTTTGCCCAAGTGGGCCTACACTGTAGAACTTTAGTGTTTATGTGATTGATTGCGGTGTGTGTGCGTATTGTGTGACATGCATCATTTTTTTTTTTAAAACGGGAACGAAAATGATTTTTAGCATGCTTTGATGTATGAGGTGAGACGTGTGGCGGTGGTACCGCGGATCCCGCTAGTGTGCGGGCCGGTGCTTCACCAGCCGCGGATCCTACTCGAGGGGTGGGCCGGCTGGGCTGTCGCGGAACGTGTGTGTGTGGCAACTGTGGCCCCGTGCTGGGGAGGCTGGGACGGGGGCGACGTGTCAGGGTGTAGAGTGGCGCGAGGTACACCCTTACCCTGATGTGGTTGCCGTGTGGTGATGCGTGGGTGTAGCTTGTGGGCCTCGTTGCTGGGGAGTCCGGGACGGTGGCGACGTGTTAGGGTGTAGGGTGGCGTGAGGTTCCTCCTTACCCTGGTGCGGCTGCACTACGCGTCACAGATGTGACAACATGAGTGTGAGTGTAGAGACTGCATGTGATAGGATTGCATTGTCGGCTTTTACTTTCATATCGCATTACTTACTGAGCGTTAGGCTTATGTTGTGTGTTCTGTGGTGTAGGTGCTGACGATACCGCTGGTGAGCCTCGAGTGCCTAGTCCTGAGGCGTAGGATGGTTGGCGGCGTGCGACTGTGGCACCGGATGGCGGACTTTTGTTAGGGCGACCCGACCCGTGGATGCGGTAGGTTGTGGCCTGGTCGGTTTGTGGGTTTTCTTTCTTTTGCGGTGGTTATGTACGGAGGATGAGATTGATTGTTGTATATGCGTCAGTGTATAGGTGTATATGGAGTGCGTGTGATTTTGGTACGTACGCGGATATTTTCCATGTTAGAGTATGTTATTTCTCTATACTGGAGACTTTCTTCATTTGTATTTGACGGATTTTCGTCGCCTTCTTACTCTGATTTGGGTTGGGATGATTTCTCTGGATGATGGATAGGTAAATATTGTTGGATTTTGGTGAATTGTGTGCAGGGTTAAATTTTGGGGTAACCAGTTTTTAGGCGGTACTCTGCCGAAATTTCAGGAGAGGGGTTGAGGTTCGAGAGGATACGAAATAGGTCAAGGTGTGTGTATGATGAATGCTAGAGGAGTTCATATGAGTGTGGATGTGCGACGTGATCGCAGGTGCGCGGGGCACGCGGCCCTGTGGGTGCACACGGGTCATGCGGCGCCGGGTGAGGGCGTGCGCGTGGACGTGCTGTACAGAGGCAGGGTGCGTGGGGCACGCGGCGCTGTGAGCGTGTGCGAGATACAACGACGTTGGGTTGGCACCTGTGGCACCGCGGTGGTGTACGCGGGGTGTCGGAGTGGGGACGTGAGTGCTTGGGACCGGACTGGGTAGTTCGTGGGGAGCGCGGGGTTCTTTCATAGGATTTCAAGTCTTACCGTTTTATCTCAAATTGTTTTAAATGATTTTCTTTTCTGCTGCGTAGTTTTATGTTGAGGATGTCGTGTTTCCTCTTCAGGACGCGAGTTGTTTTTTTTTAATCGAGTCGAAAAATTTTCATACTCACAAGTGTGCTTTTGAAAATGATTTGAAAACGAAAGGGGTATTGAATTGAGTTAGTTGTGTCAAGTGTTAGTGTGTGTGTGTAGTGTGTAGATGCACTGTAGCGCACCGGGGACGTGTGGGTTCTCGAGGTGTTACAGGGAGGATATTAGCTTACGATTCAATCCCTAGGGCGGACAATATATTACTGAGAAAATGGGTCATTATAAAGGGTATCAGAGCCTGTACCCAACTAAAAATGTGGCCAACGAGCACGTTGGGCCCCCGAGGGAGGGTGATTGTGATGACTCGAAAGTGTACATATGAGCACAACTGTGGGGCAAATCTCGGGTTGCAGTAAAAACCTCGAGACCTAAGCTGAGTGTAGGCAAATCCTCAACTCGAGTATAGGCAAATACCGAGTCGTAAAAAATGTCTCGTCACAATCCCAGATCGCTTGGGGAGATATATGAAAATTAAACATATGTAAAGAAACTCATCCAAGATAGTAAAACGTGTTTTGGAGCACAATTGGCAACGGATCTAGAACTCCGAAGTGAAAAGTGCTCTGGTGAAAGCAATACCATGTTGGGTGACCGACTGAAAAGTTCTCGCCAAATAAATCTGTGAGGGGAGGATATTATGCTACAGGCTAATCCCCAAAAGTGGACAATATCTTACTGAAAAATGGGTCTTTATACAGGAGTAGATAGCAAATTTATTAGATTTGCTCATGTTGCAAAAACATAGAGCCAGAAGTATTAGGGGACTGGGGAATGAAACAATAGTACAATACAAGTTTCGACTACATGACAATTTTTTCGTTCAACCCGACCATTTTGATTTGGAGTGTATGGACAAAAGATACAGTGATAAATTGCAAGGGACTTAAAAACTGGAGAGAGTGATTGAAATTCCTCATCCTCATCAGATTGCACGATTTTTATGTTTACTCCAAATTGAGTAAAAACAAATTTATGGAAATACACAAAAGTAGTATAAACTTTCCTTTTTAATTTCAGGGTGAGCAACCATGTAAAACGAGTACAATCATCCACAAAAAGGACAAAATATCATGTACCAGTAATAGAATTAATCGGTGACGGATCTCAAACATCAGTGTGTACAATATCAAAAGAAGAATTTGCATGTGAATTATAAATTCTAAAAGGTAAACGATAAGTTTTACTCATCGAACAAGAAATACAAAATGGTGACAAATTTGATTTTGAAAACGGAATTCGAAAGATTGTAATGCACACTGCAGAATCGGACCTGATGGATGCCCTAATCGGTGATGCCAAAAAGGGGTGGAGGGACTGTCCAAAGGACGCAATCGAGTATGCAAGGCGTAAACTAGTTGGACGGATGGGAATTGGTAGAGCCCATTAGTGAAAGAACCCTAGAGCAGTGGCTGATGGGATATCCGATTCATGATATAGAAATGTTTTTGATGAAATTCAATATATACAGAATTATCTTGACACAATTTTTGGACACTAGTAAGATTTTGAGATAGCAGAGGAGTGTGACAAATGGTGTGCAATTTTAATGGACGGGAGTCAGTTGGAATAACTACAGAATCAAGATGAGAGATTGGAAGTAAAGTACCTTAGATAGTGGCTACTTGCGAAGAACAGGAATAGGGTTAAAGTTGATGGAGGATTTCCCCATGTGAAATGAAGTGGTGCGTTGCACCAAAGTCCAGAATCCATGATGCAGCAAAAGGAAGGAAGTTTGGGGTTGGTAGAAGGCCGCTGGTGTAGGATAGGGGTTGATCGGTGCCGAAGGAGGAAGAGGAGGCAGATAGGGCTTAGGGTTGGGCTTCAGAGAGAAGGGGAAATTAAGTGTTAGGAGCGAAAGCTGAATAATTGAAATTGGGTTAGGTCGGGTTAAATGATTGTTGGATTGGGTGGGCGGGCTATTGGCTGTAGAAGGAGCGATTTGGGTTGTAATGGGGGTGAGCCGGGGCGGGTGGTTTGTAGAAGACGTTTAACCTATGATAACAGGTGGTTGCCAAATCACCCATTTTTTGGAAAATTTGACATCGTGCCTTAAACTTGTTCGGTTGGGCCAAGCACCAGGATGTGGATTCAGCACTGCTTAGCTGGAATCTAGAAGGGTAATTCTGTCGAAAAGGGGCTGGTTGAGGGAAACGAGGACTCCAACCTTGGCAACCAAGACAAAGATTGGCCCCATTCGCTTGAAGTTGATTCGGCAACGGAAGAGAGGCAGCCGAGTTTTACTTTTCCAACCGAAAATGAAAACTCTGGAGAAGGCTATGAATCTCTTCTAGAGGGGGTTTGTCCGACTGACTTGTAATTGAGACGACGAAAGTGTTATACTCGCTTCTGAGGCTGCTAAAAAATATATCATCATGTCCTGGTAAGACACTGATTTGCCAATTTTGGCGACCGTGTTGCACAAAGCTGTGATTTTTTTGAATGTAGGCAGGTGTAGAAAATCCTTCTTTTAACAAGGAATTATGTAATAACCCGGAGGATTTCGAATTTTAAATCTAATTTCTGAAATTTTAATTTAATCTCGGTTGGAGTTTCGAGAAATATTTTGACGGGTAAATTAAGTCATAAATCTCGGAACCTAGTTTTAGTGATGGTTTTGAAAATCTGAGGTCGGGAATACGAGAATTTAACAAATTCAAGGGCGGTTAAAACACGGGAGGGTGTTTCGGTAATTTTAATTATTTATTTTAAAATATATATATATATAACAACCAAATGGCTTCAGGAGGAAGCCATTCGGCTGTTTCACTTGACACCCGAAGGAAGTAGAGGGAGATGCGAGGGAGAGAGGGCGATCGAGAGCTGGGATTTTAGTCTTCGATTGGTGGACGACGAGCTCGAGTGTGTGAGCGAAACCGCGGCCTAGCATTTCTTCTCCGACGAACTGAGGTCGTTTAGTTTCAACAGCTCGAACTCCCGAAGTGAGAGCCGAGCGTTTTCTGCCGACGGCCACGAGATGGAGTCCTCATTCGGTTATGTTGCCAGCAACCCAACACTCTGATTTCATTCTTCTAATCTCCCCACTCGAATGCCGAACGACACCACCCTGTAAGTCTCTCTCTCCCTCTGCTGTACTGTCCGGTTTGGCCGAGATTAAGGTTCGGCTTCCCTTTATTTTTCTATGAATTTTGCTGCAAGTTTGAGTGGATTAGGAGCGTGAGCGTGTGTGTTAGTGGAGGGGCAGTAGGAGACCGGTGAGGGGGAGAGAAATCGAGGGAGAAGGTTGAGGCAAAATTTGGATTTTGTGTTTGAATTACTTATGTCTGGTTAGATTATGCTTAATAGGCTGAAATGTGATTGTTCAGTAAAGAAATTGGAGAAATTTGATCGAAGTTGAGATTTCGGATATTTTTGTATAAAAACAGTTCTATTTTTGGTGATTTTGACAGGGCTCCAGTTGATCGTTTTAAATTCTGTTTTAGTGGATTAAAATAGGTCATTAGAGGAGCGTTTGGCTGCTGAAATCATTCGATTCCGATATCCGACGCAAACGTTATGTGCGTCGGAAGTTTATGTCGGATTTTGGTCCAAGTCAAATTAGTGAGAGTTTTTCATAGAATTGCGACGTGTGATAATAGCATGGCTGTTTTTGGTACGTAAAGCTAGATTTGAGTGAGTTTTGGTTGAAGAAAAACAAAAATGTGAAATTTAATAAAAAGGGGCAGATTCGGTTTCGAGGTTTCTCCACCTAGCTGCGACTTACCATTTTAAAATCCGTCTTAGTATGTTAAACTATGTTTATAAGGGGACGTTTAGCCTCTTGAATCACTCGATTCCGTTAAAGGATGAAAAGTTATGCGCGTCCGAACTTTAGGCTGGTTTTTGGCCGAAGCAAACCAGTGACTCGTTTTAGTTGGAATTTCATGAGCGTAGTTAAGGAATGTCATTTTAAATTATTTGGTGAGTTTTGGAGTAAAGATTAATGAGTAAATTGTTTGTGTTTTAGGTTGAGACATTTTTTTGGCAAAGCCGTGTGTCGAGCGAGCTTGGGACGCCAGGTAAGTAGTACATGCATGCGCTTTGCCCAAGTGGGCCTACACCGTAGAACTTTAGGGCTTATGTGATTGATTGTGGTGTGCGTGCGTATTGTTTGACTTGCATCATTTTTAAAAACGAGAACAAAAATGGTTTTGAGCATGTTTTGAGTATGTGGTGAGACGCGTGGCGGTGGTACTGCGGATCCTGCTAGTGTGTGGGCCGGTGCGTAATAAACCGCAGATTCCACTCGAGGAGTGGGCCGGTTGGGCTATCACGCGGCGTGAATGTGTTGACGGGGAGGGTGATGGGTAGTGGTACTGCTGATCCTACTAGCGTGTGGGCTGGTGCAACACCAGTCGTGGATTCTGCTCAAGGAATGGACCGCCTGGGCTGTTGCGAAACGTGTGTGTGTGGCAACTATGGCCCCGTTCTGGGGAGGCTAGGACGGAGGCGATGTGTCAGGGTGTCATGTGGCGCGAGGTACACCCTCACCCTGATGTGGTTGCTGTGTGGTGATGCGTGTGTGTAGCTTGTGGGCCTCGTTGCTGGGGAGTCCGGGACGGCGGCGACGTGTCAGGGTGTAGGGTGGCGTTAGGTTCCTCCTTAACCTGGTGCGGTTACACTACACGTCACAAATGTGACAACATGAGTGTGAGTGTAGAGACTGCATGTGATAGGATTGCATTGTCGGCTTTTACTTTCATATTGTACTACTTACTGAGCATTAAGCTTATGTTGTGTGTTCTATGGTATAGGTGCTGACGATATTCTTGGTGAGCCTCGAGAGCCTAGTCCTGAGACATAGGACGGTTGGCGGCGCGCGACCGAGGCACCAGACGGCGGATTTTGTTAGGGCGACCCGACCAAGCTTGTGGATCTCGTTGCTGGGGAGTCCGGGATGGTAGTGACGTGTCAGGGTGTAGGGTGGCGCTAGGTTCATTCTCACCCTGGTGCGGCTGCACTACGCATCACAGATGTGGCAATATGAGTGTTAGTGTAAAGACTGCATATGATAGGATTGCATTATCGATTTTTACTTTCATGTCGCATTATTTAATGAGCGTTAGGCTTATGTTGTGTGTTCTATGGTGTAGGTGCAGACATTGTTGCTGGTGAACCCCGAAAGCCTAGTCCTGAGGTGTAGTACGGTTTGCGGCGCGCGACTGAGGCACTGACGGATTGTTAGGGCGACCCAACCCGTGGAGATGGTAGGTGATGGCTAGACTGTCGGGGTATTTTTCTTTTGTTGTGTCGGGATATATAGTTGATCTGACGAGTTTGTATAGACGTTAGTTGTATAGGGGTTCATGGAGTGTTTGTGATTTTGGTGATATACGCGTACTCTTTACATGTATGAGCTTAGTAATGCTCTATACTGTGAATTTTCTTCATTTGATGGTTGATAGATTGTTGTAGTTTTATTTTTTTTAAAACTCTGATTTGGTAGAAATCTCTAGATAGCTATTCTGGAAATTTTGGTGAACTGTGTGCAGGTTTAGATTTTTGGGATAGCCGATTTTTAGACATTATTCTGCCGAATTTTCGGGAGAATGATTGGGCGTCGAGAAGGTATGGAATAGGTCGGAGTGTGCACGGTGATATACTAGTGGAGTGGCGGTGTATGCGGGAGTGCGGCTTGGCCGCAGGCGCGTGGGGCATGTGGCCTTGAAAGTGCTCACGGGTCATGCGGCATCAGGCGAGGGCGTGCGTGCAGACGTGCTGTACGGAGGCAGGGTGCGTGGGGCACGCGGCGCTGTGGACGTGCACGTGATACGGTAGTGTTGAGTTGGTGTGCAGCATCGAGAGGGTGCGCGCGGGACGCCGAAGTGGGGACGTGGGTGTGCAAGCGCGCGCGGGCGTGCGACACTGAATAGGGTAGCTCGGGGCGTGTGTTGGACACCATCCTAAAATCTCGATTCTTGTCGTTTTATTTTTTGAACTACTTTAAATTGTCTTTTCCGCTGCGTATTTTATATCGAGGATTTCGTGTTCCCTCTTTGGGGCGTGAGTGTTTTCGAATCGACTCAAAAATTTTTATACTTACAAATATTTTTTTGAATATGATTTGAAAATAGAAGTGGTAGTAAATTAAGTAAGTTCGCGTCAAGTCTATGTATGTAATTGTGTGTAGACGTAGTGAGAGCACGGAGAACGTGTGGGTTCGCGAGGCGTTATAGGAGTCGAGCGCGACAGGGTAGGTTAGACAACCTACCTATAATATCAGCCAACAGGGTTGGTAAACTTAACTCACAATGACTCGAATTTGTCTTACCGTGTCAGTATTTTTCCACATGTAATTTTTCGATCAGATCGATCTAATCGTCTGTTTTTAGGTTTTGTGGTTAAATTTCAAAATTTTGCATTGAATAAATTAGTATTTTTGTCTTTGGGTTTGTAAGGAGGAAATTTCTAAAGCGTTTGAATTTTCATTTAATTTCAAGAATTTTCCTATAGTTGAGTCCCAAAATTTTAGTTAAGTAAATCCAATCGTCACATGTGTTTAGAATTTTCTAAGTTGTATTGCGAAGTTTTTTCTTCGAGTTTTTACGTGTGGTCAACTTTTAGGGAATATGTTATATATATATATATATATATATGAAGAGAGTGAGATCTGATCATGAAACAAAGAGTTTATGACCCAGGACCGTGTTCGTGACATTCTAATCTCCAACATTTGTGAAGATTCGTTGCGAATAAGTTGTTTTTCAACTCGATTTTGAGTTTGAAGGTTAGGGTTTTTGTCGATTTTAAATTCAAGGTTGGAAACTCAAATCCTAGATTTGAAGTTTATGCCTGTTGTAGCATCCATTGGAGGCAGAAATCTGTGAGAGAGGTTGAATTTCGTGCTTCCCCTTACTAGAAATCAACATAGCGATCAACACTTATCGTGAGAGAGAAGAGCAAGGGTCGACATCTCAGCAAGTGTCGAATCCTGACAAAGTGTAGGGTAGAAGTTTCAAATGGCCGATTCACACTTGCCATATTCGAAAAGGTCAAGGGTTGACCATTTGCTCAATGAGCCAATCCTTGCCAATTCAAGAGCACGAAAGGTCAACTTTTTGCTCAATGTGTTGACTCCTGTTATGTTTGTGCACGAATGGTTGACCCTTAAGTCAAGGTTTCGACCTATGTTGTGTCTTGTGTTAGACAAGGGTCGACCATTTTCTCAATGTGTCGACCCCTTCTATGTTTTGTGTGATGCAAGAGTCGACCCTTTACTAAAGGTGTGGACCCTTATTGTGTGTGACACGTGTGAAGGGTCGCCCCTTACTAGGAGCGGTTGTTTTTATAGTGCATTTTGGCCCTCACATTGAGTTCTTAGTTCTGGTTTAGGACTCCTTTTCTCTCCTATTTCGATATGGGAATTGATGTCAGTTTTATTATAGGTTCCGATGGTGTTCAAGTTGTGACGATCTAGAGGCGGGCCTAATAGAACGTTGAGTTGGCCGACCAGATTCTTGTACAGAACCCGATCACCCAACCCAAGTTTTAATTAATAGCGAAAGATTTGAACTCTAATCAGTTCAATAATGCAATAAGAAAATAGCAGTTCAATAAGATTTATAAGTATAAGTCCAAATTTATAAACTAATACAAGTTCAAAATAGAGTTAACTCTTCACAAGGAATTCAACTAAATACTCAACAAGAAAAATAAATCAATAAATCATCTTCTGAATTGCAGCTACTCGTTCTTCTTATTCTTTTCTGAAAATGGAAGGTGTATTTAAGATAAGTAACTAAATCAGTATGCAAGTCATACTAAGGACAATGGATGGAAAACTTCTTTTACTTTTTCTTTCAAAACATTATGAATTACAAATAAGTTTTCAAATATCATTTTCATGAAAATTCTTTTCCATTATTTAAAAAAAAAAAATTAGGCTTCATGAGCTACTGAGGACGCATTTTGTCAAACATTGTCGTATACATAGGTAACTATATAAAAATATGTTATCATTATATTTTTCATATAAAAATCATTTCAGTGAAAAAAGGAGGGTTACGCAAGAACCACATCCAGTACACTAACACAGAAAGGTGACGATCCGAAAACCAAGCAGCACCTTGTGAGTCAGAAAGAATAACAAAAGTGATGGTGTCCCGTAGGTCCAACCACGTCACAAGGGTGGCCAACGATCTAAAGGCCAAGTAGCGACGCCGCCCAAATAATCGTAAAACTCAAAGTTAACCTATCAGGTTTAGGGGTTCGAAAACCAAGGAATGCGTCATCACCGCCCTATTACCCATTTTCATAACGTGCAAATAAGACCCCAAAAGTATCATGAGGATCATTCTTTATCACAACAATATAAAATCGTGCATCAATGGTATTTGTGTGAAACCATATATACATGTACGTAAAAATAAACGTGTCGTCGACCAGGCTCCATCAAATTATATACAAGTAACACTCACCAAAATAGATTTTCATAAAAACTAATGCAATGTAAGAAGAATAAAATCCCAACCTCGACGACTATTTTTCTTCTGGCCAATCTTAGCAACCACCTCTAGTATCGGGTCGAGCAAAAGTCAGAAAATCATTCTCAATCAATAAGGCAGACACAAGGAATGGGTCCTATAGTGGAACAGGAACTGTATGGTCGACGCTTTAAACCATAGGTCCACACTTCCTATCTCTCGGCTTAACTCGTGGTCGACTTTTTATTCCATCAGTCGACACTTCATACTTCATGAATTGACCTGCAGTCAACACTTCCATCATTCAGTCCACACTACAAACCTCTCGGTTTCAACTCAAATGCACTAGTTGTGGACAATTCTTTATGAAGTGTCGACACTTATTAGAAATAAAAATTTACGCAGTTAACCTTCCTTTAAGCGATCGACACTTGCACCTCTATGTTCCTACACTGGGCTTAAAGTGTCGACCAGCCTCGACAGAAGTCGACACTTGGGCAACTTTCTAGCAACAAAGAGTTGCCAAAATCAGTCTCACTTGTCTATTATGAACTCCAATCGACCAAATAACTTAAACAAATCTTAAATCTATTGAAATAATACATAAATTAACCAGATACTCAAGTTTCCAAACTTGAATCCAATTTACGTAAAATCATAAATTTAGACATAAAAAACAGAGATAAAAAACTTACCAACGTTCGAAACTCCTTCACAAATGAACTCTAATTATCACATTTCTGGCTAGCTTGACGGTTTGCACAACATGTCTCCTCTCTCTCTCTCCCTCACTCCACATGGCGCACCAAATGTAAGAAGGTTTTCCTTCCTCATTTGTAACTAAAATTTTTTTATTATTTAATAAATAAAATATAAATTAATATATTTTATATGTTAAATAAAATTTTTAAATTCAAATTAGACAAAACCCGAACATCTCAAAATTTCAACTCAAGGTAAATTCTGAATTACTCAACTTTAATTTATGAAAATAATTACATGGTAATTTTTTGAACTATCAATTTTGATGATTTGACCTCAAAATTTGACGTAGTTGCTAAATGAGAAAATATGTCAACCTTTAACTCATTGATTATTAACATTGCGACTAATTTATTCAAAAATTTTTAATAATTATAAAATACAAGTTTTTAGAGGTATAAAGGATTTAATAATTTGAAAATGTTTGGTTCATAGAGTTTGTTTGAAATGAAAAAATAATATTTTTTTAACGTAAACTCATACACTGGATTTTTATATTGTCTCATAGTTTTGAAAGAAAATAATAAAATTATTTTTCCCATGCATTTGAATATAGTATAAAATATCATACTAGTTAGTCATTCACTCCAAAGACCCTCTTTATTTTCCAGGTTAGGATCATAGAGGTTATTGTTGGTGCTCGGGTGTAATGGGTACATGTTATGTGTCCCCTTTTTTTTATCTCAAGTATTATTTTGTCCAACTAAGAGATTCTTTGTTTATATGTCACGCTCCAAAAATCCACCACGATTCTCGATTCGTTGACCACTACTACTCACTACTCTTACTCCTGATCCACTGATAAAATTTGTTTGAAAATTTGAAACATGTTTTTCAACTTGAAACAACACTTTTATAATTGACTGAAAACTTCGCAGCGGAAGACTTTTGGTTGAAAATCATTTTAAATAGAATATCAAGTATTTAAAACACTAAAAGACATCTTCGGTCGACCCCTGTCATCACCGGTCGACACTTCGTTCGTCTCTGCCGGCACAGGTCGACCCTCACAATCGACCTCTTTCTACTCACCCTCAAACCAGTGGACATTTTTCTTTAGCGGTCGACACTTCAATTCTCTCTGTCTCCATCGGTCGATCCTCGCAGTCGACACCTCCACCATCTCTCTCATTTTCGGTCGACACCTACAGCCGTAGGTCAACACCTTGATTCTCTCTGTCCGCACAGGTCGACCCTCGTGTTGACACCATTAGCATTTTTCGCACTACTAGTCGACACCTACAATCATAGGTCGACATTTACTTCGGCTCTGTCCGCGCAGGTCGACCATCACAATCGACACTTGCAAGGTCTGGTCGACCACTAAACCTACCAGTCGACACTTCCCATTTTTTCCAATACAATCAATTTCGACTCAACGTTAAAAATAATAAAACCATCATTTTGCAATCAACTAAAAATAATTAAATACATCCAGACCACTACTGAACCTATGAAATCTATTTTCTTTACAAAATGACTCAAAACGACTCCGACTCGACCTCTACACCCGTACCTACGAATACTGCGTTAAAATTACCCTAACAGCCGACCGAATCATCCACGAGCGTGCTCCTCCAACTGCCTCCTAGTACTAGGCTCGCTCTGAGTACTTACTAACTATCGCTTCGTCACCTACATCACAGAACTCAATTATTAGCCTAATGCTAAGTAAGTAATGCACATAAACACACATTAAATCAAACACTCCCTAACACATGCAGCTTCTACAGCTTCGTCTCTACTTTTGTTTTTGTCTCTTTCTTGTATCTTCTTTATCTTCTTACTACTAAGTTCTTCTTTACGCGCTAGACCAAGGTGATCCATCTCAGGGTCCCCCTCATAGGACAGAGCCAACCTCGGCCTAGTAAAGTGGTACTCCTCGCAATCTTTCTCATAGGACCAGGGCCACTACGTAAAGCGAGGGAAGAAATAACATACCTCACGGTCCCCTCATAGAACCATGCTAATCAACCCCACATTCATTATCTATTTATGTATCTTCTCAATTTCGTTCTTTACTACTCACATCCTACTATTTTGGTCTTATAAATACATGGAAATTCATTTTCGTCTCGTTCTCCTACTTTAAAACAATGATGCATAACCATGAAAGCATAACATAAAATAAACGTGTAATGCATCCTACTAAACTGTGATGTAGGCCCGAAGCTAAAACTCCTACTACATTACTGACCTAGCGTCCTTAGCAATTCGTAGTTAGCTCACTAACTGGAATACCTATAAAATCACACATTCATCAATTCTACTTCGTTTAACTCATAAATTTCTAGCTCGAAAGTCATAACTCGTACAAAAACCAAACTCTCTACTAAACCTGAAATCCAATTCAATTTCTGACCAACTTCGAAAATTCATAACTTCTCCAATACTCGTCCGATTTGGACGATTCGAAATGCTACGGGCTTCTGAGGACGTCTAATTTTTAATAGTCTAAACAAACTCTTAATCTAACATCTATAGTTTGGCCGAATGTGACCGAACGAAAACCGTTCCACCATTCGAGCACTCAGCTATCCAAACGCTTAATCTTTCCTATAAAATCTCGTAACTTACTCCTACTTCTAGTTTAAATACCAACATACTAATAGAAATCAACTCTAACTTCAATTTTCCACAACTCCCTCCTAGGTTTTCACCAAACCACCCAATATCCTTTTTAACACTCAAAACAATTAAAATACTAACTATCTATTAAGAACTAACTAAACACTTACCTTAAATAGGAAGATCGAAGGAGAACGGTGGAGAATCGTCGCTGAACGTCTCTGGAACGAAGGAAAATGCTGAAGAGAAGATGTTTCACGCGGGGAAGGAAAGAAGAGAAGAGAGCTTTATGCTTCTACTCTTCTATTTTTTTTATAATAACTAAGCCAAATTACTTTTTTATCCTCAACCCTTAACCGTTTAATAAATCTGTTATTCGGTTCGATTCAAACTGAATTCTTAAAATTTTCTCTTCTCCATTAACCTCAAAATAATATTGTGCGTAATGGTAGAGATTCTCCGCTTTGAAGTCCGATTACAACCCCGCCGATTACAATTACGTAAAATTGAAAAATTAGTTTTAGCAAAAAATTTCGGGTTTTACATTATATTTATTTCTTTCATGGATCTGTATAAATTTTGAGTGTTTGGTACTTTATTTCCTGCACAGTAGTTATTGGAATATTTAATTTTTGCAATATCTAGTTTTTACATGATCGCTATGTAGAAATGAGCTCATTCTTAGTGGGTCATGACTGAGATTATTTTAATCTCTTCCAATAAATTTTAGCCTTAGGCTAAGCAGTTGGGTTATCTCCGTGGATTTGGTTGTTTAACCCAATGTTTATGTCTATAACTACCTTTGAGTTTTGACACTAGCACTCTCTCTCTCTCTCTCTTTCTCTCTCTCTCTTCTCTCTACTGCCATACCCATGGCCTTTCATAATTTTGTTCAAACCACTTCTTCCTCCTTCCCTCGTCTTGATGTTCCATTCTTCATAGAACTCCAAGGTCTTGCTTCATTTCTCCTCTCAATTTTCTACCTTTTTCTTTAAGTTTCTCTCGGTGTTGCAACTTCAAACTTATTTTTGTGATGCATTCTCTTGCTCCGTTGTCTGGTATGCATGATTGTGTTTATCAGAGTTGGCCAAAATCAAGTTATTCAATGTGTTTACAGATCTGACTTTGTCAAATTTGACAACGGTATGGCTAATCGCGAAGAGCCTTGCCTGCTAGGTTGACCCTCATGGCTCAGTCCCAGGTAGGTTGGCGAGCCATAATCCTATGCTCAATTTAACCTACCATTTGTGACCTAACGGGCTCTAGCGGCTCTTCAACTTCACGCACTCGCGGTGAATTCATTTGAATTAGTATAAAAGTAAACTTCTTAAATGGGCAGGCTAATTAGTTCAGCCTGCGATAGTGCCGAACTGACGATCCCTCTCGTTTAATAAGTCTACTTCTATAGTTATTCAATTGACTTCAGCGCGAGTACGTGAAGTTGATGAGTCTCTAGGGCTAAGTAGAGGATGTTTAAATCAACGAGTGCTATCTATTGCTAACCTTCAAAGATGTTGTTTGCTTCTTCCCTTTTGTTCTCCAAAATCGTCAGATACAGAGCTGCCCTATCTCATTTGCTACTTCGCATTGGAGAGAAAAAAAAATGTCATGGGCATATTTCTTGTTATGAATCGATTCATGCAAACCAAGTTTTTTTTACATCCGTCGTGCATCTATTCTTAACAAAATTGTTAATGGTAACGGCAAGTTTGTCAACGAAGAATAATTTAAGGTTTACTTTATTAAAACTTACTGCTTTTTGAAATTTTCTAAAGTTCAACATGTGTGTTAAATCATTTAGTTAAGATGTTGTCATGCCCCAAATATGACCCTAGACAGAATGGGAACAACTCGACGCGAATTTGATCGAATCGTCCAATTCTTATCATTAAATATTTAACATTACAGCAAAAGCCTTATAAATTAATTAAAAGCCAAGTCCTGAAACGAATGGGCTAGAATTAGGTCAAACAATGACACCAGATACTGCAATAATATAGATTCAACAGCTATGCGAATTAGATTAAAGTAAAAGATAAATAAAAAAATACATTAATTACCTCTCAAGGTAATAAACTTATAAAGAAATAATGACATTGACATTACTTCTCCTTCGACAATTGAAGAATCACTTTAATTTAAATTTTAAAAGCGGAGTTGTTTGAAATGAATATACTAAAATCAATAAGAAAATAATTTTATATTTAACTTTTATTCAGAAACGATGAAAAAAATAATAAAATAATAAAATTGATTTAAAGAAATTATGCAGAAAGATAACTATAAATCAACACACTATCATATGATGCGTAATAAAAATACAACATTTCTATACAAAATATAAAACACAATGAAAATAAAATCATTCGCAGACTTCGGGCATACCATGCCAAAGACATAAAAAAATATAAATAATGATGATACTCAGATAATCGTAAAAGACAAATGACACTGATCAAATTAAAGGTGTCGCCCCAAGAGACATGAACTTTAGTTGTTCTATTACTTTTAGTGAAAATAAAATTTTAAATAAATGTACATGCTCAATTAATTATGTTCAATGAAAAGCAAATATATAATATAAAACTTTAAAAAATTATGCAATGTTAAACATAAAATTAAATTTCTAACAATATCCAAAGTTCAAGAAAAATCAAATGAATCACAATAGTGAAGAAGTACAAATAAGTTTCTTAAATTTTGTTTTCTTTCCATAACATTATCACAAAATTAAAATTGAAATTTTATACCTTGAATCCTAAATTTTTAGGTTTTAAATGACTCAAGAACAATTGTCAATGGTTTATTCGAGTCGAAAACAGTCCGTGAAATAACACAGGAACAATTAGGTGAAAAATCCAATTCTGCCCCAAAATTGGGATTGGGTCGCGGCTCAGACAAACACAATCTATTCCCCGGCTTGGCTGAGCCACTTTCTCTCTTTCACCGGCACCAACTATGTTTTCTAATGGGAATTCTCCAATATTCTAACCTAACTTTTATTTAAACCATCAAGCAATTCATAGAAAAGCCATGATTTTGTTTATTAACGACACAGTTTACGTCCAAAGATCATACCTTTGACAATTAATGTTTCAGCACCAATAATATAGAGTTTCTCTCTACTGTGATTCGATTATATGACCATGCAACATAAATTTTTTTGACTAGAAATTAAGGAAAATTGTGAACCTTAAACCAAGCGAGGAAGTTCCATAAGATTTGTTTTTCCTCTTATCTGAAAAGTCACTTTCTTCCTTTTCTCAACCTCTTCGAAAGAAAGACACTCTTTAATTGTTGATCACTTAAACTCCAAACCAAAAGAGATACACTCTTTAATTGTTGATCACTTAAACTCCAAACCAAGTTTCTGACTGACCAACAAACGAATGAATTGTTAATGTATCTACTATTCTTGGTTTAGTTCGAGTTGTAGGTTTAGCTACATGTACTTGTATAAATAACCATCAGTTTATTTTATAAATGAATACAGAAGCCATCATTCTCCTCTCTCTCTCCTCCCTCTTCATCTTCCTACTGCTCTTCACCGTCACCTTTCTTCTCCAACCATAACTCCTTCAAGCCTCACTGCCTCATCATAAACTCCACATGGTATCAGAGATTAGCAATGGCATCGCCCAACTTCACGATCCCTTCCTCTCCATCAACCTTTCCATCTTTCCCTCTATCTCTCTTCCCCTCTAACAATACAAACTACCTCATTTGGAAGGCACAACACCTCAACGTGGTTATCACAAATAGCATAGATAATTTACTGGATGGCTCTCTTCCCCCACCCCCACAACTTCTACACTCACTATCTTTTCAGCAAAATCTATAATACACTACCTAGCAAAGGTATAATTAGTTGGTCATGAGCTGAATGTTTTCATCAATATCCGAAGAGCTACTCCCACAGATCGTGTCTTCTACCACGGCTAGCAAAATCTAGAGCGCACTCGCTCAGATTTTTGCTTCCTTGTCATTGCTAGGATACTGATCTGAGAAGCTAACTTAATTTGTAACACCCCGAGAACTCACACGTTCTCGGTGCACTACAGTATGTCTACTTATACACACTGTGACACACTAAAACTTGACACAACTCACTCAGTTTAATATCATTTTCGTTTTCAAATCATTTTCAAAAGAACATTTGTGAGTATGAAAAATTTTCGACTCAATTCGGAAATAACCCGCGCCCTGGAGAGGGAACGCGAGATTCTCAATATAAAAATACGCAGTGAAAAAGAAACCAATTTACAATAGTTTAAAATAAAACGACAAAACTCGAAATCCTAGGAAAGAGTCCAACGCACTCCTCGAACTACACAAATCCAGTACTGCGCACCCACGTCCCCCATTTCAACGCTTTGCACAATACACACACACACACACACCACAATCAACAACATAAATCATAAAGTTCTATGGTGTAGGCCCACTTGGCCAAAACACATGCATGCACTACTTACCTGGCATCCTAAGCTCACTCGACGCACAGCTCCGCCAAAAAAAGCCCCAACCTAAAACATAAACAAGCACTCATCAATCTTCGCATCAAAATTCACTAAATATGCTAAAATCACATTCTTTAGCTAAATCCATGAAATCCCAACTAAAACGAGTCATTAATTCGGTTTGGCCGAAAACTAGCCTAAACTTTGGACGCGCATAACTTTTGCGTCCGTTATGGAAATTAAGCGATTCAAGATGCTAAACGTTCCCTTAGGAACCTAATTTGACATACCGAGACAGATTTTAAAATGGTAAGTCGTGACTAGGTGAAAAATACCAAAACCGAATATGCCCTTCACCCAAATTTCACATTTTCGTTTCCTTAAACCAAAACTCACTCAAAACTCGTTTTACGCATTAAAATCCGCAATGCTAATACCACACGTCACAATGAAAAACGCTCAATAATTTGACTCGGTCCAAAATTCGACATAAACTTCCGACGACATAACTTTTGTGTCGGACCTCAAAATCAAACGATTATAGTGGCTAGACGTTCCTCTAACAACCTAATTTAACCCACTAAAACAAAATTTAAAACAATTAACCATAGCCTCGTCAAAATCCTCAAAAACAGAACTCGGTTTTTGCACTAACCCACCAGAAACTTCAACTTTGACCCAATTCTACCAATTTCTTCGCCAAGCAGCCACAATTCATTCATTCCTGGATAATCTAGATAAAAATTGGACGTTCCAACACCAAAACCCGAACTTTAAGTCATCTGCCCCCCCCTTTCTCGGACAGCTATCGTCTATAACGCACTCACCCCACCGAGCCTCTAAAAATGACTCAACACTCTCCAAATTTCATAAAAATTGGAGAGAAAAGATCGAGCACCAAGCTCGGCCGAACAGCGTCGAAAACTAAAGGCTTTCCTATGGTTTTCAGCTCGAGGAAACCGCACTCACGCATCCACTTCAGTCCACCAGGGTTCTCTGCTCATTGGTGCTCGGCTCTCCTTCGTCATCGACGTTAGCAGGCCGTCGTGCCCCTTCTCCCTCTCCCGATCTCTTCCTCACTCTCTTAGGTGCTCTCTCTCGGCGTTCGCGGGCAGAAGAGAAAAAAACCAAGTGGCTTCTTCATGAAGCCATTCGGTTTTTCTTAAAATTTTTTTTTAAAATTAATTTACATAATTTAATTTACCAAAACACCCTCACGTGTTTAATCATTCGTATCTTCGTTAAATTCTCGTTTTCCTGACTTAAAATGTTCAGAAACCATCATTAAATTTAGATTCTGAGTTTTATCAATTAATTTACACGTTAAAATTTTTCTCGAAATTCCAAACGAAATTAAATTAAAAATTTCAGAAATTAGATTTAAAATCTGAAATTTTTCGGGTTATCACAACTCCTTTCACATGTTATTTAAGTATTAAAATAAATAAATAATATGTTTAAAATCTTCAATGCATTTAAACATTTTTACACAATTTATAAAAATAAAAATGGTTGAGATTCAATCTAATTTGGTGCCAAAATTAATTGATTGATGATTAAATAAAATAATATTAATATTTTGTAATAGTAAATATTCTAGTAATGACATTCCTATTTTAGTCTTGTTATTGCTCATGCGCCAATATAATATTAATAATATAAACTTTAGCATCATATTTGATGGTGTCGTGACTAATGATAATAGTTGTAGGCTTTAAAATGTCTTTACTTTTAGATTTTAACTGTTAAAATCTATTTACTTTTAGATTTTACCATCATATGTAATTATAATTCTCTTTTTTTTTAATATATTTTAAATTTAACAGATAAAATTCATTCGTGTTATTGTTTGTCAATTAGATATAATTATATCTATAAAAAAAATTTTATCATTTGGCTGAAATCTATAAAGGAAAAAAAAAGAACATAAAGAATATTGTAGATCTTCTACTGTTGTTAAACTAGCGGGATGATTTGCCCAATAATAAATAATTATTATAATTTAAATAATTAAATTTTTAAAAAAAATATTATTTTGATACAAATTTGAAATATTTATGTATGTTTGACTTATTTGGTTTGTTTAAACAGTTCGTCTCGGATCGTTTAACATGTAGCTCGTGAATCGGGTTGAGTTGAATTTCTTTTTAACCAGATTTATTTGTATTGCAATGTTTAGTGAACTGGACTTTTTTAACCTGGATCTGATTTAACCTTTCCTGCTTTAAAGAGAACCTAAGACAGAAGGAGATACGACTTAAACCAAAACAAATCAAATTGTTTTACCCTTAACTTAAATATCTTTAATAACAATAAAAGACTTAATTTTATAATAATAACTAGAGTCCAAATAAAATGAACTAACAACAAGATCCACCGCGGACGTCAAGATAACATGATAATAAAAGTTTGCTAATAAAGAGGTTTAACAAAAGTAATTGAATAATAATGAAGTTTAACAAATAGCTTAGAGAACTACAAGTATGCCAAACTGTAGACGTGAGGGAGTTAACTAATGGAAATATATATATGCCTACATCTGAATTGGTAGTTGGAAGTAGAGATGTTAAATGAGTGGGTTGGCTCGCCAGCTCGCCCGCTCGGCTCGGTACTGTAGCGAGTCGAGTCTGCTCGGCTCGTTACTGTAGCGAGCGGGTTTGACTTGAGCCACACAAACAAATCGAGTTGAGCTCGACAATCCGTGCTCGTGAGCCTGATGAGCCTGCTTGTGAGCAGGCTCGGTCATGCCTAGCTCGACACTAAACTTTCCAACGATGGGCGAACCTGAGCCAGATTTCCGACATCTCCGATGGAAGCGCAGCATCCAGAAGCTCAGGCCCTCGAACATCTTCGATCTTCGTCGGGGTTGGGATAGCTGGGTGATCGATCGTTCAAGCGTTGGGTGATCATTGCCCTGCGACGATGGGCAAAGCTGGGCGAGCTTTTCGATGTTTCCGATGGAAGCGCATCGTCCAAAAGCTCGGCCTTCGAGCATCTTTGATCGTCGTCGGGGTCGGGAGAGCTGGACGATCGATCGCCCATCTTTCTGATCACTGGGCGATCAATCATCCGAGCGCTAGGCGATAAATCGCCCATCATCGCTGGGTGATTGCCCAGATCGCTGAACTCTTTCTGTCGATTGTACTCTCTTCAGCAGTTCAGTCGACTTTTTGCCCCTCAGTTCAGCAATCTTTTTCCCCTCGATTTGTTTTCTTCTCTCACACTAAAGTGTCAAAGAACGGTGATAACTGTTGATGAGAAGCTGAGATTCTGACCAACGGTTATCAGACCGTTGCTGAGAATCAGACCGCTCAGCAACGCAACGGCTCATTACGCTCGTTGAGCCGATTCGGCTCGACTCGTTAGGCTCGCGGCTCGCGAGCCAGCTCGGGTCAGAAATTTTTTAAGGTCAGCTCGTTAGGGTCGGCTCGTTAAGCTCGGCAGGCTCGTTAAGCTCGACTCATTAGGTTCGGCAGGTTCGGTGAGCCGGGTCTTTCTCGGCTCGGCTCGATTCGCTCGTTTAACATCTCTAGTCGAAAGTCTCTTTGATTAAGACCTGAAGGGGTGAGTCGATGAAACTCAATAAAAATATAGTTTTATGTCTGTATATCATATAAGAACATACTAATTATGAAACAGTTTCAGAAAGAAAATTATAAATCATACAGTAGAACAAGTGACGAAGTAATGCACAATAATGTGGTAAATAAATAAAATAATCATCTAATATATAATGTTTCACTGAAAATGAAGTCATTCACTACTCCGAATGTACCATGCTATATAGGCAATAAATATAAAGGTGACACTCCGAATGTACCATGCTATATAAGCAATAAATATAAAGGTGACACTCGACAATTGCTAAAGTTACAAAGTACACTAATTAGGTTTAGTGTTTTGCAACCAAAGACAAAACACATACATTTGTTTTATTATTTTTAGTTAACAACATATTGAAACATAAAATTAAATGTTCATAAATGAGCTTAACAGTAAATTAAATATTCATGCTCGAATCTTTAAACATGTTTAGTAAAAATATATATGTAGTCTAAAAACGAGCTGGAAAATAGACTTGTCATTTAATACAAGAGCATAGTGTTTTCAAAAACAATATTATTTTGCAAAAAAATTAAACCCTACCTCAAATTGGGTTTACCACAGATTAGGTATACCACTAACCAAAATTCAAAATTCCAAAATAATCTAGCTAGTCAAAACTAAGTACCTATTCATAATACTCTCAACAGTAATATTCTTAAATTCTCCGAATAAATTTTTTGAAAAAATAATAAATAAGGTACAAACTGACCTAGTAACCAATCGGGCTACAAACCAAAAATAACCCAAAGTGTATCCCTTTGAGCGCAAATATCAATTAAGAACCTTCAAAACAAATACTACTAGACTCCATTGGTTTTCAGCTTTTCCTCCTCTTCCGCAAGAAACACATCTATTCAAACAGTGCTGGATTGCAGAGGAGTTTTCAACAATCCCACAGCTTCTTTCGTACCTATATCACTACTCGGTCTTGATGAACTCCGTTGTCTTTGACATTCAACATGTTAAGTAATGTGATTCCAGATATGATAAAAATGGGTTGCACCACTAGACATCCAATACAACTTGCGTGATTATCCCTCTCACGTACACTCTATCTGTTGGTTTTTAGTGGTCCTTAAACACAACAGAATTTATATTTATTCATAATAATAGTTACATGTGTTATCCTCGTAATTTTAAAATTATTTTAAAATAAAAAATAACTACAAATTAAATCGTTAGTATAAAAAAAAATATTTTGACAAATATATATTTTAAAAATAATAATAATAATTTATATTAATTAAAAATCTTAGATTTAAATTATAGAAGAATAATAAAAAAAAATATTTTTTTGAGAAATGCTTTACTCAGCTAATTCCGTCTGATTTTAACAACCTAAACTCAGAAACAAATATTTTTTGAAAACTTTGAAACCGTTCAGTATTATCTGAAAATCTTTTCACTTAAATTTCTCGATATGTGGGCGTCCAACTTATGAAAAAAACACTCTAATATTTGTTGAGAGACGTTTTATCAACACATGAGTCGTTTATATTTGATCTTAGAAAATATTTTTCTAAAACCAAATATGGAAATGTTACACATTTTCTCTCTAAGTAAGTAGATCTTATTTTGAAAGCTATATAGAAAAATTATATTTTTCTTTTATTTATAGATTTATTAAAAAATAATTTTAAAAAACTAATCAAATTTCATCTCATCCGTTTTTCCAAATATATAAAAAAAACTTATCTAATCAAATCGCATCTAATCAGATTTTCAAATCTAAAATAAACTTTACCTAATCAAATATCATCTGATTCACCTCCTAAATCAAATTTAAAGAATCAACTTTTAAAATAATTCTTACATAATTAAATCTCATCTGATTAGATTTTCTAAATATAATTTAAATCTCTTAATATAATCTTATCTAACGAGACATTTAATTTTAAATTCAAAATATAAAAACTATTTATATATTTTGAATTATTTGAATGTTTATAAATAATTAATCATTTATATATTTATTCTTGTAACATGAAAATTAAATAGTGATATAGGATCACAGAGTGACCGATGAACCTATAGTCTTAAACTCCAATAATTTTTGTGAATTAATATAAACTCTTTATATTAATTAACACAATTATTAACTATACAGTAATTCCACTAAATACCTAAAACTGTACTATTAAAACTATAAAGTATATTTATTCAAAATAATGTCCATTGATATATTCATTACATATATATTAATCTTGCATTAAGATTTGTAATAGAATTAGGTATAAAATCTGTTAACCTCTTATATTACGTTTTTATCCTCGAGTACTGTTAGTTTTAAATGAATAATTAATTAATAATATTTATAAATTGCGCGCTAATTATTCAATCTCTGAGCTAACAAATAAAAAAATCTTGTATTGTAGATTTCATTATATCAACATTAGCATTCTCAACCACTTATTTAATTTATTATCAAAATACAAGGTTTATGTAATATAACTCATACAAAACTTTATCGAGTAAATCAAATAATAAATTAAATGAAATACGAGTTTACTAAATGCAATTATTTAAGATCGTACACATATTACCATCATTATGATAAAATTAGTTGTTTTTCATTAACGGATATTATAAGAATAATATAATTTCATCTGCTATAGTCCTATATAATCATATTATATAAAATACAATCACTTTATGTCACTACATATATAATCGAGATAAAACTATACATTCTCAATGAAATAAACTGTATTTATGATTTTATTAATTTGAAAATCCTATACTTCAAATATAAGTCACAAACTAATGTGATTATTTATTTTTAAATTTAACCTCACATATATCATGATATATGTAAATTTAAACTTGCACAAATAATCAAGGATTTTTCTTTGAATTTATAAAGTATATCGAATAATCCAAACATAAAATTTAATCATAAAAATTATTTATTAATTACAGCAAAAAAATGTGTCTCATTTGATTTAGGGTAAATGGGAGATTATTGGGAATAATGTG
>CM039518.1:14144180-14172073 GCA_022433055.1 Begonia peltatifolia | reverse complement strand
GGTGGTCCCTACGCACGATGAAATTCACTCTTATTCATAATAATAGTAATATGTATTACCCTTGTAATTTTAAAATCACAAATTGAATTGTTAGTTTAAAAGAAAATATTTTGAGAAATATACATTTTTAAAAAATATAAACAATTTACATTAATGAAAAGTATTATATTTAGATTATAGAAGAATAATAAAAAAAAACTTTTTTGAGAAACGCTTTTACACAGGTATTCATGTTTGATTTTAACAGGTTTAACTCAGTAACAAGTAATTTTCGAATACTTTGAAACCGTCGAGTTTTCTCTAAATATCTTTTCACTTAAATTTTTTGACGTGTGGCGTACAATTTACAAGAAAAACACACTCTAATAGTTGTTGAGAGACATTTTCTCAACATATGAGACGTTGCTCTTCGATCTTAAAAATGTTTTGTAAAATCGAATACAGAAAGGTCACACATTTTCTCTTCCTAGAAATTAGATCTTATTTTGAAAGCTATATAGAAAATTGTATTTTTCTTTTATTTATAGATCTATTAAAAAATAATTTTAAAAACTAATCAAATCTCATCAGATCCGTTTTTCCAAATCTACAAAATAAACTTATTTAATCAAATCACATTAGCTTAGATTTTCATATCTAAAATAAATTTTATCTAATCAAATATTATCTGATCCGCCTTCTAAATTAAATTTAAAAAATACATTTTTAAGATAATTCTTACCTAATAAAATTTCATCTGATCAAATTTTTCAAATATAATTTAAATTTCTTAAAATAATCATCTAATGAGACATTTAATTTCAAATTCAAAATATAAAAATTATTTAGAAAAATTACCAATTAAAACCTTAAAGTATACATTTTTTATTTTAAACCCTAAACTATCATTCCTAATGCCCTTAACCGTAAACTATGAAACACATAACAAATCCAACCCTGACAGACGTTTGTTTATCATTCGTTCTCGAATCTTGCCGTCGAACGGACGACCTCTTAATATCAGAGTATGTCCGTCACATAAAACGGATAGACTGTTTCAAAACACCGTCTATCTGTTTATATTTTTTTACCACATACGCACACGCACTCTCTAAAAACACTGTCCGTCCGTTCGTCTCTGGCGACGTGGAACTCGAAAATCCTAGATGCTGAGCTACGAGCACCGTTCATGTTGGATGATGATAAGGCAGAAAACATTTGTAAGGGAAGAAAATTCCGATGATTTTTGTTTGGATAGACAATATAGTTCTTTAACGATCATTAGAGAAGAAGTACTAAATTATGCTTTGAAAATGGATTTGATATCAAATTTGTTAAAAGTGAACGTACGCGACTCACGGCAGAGTGTCAAGGAGGATGTATGTGGCGGTTGCATGCATCGGTCATGCAAAATGAGTTGACATTCCAAATCAAGATTTACTTTAAAACTCACAGCTGTGTAAGGACAATTGATAATCGATATGCTTTAACAGAATGGTTGGCAAAACATTATTTGGATAGGTTCAAAAGTCAACCGGATTGGGAAATTCCTTCTATTATCGAGACACTGAGGAAGGAATATAATGTGAACATTACGCCCAGTCATGCCAGAAAAGCAAGAATCAAAGTTAAATAATTTAATGACGGGAGAAGTGAAGAACAATTCAAACTACTCCATTCATACATAGAAGAAATCAAGAGATCAAATATGGATAGGATAGTGAAAATACATGGTTACATGATGAGCGATGGGTGAAATGAGAAGATGATATTTGAAAGAATGTACATATATATGCCTGCTTGTAAAGCAGCTTTGCTGCAAAGGGGCAGACTAATTATCTATTTAGATGGATGACATCTGAAGAGCTCTTACTCAGGACAATTACTCACGACCGTCAGTATTAATGGCAACAATGACATATATCTTATTGTTGTTGCCAATGTGAAGTCAAAATGCAAGGACTCGTGGAAATGGTTTTTGGAGATATTGCACGAAGACTTAGGCACTGACGATGGACACAGATGGACATTATGTTGGATCAACAAAATGTATATATTATTATAATATTATTAGTATTGTTTGTAACACCCCGAGAAACCCCGCGTTCTCGGTGCGCTACAGTGCATCTACACACTACACACACTAACACTTGACATAACTCACTCAATTTAATACCCTTTTGTTTTCAATCCATTTTCAAAAAGAACATTTGTGAGTATGAAAATTTTTCAACTCGATTCGAAAACAACTTGCATCCCGAAGAGGAAACACGAAGTCCTCAACATAAAACTACGCAGCGGAAAGAAAACCATTTAAAACAATTTGAGATAAAACGGTAAGACTTGAAATCCTAGGAAAGAATCTCACTCACCCCACGAACTACCTCGTCCGGTCTCAAGCACTCACGTCCCCACTCCGACACCCCGCGTACACCCTCGCGGTGCCACACATGCCAACCCAACGTCACTGTATCTCGCGCATGCTCACAGCGCCGCGTGCCCCACGCACCCTGCCTCTGTACAGCACGTCCGCGCGCACGCCCTCACCCGGCGCCGCATGACCCGTGTGCACCCGCAGAGCCGCGTGCCCCGCGCACCTGCGATCACGCCGCACTTCCACGCTCATCTACCTTTTTCTAGCATTTACTGTTCACACCTCAACCTATTTCGTATCTACTCGACTCCCAACCTCTCTCCCGAAATTTTGGTAGAGTAACGGCTAAAAACTGGCTATCCCAAAATTTAAACCCTGCACACAATTCACCATAATCCAACAATGTTTATCTATCTATCATCTAGAGAAATCACCATAACCAAATCAGAGTAAGAAGACAACAAGAACCCATCAAATACAAATGAAGAAAGTCCCCCAAAACACTACAACCCCTCTATACAATCTCAAAAGATCAATGTCTATACAACCCCGCTATCTACACAAATACCCAACATGAAATGATAAATCCACTATCACCTACCACCACCACAGGTCGGGTCGCCCTAACAAAAATCCGTCATCCGGTGACTCGGGTGCACGCCGCCAACCATCCTACGCCTCTAGACTAGGCTCTCGAGGCTCACCAGCAGTATCGTCAGCACCTACACCACAGAACACACAACATAAGCCTAACGCTCAGTAAGTAATGCGATATGAAAGTAAAAGCCGACAATGCAATCTTATCACATGCAGTCTCTACACTCACACTCATGTTGTCACATCTGTGACGCGTAGTGCAACCGCACCAGGATAAGGAGGAACCTCACGCCACCCTACACCCTGACACGTCGCCACCGTCCCGGACTTCCCAGCAACGAGGCCCACAAGCTACACATACGCATCACCACACGGCAACCACATCAGGGTAAGGGTGTACCTTGCGCCAATCTACACCCTAACACGTCGCCCCCATTCCCGCCTCCCCAGCACGGGGCCACAGTTGCCACACACACACGTTTCGCGACAGCCCAGCCGGCCCACCCCTCGAGTAGGATCTGCGACTGGTGTTGCACCGGCCCACACACTAGTAGGATCTGCGGTACCACTGCCCATATCCTCACCGTCAACACATTCACGCCGCATGACGGCCCAGCCGGCCCACCCCTCGAGTAGGATCCGCGACTGGTGAAGCACCGGCCCGCACACTAGCAGGATCCGCGGTACCACAGCCACACGTCTCAACTCAGACATCAAAACATGCTAAAAAATCATTTTCGTTCATGTTTTTAAAAATATGATGCATGTCATCAAACAATACGCACGCACACCACAATCAATCACATAAACCCTAAAGTTCTACAGTGTAGGCCCACTTGGGCAAAACACATGCATGCACTACTTACCTGGCGTCCTAAGCTCGCCCGACGCACAGCTTCGCCAAAAAAAAGGCCTCAACCTAAAACACAATCAATTTCTCATCAGTATTTATCTCAATATTCACCAATTAGCTAAAAATAACCTTCTCTAACTACACTCATGAAATTCCAACTAAAACGGTCCATTGGTTTGGTTTGGCCGAATACCAGCCCAACGTTCGGATGCGCATAACTTTTGCGTCCGTCAACGGAATCGAACGATTCAAGTGGCTAAACGTCCCCTTAGGAACCTAGTTTAACATCCCTAGACGGATTTTAAAACGGTAAGCCGCAGATAGGTGAAAAATGCCAAAAATTGAATCTGCCATTTTTTATAAAATTTCAACCTTTGTTTTTCTCAAACCAAAACTCACTCGATTCAGCTTTTACGCACCAAAACAGGCATGCCCCTACCACACGTCGAAATTCCATGAAAAATGGTCTCAGATTCGACTTGGACCAAAATCCGGCCTAAACATCCGACGCGCATAACTTTTGCGTCGGATATCGGAATCGAGCGATTTCAGTGGCCACACGTTCCTCTAACAACTTATTTTTAACCCACAGAACAGAATTTAAAATGATCAACTCAAGCCTAGCCAAAACAGCCAAAAACAAAAGCTGTTTTTATACGAAAATGTGAAATTCAACCTTAACCCGAACATTTCCAAATTTCTCCGCCAATCCATCACATTCTAACCTATTAAACATGAACTAGCTAAAATTGAAGGCCTCCAATTCAGAAAACAAAGTTTTGAAAATCACAGCCCCTCGGTTTATCCTTCCCCTTCTCTCAGCCACCGATGCTCCCCACCACTCTTAACTCCACAATTATCAACAATTCCCGCCACCAATTGGTCAAACAGGAGAGCAGCATCACGCTCTGTTCCCATCGACCAACAGAATAGACAGAAGAAAAACAGGGGGGCTCGGAGCTCTCGGCCTTGTGCCCTGCTGCCCCCCGATCACGCGGCACATACACGCCGCTTACACCAACCCCACGTTCGGCTTAGCCTTCAGAAAGATAGTGGGAAGGCGGCCATAAATCCTACCGAACAAAATCAGAGCAAGGAAGGGAAACGTACCTTCAGTATTAAGCTCGGGAAATCGAACTCAATCCTTTCCCACCGCAGTCCTCTCGGCGAACTAGCATTCAATTCTTCTCCGTCGTCGGCGTCAACAGACCACCGGCTCTCTCTCTCTCGGCTACCCGCGCTCCCCCTCTCGGTTTCGCTCCCTCTCGGCCGCGCACAACACAAGGTGGAATGACTTCCACCCGAAGCCATTCCACCTTGTTATGTTTTTTTTTTTAATTAAATTAATTACAAATTACAAAAATGCCCTCACATGCTTCAATCGTCCGTAATTTCGTTAATTTCTCGACCTCCCGACTTTAAATTTCGAAAATCATCGCAAAAGTAGGCTTCGAGCCTTATAATTTAAATCTTTCCCGTTGAAATATTTCTCAAAACTCCAATCGGAATTAAACTAAAAATTTCAAAAATTTAAAATTTAAAATTCGAAATTTCCGAGTTATTACATGGCTTGTGAAAATGTTGAAAGTGTCCGACGTTCCGGAGGTCCACCCTTTCACCTAACAACTAATCTATCAGCCATTTCAGTATAACTCCTGCAAATAAAAAATACAATTGGTTAGTTATAATATTATTTGTTTTGAACTGAATTTTTCATTTGCAAAACACAGCAAAAAACTAACACAAGTTGACACAAATTGAACACAATGTTGACCGAAAGAGACTCCAAGTGTAGACAAATAAACAGCAAACAATATGTTTAATTAATGCCAAACAAAATGCTGTAAACAAAAAGCAAAACAGCACAAATAAAAACCAGAAAAACAGCAAAGAATTCTCTAACAGCAAACCATATAATTCTCATCCAATAATTCTAAAATTTCATCAGAGGTTAATCACCAAGTTGAGTAACATGTTATAAAAATTTTCAAGTCTAAATTCATTACGAGCAGAAAGTTATGCAGCCACAAATTATAAGCAAAAACATTCGAACATCCTAAGTAAACTAATCCAAATCACAGCAAAGATAAAACTCAAAGCAGCTAACAACTGTTATTTATTCTTAAACACATGCTGCAAATTGAAAACGAAAACCATTAAAACACAGTAGAAAAACATTCTAATTTCTAATTATTAGAAAATTTAAATAATTATACTTACTATCAAGAGAATTAGACTCAATATCAAATATGCTACAACCAAACCCTAAAATAGTAAAATTGATGTTTCTGTAAATTCAAAAATTTTCAGGGCTCCACTCAAATTTCACAAATTTGTTGGATAAAAATTGAAACAAGCAATTCAGAATCGATAAAGTAATAACCTGTAGCAACTTTCGATCAATTTTCTGCAAAAAACTCATGAAGTGTCGAGAGGAAATCGTCGAAAAAGGAGAGGAGAGCATGCAAATGAGCTTTGGAAAACTCTCTGTTCTGATATAATCATGAGATTGGATGCACTCGACGAGGGTTCTGACCCTCCGCTCATACCCTAATTTTAACATTTAGAGTGTAATACCCAGAATTTTCGTTTAAACTAGTTTCGAATTTTGTAATTTGTAGTCGGTGGAGTTTTGGTTCAAATTAATAACGAAAAATTTCAGCCCCTAAGTGAAAGATTGTTTTAAGGCTAATAGTGGAAAGAGAAGTTAAAGAATCTAACAAGAATTCGATGAAATCACATAATTATGAAACGGTTAAAGGTGGAGGGCAGTTTGATAATTAGGGAAAATATATTAAAATAAAATAAAAAACTCGGTGTTCTTCTCCCCCAACAAGCCCCTCCCCCTCCTCTCTTCTCTCCTGCGAAGCTCGAAGACCTCTCCTTGTGCCACTTGATCGATTCTCTTTTCGTTCTTCCGAATCATGGTGAGTTCGCGTTAGTTTTGCGTAGTTAGTTGACGTGTTAGTGTTATTAGTGAAGAAAATTGGGTTTGGCAATGTTATAGGGCGAATTAGTGAAAACCTAGGAGGGTAATGCAAGAAATTGAGCATAGAGTTGAATTCCATATGCGTATTGGTGTTTATGATAGAAATAGAAGTAGATTATGAAAATTGGTGAAGAAGATTGAATGGTTTATTGGCTGTGTGTGTAAATGTTTGGAACGGTGTTCATTCGGCCACGTTCGGTTAAGTTGTGAGCATCCAAATGGGAAATGGATGGGACCGTAGGAAGCTAGACGTCCTTAGGAACCCGTAGTATTTTGTATCGTCCAATTCGGATGAGTATTGGAGAACTTGTGAATTTTCAAAGTTGGACGAAAATTTGTGCGGGATTTCGGGTTTAATGGAGAGTTTTGGTTTTGAAGTGAATTAGGACCTTCAAGTTAAGGAATTATGAATTTGATGAGTTAGAATTGACAGAGGTATAATTTTATAGGTATTACAGTTAGAGCACCAAGTTATGAAGTGCGAAAAGAATTCGAGAATGCCAGATAAGTAGTGGAACGTTTGTGATTTGCCTTCGGACCTACACCTTGGAATGGTAGGATTGCTTGTTTGCTTGCTTGTTTGTTTTGTTGATTGAGTTGTGCATTTCTGATTGTCATGCATCATGGTTTTGAATTACGAAATACGAGTTTTGAGCATGTTTTAAAATGTATATGTGAAACGTAACCAGATAAGAAAAGACTTGCCACGCATGGGTGAACGCCTCGTCGTTAACGTGCTACTGAGAGAGCACTAGGGGGTTCCCATAGATAAAAGTACGTAATGTGACACGGTTTGCGAATGCCTAGCCGTTAACGTGCTATTGATAACACCAGAGGGTTCAACGATTGATGTTAGGAGGAGGTTACGTAGAGCCGTTCCATGTGCGAACATGATGTATGTCTCTAGCCTCGCTCCGTGGATTATGGATTGGCTGTCCTGATTATGGAAGTTATGGGTGCCGGCCTGACTAACACCGGAAAGTGGAAGATGAAAACAATGAAACGAAAGGAAAACAGAATTGAGTATAGAAACTGCATATGTAGGTGACGACATTTTGTGTTCCTTGGTGTAGGTGATGACGAGCTATCTGGTGAGTTGCTAGCAGATGGGCAGGCCCAGATCGAAGTTGGCGGGAGACGTTGTGTGCCGGTGCAGGAAAATGTTTGGGCGACACGAACATGGCGGGTAAAGGGAGTGATTTTTGTAAATGTTTTGAGTCAAACAAGGATATAGAGATTTTGAGAATTTTAGGTGGTGTAATAAGAGTATTGTGAATAAATGAAATAGAATGTTGTCGTTTTGAAATTTATTTGGAGAAGTTTTGTTTTCAACTCATAGGTTTTACTTCGTGAATTTGATTGAGGAAATATTGCTTTGCATCCTGTTTTATGAACTGGTGCGATTTTACTGATACTGGGGTGAGGTGTCGACAGAAGTCAAGAAGTGTCGACCGGACCATGTAAAAATTGTAGCGGTGTCGACTGCGAGGGACGACCTGCGTAGGCAGAGAGGATAACGGTGTCGACTGGTATTTTCAGGTGTCGACTGAGGAAAAGACCCGATGGAAGTGTAGTGTCGACCGGTGTTCCTGGTGTCGACCGATGTGAAAATCTGAGACCAATCAAGTGTCGACCGGCCCCTTTGTTTTTATATTTCAAAAGGTAAAGTTATTTAAACTGATTTTAAATGTGTTTTCTGCTGCGATGTTGATTAAAATGTTTTCAAAAATGTCATTTTAAGTCGAGAAAATAAAGATTTCAAAATTTTACGATACGAGTGTAAGGTGTTGGTGTCAGAGCAGTAGCGAACCGGAAACGGGTAGGTTTCCGGGGCGTTACAAGAGTTGGTATCAGAGCCATTATGGTCATGTCGTTCAAAGGATTACCCAATATTTGCCGGCCGCCATGCAACGTGCTCCACCAACTATAAGTAGTTGTTTATTTTAGTTAGATTATGACTAAGGCTAGATTATGCTAACCTCGTACAGGAATTATCTAAAATAGATAGACGACCGGGACGACCTAGAGTTTCGAGAGAGGCAGTAGAGCCAGAAGGTGATGACAACCTGGCTACGATCAGACGGTTGACTGAGTTGGTTGACAGGCAGTACCAATAATTAGGAATACTGTTGAATCAAGGACAGGGGAGTCATGAAGCAGACTCTAGCGGAGAGAGGTTCAGGAAGTTGAAGCCTCCGACGTTCGAGGGCCAAATGACAGACCCGATGGCTGTGGAAAGGTGGATCCGAACCATTGAGAACATGTTCAAGTATACCGATGTGGAGGAAGGAAACATGGTTAAGTGTGCGACATTTCACCTTTCGAATGATGCTCAAAGTTGGTGGGAGACAGTAGAAATCACCACAGCTGTCAGGGACTTAAACTGGAAAAGATTTTAGTAGATGTTTTATGATAAGTACTACAATTGGACGGTCCAAGCTGCAAAGAGATTAGAGTTTTTACAGTTGAAGCAGACTGGGGCAGTAGCTGAATATGTCAGGCAGTTCGAATTGTTGTCCAGATTTGCGAGCCAATTGGTGAGCAATGAAGAGGAAAAGGTGCTACAGTTTGTGCAAAGGTTGAAGCCAGAAATATATAGGGGCGTAACAATTTCTGGAACTGAGGGAATAGCGTATGCACAAGTCGTGGCCCACTGGTAGTAAAAGGAGCGGAAGCCAAGTGTGCGAAGCAAGGGGAGACCACCAGGAGATTCTTTAAGGACATCATGCCACAGACAAGCAGAGTAGGATCTTTTTCAGGAACCAAGAGGCCAGGCGGTGCGGTGTATGATTCAAGAGTAAGCAAGAAGCCCCAAATACAGAGTAAGTACCTACAGTGTCCTAAGTGCTTGAAGAGCCACCTGGGAGAGTGCGGACAGTTTGCAGGCAGATGTTACAACTGCAATGAAGCTGGTCACGTTTCCCGGAATTACACAAAGCCGAGAGTCAACCGGTGTTTTACCTGTAATGAGACCGGCCACATATCCAGAGATTGCCCCGCAGCAAACAAAGGTCCGGCCAAGATGACGCCTAGGATTTTCACAATGATAGAGCCCGAGAGTGAGGATCGGCCAGCTGTTATCTCAGATACGGTACTAGTTGATACGGTACCCGCATTTACATTGATAGATTCAGGAGCGTCACACTCCTTTGTTGCTATGGCCTTTGTGGTGAAAGTGAATTTGTGCCCAAAACTCGCTGGTTGTGCATATGAAGTAAGGTTACCGTCCGGTGAGCGCATGCACTCCGATCAAGTGGTGTGCGACAGTGTCATATAAGTGGGGACAAGGAGTATGCCTGCCGATTTGATTGTAGTGGGGATAACGGGCTATGACGTGATATTGGACATGGATTGGCTATTTTGGCACTACGCAACGATCGATTGCAGAGCTGTGACTGTTAACTTTCAACCGTCAGATGATGCGAAGCATTTGCTGCAGGCCATGAAGAATAGGGGGAGACTATCCGTGATGGCACCCATCGAGGCTCAGAGGCTAATAATGGGTATGCATTATTATTTTCTTGCAACAATATTAGATACTCAACTTCATGTGGAGACAAAACCACAGGATATTGAGGTAACTCGTGAATTTCTTGACGTGTTCTTGGATGACCTGCCCAGATTGCCCCCAGACCGAGAAGTTGAATTTGTGATCGACACATATCCTGGTGCAGAACCAATATCAAAGAACTCTTATAGGGTGGCTCCTCCGGAATTAAATGAATTGAAGAAGCAATTAGAAGAGCTATTGGAGAAAGGATTCATACGTCCGAGTTTCTCACCATGGGGAGCGACAGTCCTATTTGTAAACAAGAAAGACGGATCACTCCGGATATGTATTGACTACCAGGAGCTGATTAAGCTAACCATAAAGAATAAGTATCAATTGCCAAGGATAGATGATTTATTTGATCAACTCCAAGGAGCTCAGATTTTCTCGAAGATAGATTTGAGATCGGGGTATTATCAGCTAAATGTCAGATCGCAGGATATTCTGAAGACAACTTTCCAGACTAGATATGGGCATTATGAGTTCTTAGTAATGTCATTTGGACTGACAAATGCCCCAGCTATTTTCATGGACCTGATGAATCGGGTATTTCAATAGTATCTAGATAAGTTCGTTGTTGTATTTATCGACGATATTTTGGTTTACTCCCGCAACGAAGAAGAACATAAGGTGCATTTGAAGGTGGTTCTAGAAACTTTGAAGCAGCATCGGCTGTATACGAAGTTCTGCAAGTGCGAATTCTGGCTGGATAGGGTCCATTTCCTTGGACATGTAATTTCCGGTGGAGGAATATCGGTGGATCTGGCCAAGATACAGTCGATCAATGAATGGCCTCGACCAAAGAGCGTAAGAGAAGTTCGAAGTTTTCTGGGGTTAGCGGATCACTATAGTAAGTTTATTCAGGGGTTTTCAAAGATTGCAGCACCCTTAATTCATCTGACGCGAAAGGAAGTCAAGTATATATGGACGAAAGACTGTGAGCATAGTTTCCAGATGCTGAAACAGAAATTGACTACAGCTACAGTATTGACACTTTCGGTGATGGATGAGAAAGTTAATATTTACTGTGATGCTTCCAAAATTGGATTGGGTTGTGTCTTGATGCAAAATGGACGGGTGATCTCTTATGCTTCGAGGCAATTAAAGCCCTATGAACGAAATTATCCAACCTATGATTTGGAGTTACCGGCGGTCGTTTTCGCGCTAAAGATTTGGAGGCACTATCTTTATGGACAGCGGTGTGAGGTATACTCGGATCACAAAAGTTTGAAGTATATCTTTATTCAAAAGTAGCTAAACATGAGGCAAAGGCGGTGGTTGGAATTTGTGAATGACTATGACCTAGAGATCAAATATCACCCCGGCAAAGCCAATGTAGTGGCCGACGCACTAAGCCAAATGTTGACCTCAATTTCAGCGATGGATGCTGAAATGTCTAAAGAGTTGAGTGTGGAATTCCAGAGGTTTAATTTGTAGCTAGTATCAAATGCGGCAGCGCAATTGTCAGCCTTATCTCTGAAGCCATCAATTCTTGAGCAAATTAAAGAAGCTCAACGGGATGACCTAAGATGCAATGAATTCAGGAAGAGCATGACATCTAACAACATGACCGAATTTAGCTGTTCAAGCAATGGAATCCTGAAGTTTCGGAATAGGTGGTATGTTCCGAACAACGGTCAACTTCGGGAAGACATTTTGTCTGAGGCGCACTACTCAAGGTTTTCTGTTCACTCTGGAAGCACCAAAATGTACAGAGACCTTAGGCAACATTATTGGTGGCCTGGCATGAAAAAATCTGTAGCAACGTACGTGGAGACATGCTTAATCTGCCAGCAAATTAAGGCTGAACATCAGAGATCGACTGAAAAGTTACAACCATTGCCAATTCCAGAATGGAAGTGGGACCAGATATCCATGGATTTTGTGATTGGATTGCCCCAAACGGCCAAAGGGTTCGATGCGATATGGGTGATTGTGGATCGTCTGACCAAATTCGCCCATTTCCTGCTAGTAAAGATAACGTTCGACATGGACTGATTCGCTAACCTGTACATTCAGAAGATAGTAAGATTGCATGGAGTGTCGATTTCAATTGTGTCGGATAGGGACCTGAGGTTCACCTCGAAATTTTGGAAGAGTCTGCACAAGGCAATGGGGACACGACTAACTTTCAGTACAGCCTTTCATCATCAAATTGATAGGCAATCTGAGCGGACTATTCAAGTTTTAGAAGATATGCTTCGAGCCTGTGTGTTAGAGTTCTAGGGTTCGTGGAGCAAGTATTTGCCTTTGGTGGAATTCTCTTACAACAACAGCTATCAGGCGACGATAGGTATGACCCCTTACGAAGCTTTATATGGAAGGAAGTGTAGATCACCCTTTTATTGGGATGAAGTCAGTGAAAAATTGTGCAACAGACCACTGAGAAAATCAAGGTTATTCGACAGTAGATATTGATAGATCAAAGTTGGTAAAAGAGCTATGCTGATAGAAGGAGAAGGGAATTGGAATTTAATATAGGTGGTGAAGTTTTTCTGAAGATTTCACCATTCAAAGGCATGATGAGATTCGAGAGAAAGGGTAAATTGAGCCCAAGATACGTTGGACAGTTCCCGATCACGAAAAGAATTCGAAAAGCTGCTTACCAACTAGAACTGCCAGCTTCCATGGAAGGAGTTCACAATGTTTTTCACGTGTCAATGCTAAGAAAGTGTCTCAGAGATCCGTCACACGTTGTGGTCCAACAGCAGATTGAGGTACAGCCAACCTTAGCATACGGGGAAAAACCAGTGGAAATTTTAGATTATGCGGTGAAAACGCTACGCAACAAGGATATTCCGCTGGTAAAAGTATTGTGGCGTAACAACAATGTGGAGGAGGCGACGTAGGAAATACAACAGGACATGATGTAACGTTATCCTGAGCTGTTTAGGTAGCAAATTTTAGGGATAAAATTTTTGTAAGGAGGGAGGGATGTAATACACAGAATTTCCGTTTAAACTAGTTTCGGTTTTGTAATTTTTATTCGGTGTAGTTTTGGTTCAAATTAATAACGAAAAATTTCAGCCCCTAAGTGAAAGATTGTTTTAAGACTAATGGCGGAAAGAGAAGTTAAAGAATCTAACCGGAATCGGATGAAATCACAAAATTATGAAACGGTTAAAGGTGTAGGGCAGTTTGATAATTAGGCAAAATATATTTTTTAAAAAAAAAAACTCAGTGTTCTTCTCCCCTAGCAAGCCCCTCCCCCTCCTCTCTTCTCTCCCACGAGCCTGACGACCTCTCCTTGTGCCGCTTGATCGATTCTCCTTCCGTTCTTCCTAATCACGGTGAGTTCTCGTTAGTTTTGCGTAGTTCGTTGATGTGTTAGTGTTATTAGTGACGAAAACCAGGTTTGGCAAGGTTATAGGGCGAATTAGTGAAAACCTAGGAAGGTAATGTAAGAAATTGAGCGTAGAGTTGAATTCCTCTGCGTATTGGTGTTTATGATAAAAATAGAAGTAGATTATGAAAATTGGTGAGGAAGATTGAATGGTTTATTGGTTGTGTGTAAATTTTTGGAACGGTGTTTGTTCGGCCACGTTCGGCTAAGTTGTGAGCTTCCAAATGGGAAATGGATAAGACCATCGGAAGCTAGACGTCTTTAGAAACCCATAGTATTTTGTATCGTCCAATTCGGATAAGTATTGGAGAAGTTGTGAATTTCTGAAGTTGGACGGAAATTTGTGCGGGATTTCGGGTTTAGTGGAGAGTTTTGGTTTTGAAGCGAATTAGGACTTTCAAGTTAAGGAATTATGAATTGATGAGTTAGAATTGACAGAGGTATAATTTTATAGGTTAGAGCACCAAGTTACGAAGCGCGAAAAGAATTTGAGTATGCCAGGTAAGTAGTGGAACGTTTGTGATTTGCCTTCGGGCCTACACCTTGGAATAGTAGGATTGCTTGTTTGCTTGTTTGTTTGTTTTATTGATTGAGTCGTGCATTTGTGATTGTCATGCATCATGGTTTTGAATTATGAAATACGAGTTTTGAGAATGTTTTGAAATATATATGTGAAACGTAACTAGATAAGAAAAGACTTGCCACGCATGGGTGAACGCCTCGTCATTAACATGCTACTGAGAGAGCACTAGGGGGTTCCCATGGATGAAATTACGTAATGTGACATAGTTTGCAATGCCTCGTCATTAACGTGCTATTGAGAGCACAAGAGAGTTCAATGATTGATGTTAGGAGGAGGTTACGTAGAGCCATTCCGTGTGCAAACATGATGTGTGCCTTTAGCCTTGCTCCGTGGGTTATGGATTGGCCGTCCCGAGTGTGGAAGGGATGGGTGCCGGCCTGACTCACATTGGAAAGTGGAAGATGAAAACAATGAAACGAAAAGAAAACAAAATTGAGTATAGAAACTACATGTGTAGGGGTTTGAGTTATGCATTGGTTTTCAAATTCATATTCCATACTAGCTAAGCATTAGTCTTATGTTTTGTGTTCCTTGGTGTAGGTGACGACGAGGTATCTGGTGAGTTGCTAGGTAATGGGCAGGCTTAGATCAAAGTTGGCAGGAGACGTTGTGTGCCGGTGCAAGAAAATTTTGGGGCGACACGACCATGGCGGGTAAAGGGAGTGATTTGTAATTGTTTTGAGTCAAACAAGGTTATAGAGATTTTGAGAATTTTAGGTGGTGTAATAAGAGTATTGTGGATAAATTAAGTAGAATGTTGTCGTTTTGAAATTTATTTGGAGAAGTTATGTTTTCAACTCATAGGTTTTACTTCATGAATTTGATTGAAGAAATATTGCTTTGCGTCCTGTTTTATGAATTGGTGTGATTTTACTGATACTGGGGTGAGGTGTTGATTGAAGTCGAGAGGTGTCGACCGGTCAGTGTAAATGTAAGAGGAGTGTCGACCGCGAGGCTCGACCTGTGACAGGCAGAGCCGAAGCAGGTGTCGACCCCTGGTTACAGGTGTCGACCGGACCATGTAAAAATTGTAGCGGTGTCGACCGCGGGGTACAACCTGCACGGGCTGAGAGGATAAAGGTGTCGACCGATATTTCTAGGTGTCGACCGAGGAAAAGACCCGAGGGAAATGTAGTGTCGACTTGTGTTTCTGGTGTTGACCGATGTGAAAACCCGAGACCAATCAAGTGTCGACTGAGGTCTGTAGGTGTCGACCGGCCCCTTTGTTTTTATATTTCAGAAGGTAAAGTTATTTAAACTGATTTTAAATGCGTTTTCCGCTGCGATGTTGATTAAAATGTTTTCAAAAATGTCATTTTAAGTCGAGGAAATAAAGATTTCAAAATCTTACGATACGAGTGTAAGGTGTTTGTGTCAGAGCACTAGCGAACTGGAAACGGGTGGGTTTCCGGAGCGTTATATAGAGAGTGCATCTACTGAAGACAACGGACGGACTCTCCAAATGCAATTCCGTCCGTTCTTTATCTTGTTGATCCAACGTGCTTCCATTCATACAATACACTGAAACAAGAACAAACGGACGATGTATAACGGAGGGTGAACACCTCCCAAGAGTGCGTCTGATGCGACCATTCCGAGTGCCACGTCACCAGAGACGAATGGACAGATAGTGTTGTTGGAGAGTGCGCACTGTATGTGGCAAAAAATATAAACAGACGGACAGTGTTTTGAAACAGTCTGTCCTTTTTATGTGAAAAACAGACTCTGATATTAAGAGTACATCCGTCCGATAGCAAAATTTGAGAACGAACAGTAAACGGATGTCTGCTAGGGTTGGATTTGTTAAGTGTTTCATAGTTTAAGGTTAAGAACGTTGAGAATGATAGTTTAGGGTTTGAAATAAAAACACGTATACTTTAGGGTTTTAATTGGTAATTTCTCAATTATATATATTGAATCATTTAAGTGTTTATAAATAATTAATCATAATTAATTATTTATATATTTATTCTTGTAATATAGATATTAAATAGTGATATAAGATGATAGAAGCACCGATGGACCTATAGTCCTAAACTCCAATAATTTTTGTTAATTAATATAAACTTTTTATATTAATTAACATAATTATTAACTATAAAGTGATTCACTAAATAGCTATAGGTGCACTTTTAGAACTATAGAGTATATTTATTTAAAGTAATTTCCATTGATATGGTAATTACATATATATTAGCCTTCCATTAAGATTCCTAATAGGGATAGTTATAAAATCCGTTAAACTCTGATATTAAATCTGTATTCTGGACTACCATTAGTTATTAATTGAATAATTAATTTATAATATTTATGAATTACGCGCTAATTATTTAATATATGAACTAACAAACAAGAGAATTTTGTATTATAAATTTTATCATATCAATATTATTATTGCTAACTACTCATTTAATTTATTTTCAAAATACAAGGTTTATGTAATGTAACTTATACAAAATTTTATCGAGTAAATCAAAGAATAATTAAAATGAAATATGAGTATATTAAATACAATGAATTAGGAATCACATATATATGACCATCAAAATGATAAAATTAATTGTTTTTCATTTAACGAATATTATTATAATAACATAATTTAATTTGCTTCAGTTCTATATAATCATATTATATAAGATACAATCACTTAATATCACTACATATATAATCGGGATATAACTATACGTTTTCAACGAAGTGAACTGTATTTATTACTTTGTTAATTTGAAAATTTTATACTTCAAATATAAGTGACGGATTAATGTAATTATTTATTTTTAAATTTAATCTCACATATATTATTATATATGTAAATTTAAAATTACACAAATAATCACTTATTTTTCTTTGAATTTATAAAGTATATCAAATAATACAAATATAAAAATTATTTATTAATTACAGCAAAAAAAATTTTAATAACATTTGCTTATCGACCTAATTATTACCAACACTATCAACATTGGATGAAGTAGTTTCATAAGTTGTTATGGTTGGAGAAGGTTTTGCATCGCTTTGGTCACAGGCTCATTACAATCTAGACAGTTAACACTTGAATTTCCAGAAACATATTGTTTGCATTCTTCCCTGTAGTTCTTGCATGTATAAAATTGCTATGAAGATTTAGAACTAATGAGTTGCATGAGAGGATGGATAAGACCAAAAGCTGCTATTATGAGCTTAAAATGATGTCCTTGTCTTTGTTCGATTGCATGTAAATTTGACTCAATTTTTTTATTTCTCTCGAAGAGTTTCCCCATCCTACCCACCATGAAAGTATTTGCAGGAAGTTTCCTGACAGACAGGTAATGTGAGAATAGAGTAAAAGAAATTAACGAAATCATTTTTTGCTTTTCAGAAGAGAACTCTTCGCTTTTGATTGACTAATAAAGGCTTCAACATTAATCTCTCTACGCAATTGATACTAATAAGTCTCAATAATCTCCATTTAAGAGAAGAGTGGAGAATGGAAAGCATGATGTTGGGTGAGAGAAATGGTGGAAGAGAGAACGTAAGTACAGATAGACATGAGCTGGTTGAATATGAAAAAGTGTGGCTTATAGAGCCTAATGAGCTTGGGGAACTTAATGTGCTCACTCAAAATAAAAAATTCAACTCGACCCAGGCCAAGTCGGCTCGTGAGCCACGAACCAAGCCAAGCCGATAAATAAATTGAACGAGTTTTTGGTGAAAAAAGTAAAGGAATGTCGATCCGAATGGACATGTTGGCTAGCCACCTCGTTTGTTTAACACCAAAAATTATGGTAGACAAATGTAAATGGTAAATTGAGATGATCATATATTGTGATTATTTGTTCAATTTATAATCAATATTATTGATAGTAAAATAATTTCTTCGAGTACTGACCATATTAAAGACATTAATGTAGCTAATAAAATAGTAAATATATGAATTCAAAGAGATAAAATAATAAATTTACATTAAGTTAAATTGATAAATGATGATAGAAATATAAATTGTTTAAATAAAAAAAGGACAATTACCATTATTAATCTCAAACTATTGAAGTTTATATTGTTAAACCTTAAATTATAAATTTTAATAACTCAAAGCTTAACTTATTGAAAAACTGACAAAATAAACCATGGCGGACGTCTGTTGAAAACACAGTCCGTCTGTTCTTGAATTTTGCCGTAGAACGAACGGACTGTTGAAAACACAGTACCTCCATTCTTGAATTTTGCCGTAGAATGGACGGACTCTCTACAGAACCGTCTGTCCGTTATTCAAATTAGGGTTGGAGCAGATTATGAATGGTTTATTTTGATTTTTAGCTAGTTAATGTGTGAAATCTGAAAGTTTCACAGAGAGAACAGTCACCACCCTCAGAAAGTGCGTCTGATCTATGTGAATTTCACTGAGCGAACGGTTACCACCCTCAGAGGGTGCGTCCAATCCCTTTATTTTCATAGAGCAGAGGGCGATGACCCTCTGACAGTGCGTCGGATCTCTCAATTGCGGACAGTCACCACCTTCCAAAGTGCGTCTGATCTTTCTATTTTTGCTGAGAGTGGAGGGTCACCACCCTCTGGCAATGCGTACTATCTTTAAATTTGCTAATACCAAAATTTTCTTTTCAAATTGTTTGCAGATTATCATCATACATGACTGAGAGATTGATTGATGCAAATGAGCCTGCGAACATGGAGTGGTATCTAGAGGAGCACGCTCCCATATACGGTAATATTCAAGCATTCGATCACTTAGAGAGTGATGGAGAAATAGAGCTGCATTTAATATCGCAAACCCTAGACGATGAGCTTCGATCACCGTTGAGGTCGGATGATGATGAGACGCAAAGTATGCAAGTAACGGAAGATAATTCGGATTATTTTGCTTTGGGTAGAGAATATAGTTCTTTGCAGGCCATTTAAGACGAAATATGAGATTATGCTTTGAAAAATGGATTTGATATCAAATTCATTAAAAGTGAGAAGACGAGAATCATTGCAGAGTGTCAAGGAGATGTAATTAGCGACTGCATACTTCAGTCATGCAAAATTTGTAATACCCGAAAATGTTCCGTTAGAAAATTATATTGGATTTCTGTAAATTTTAATCGGCAGAGTTTTAGGCCGAATTAGTAATTGAGAATTTTGGCCCTTAAGTGAAAGGTTATTTTAAGGTCAATGGCAGAGAGAGAGATTTAATAATCTAACCGGAATCGGATGAAATCACGGAATTGTGAAACGGTTTAAGGAGGAAGGCAATTTGGTAATTATGAATAAAATAAATAAATAAAAACCGAGAAGAACACCGTCGAGCAAGCCCCTCCCCCTTCTCTCTTCTCTCCCGCGAAGCCCGACAATCTCTCTTTATTCTGCTTGATCGATTCTCCTTCCGTTCTTCTAAAGTCACGGTACGTTTTTGTTACTTTCACGTAGTTAGTTGATACGTTAGTGTTGTTAGTGGCGAAAGCCGGGTTTAGCAAGGGTTAGGGCGAAATGGTGGAAAACCTAGGAGGATAATGCAGGAATTGATGGTAGAGCTGATTTCTGTCCGTGTAATGGTGCTTAGGATAGAAATAGGAGTGGAATACGAGAATTGGTAGGAGAGATTGAATGGTTTATTGGCTGTGTATGTGAAATTTTGGAACGGTGCTCCTTAGGAACCCGTAGTATTTTGTATCGTTCGATTTGAACGAGTATTAAAGAAGTTGTGAATTTCTGAAGTTGGAGAGAAATTGTGCGGGATTTCGGGTTTAGTGAAGAGTTTCGGTTTTGAAGTGAGTTAGGACTTTTAAGTTAGGGAGTTATGAATTTGATAAGTTAAGATTGACGGATTTACAATTTTATAGGTATTCCAGCTAGAGCACCAAGTTACGAAGCGCGAAAAGAATTCGAGAACACCAGGTAAGTGGTGGAACATGTGTGAATTGCCTTCGGACCTACACCTTGGAATGGTAGGATTGCTTGTTTGCTTGCTTGTTTGTTTTGTGGTTGAGTCATGCATTCGTGATTGTTATGCATCATGGTTTTGAATTACGAAATACGAGTTTTGAGCATGTTTTGAAATGTGAATGTGAAACGTAACCAGATAAGAAAAGACTTGCCACGCATGGGTGAACGCCTCGTTGTTAATGTGCTACTGAGAGATCACTAGGGAATTCCCATGGATGAAAGTACGTAATGTCACACGGTTTGCGAACGCCTCGCCGATAATGTGCTATCGAGAGCACTAGAGAGTTCAACGATTGAGGTTAGGAGGAGGTTACATAAGGCCATTCCGTGTGCAAACATGATGTGTGCCTCTAGCCTCGCTCCGTGGGTTATGGATTGGTCGTCCCGAGGATGGAAGGGATGGGTGCCAGCCTGACTCAGCCGAAAAAGTGAAAGATAAAAATAACGAAACGAAAAGAAAACGCAGTTGAGTATAGAAACTGCATGAGTAGGGGTTGAGTTATTCATTGGTTTTGAGTTCATATTTCATACTTGCTAAACATTAGACTTATGTTTTGTGTTCCTTAGTGTAGGTGATGATGAACTATCTGGTGAGTTGCTAGGTGATGAGCAGGCTTAAATCAGAGTTGGCGGGAGATCTCGCATGCCGGTGTAGAAAAATGTTGGGGCGACGCGACCATGGCGGGTAAAAAGGGAATAATTTTGTCTGTGTTTTGAGTTAGATAGAGTTGTGTAGATTTTTGAAGAATTTAGGTAGTATACAAAGAGTACAATAGATAATTGAAGTAGGATATTGAGGTTTTGAAGCCTACTCGAAGAAAGTATGTATTTAAATCATAGGTGTTATTTCGAGAATTTGATCGAGGGGATATGTTTGTGTGTTTGGTTTTCTTTTGAACTGGTGCGATTTTACTGATACTGGTGTGAAGTGTCGACCGAAGTCGAGAGGTGTCGATCGGTCAGTGTAAATGTAAGGCGATTGTCGACCTCGAGGCTCGACCTGTGACAGGCAGAGCCGAAGCAGGTGTCGACTCATGATTACAGGTGTCGACCGGTCCATGTAAAAATGGTAGCGGTGTCGACCGCGAGGAACGACCTGCGCGGGCAGAGAGGATTAAAGTGTCGACTTGTGAAGACGGGTGTCGACCCCTCCCTGTGGTGAGTATAAAAGTGTCGACCGGTGTTCCCGGTGTCGACCGATGAGAAAACCCAAGAAGACTTAGGTGTCGACAGGTGTTTATAGATGTCGACCGGAAGTCTTTGTTTCAGGTATAACAAAATAAACTTTTATCCAAAGATAATTTAATTGAATTTCCGCTGCAGAGCTGTCAAAAATATTTTCAGAAACATCGTTTTAAATCGAGAAATAAAATTTTTAAATTTACACAAAGTTTTCGATTTGAATGTAAGAATTTGGTATCGGAGCAGTAGCGAACCGGAAACGGATGGGTTTTCGGGGCGTTACAAAATTAATTGACATTCCAAATAAAGTCTTACATTAAATATCACAGTTGTGCAAGGACAATTGATAATAAACAGACTTTGGTAAATTAGTTGGCAGTACAATATTCAGATAGATTCAAAAGTCAACCGTACTGGGAAATTCCTTCTATTATCGAGACGATGAGAAAGGAACATAGGGTGAACATTACGCGCAGTCTTGCCAGTAGAGCAAGAAGCAAAGTAAAAGAAATCAATTATAGGAAAGGAGAAGAACAATTCAAGCTACTCCGTGCATTCTCAGAAGAAATATTCATATCAAATCCGGGGAACAAAGTGAAAATACATGATTATGTGGTGGGTGAGGGACGAGATAGGAAGATGATATTTGAAAAATTGTACATATGCATGAGTGCTTGCAAGACAGGTTTGCTAAAGCGGGGCAGACCTATTATTTGTTTAGATGGATGTCATCTCAAGGGCTCTTGCACCGACCAATTACTCACGGCTATTAGTATTGATGGTAATAATGGCATATATCTCATTGCCGTATCCAATGTGGAGTCAGAATGTAAGGACTCGTGCAAGTGATTTTTAGAGTTATTGCAGGATGACTTAGGCACTAACGATGGACGAGAATAGACAGTTGTGTCTGATCGACAAAAGGTACATAGTATTATTATTATTTTTATTCGGGCGTTGTAAAGATATATTGTTTTATACTGAGTTTGTTTTTCTTTAAAATTTCAGGAGTTGTCGACTGCTGTGTAGGAGACATTTACTTTAGCCGAACACCACTTCTGCCTCCGGTATATGTATGCAAACTTCAAAGGATGATTTCAAGGAAAAGCATATAGAGATGCGATATGGTCTGTAGCAAGGGCAACCACGAGGGAATATTTCGATATAGCGATGAGAAAAGTTTATGACCTAGACAAGGATGCCCATGCATGGATTCGACGAGTACCGATATCTCATTGGCCTACTCATACGTTTTCTCTAATTCTCAAGTGTGACTTGAGCCTGAATAATTTGTACGAGTCTTTCAATGCAGCTATATTGCCGGCTAGGGACAAACCGATCCGTACTATATTCGAGATTATTCGAAAGAACTTGATGACTCATATTGTAAAAAAATACGACGAGATGCTCAAATTAACTGATGTCATGTGTCCTAAGATTAGAAAACAGCTGGAGAAGCTAAAAAATGTAGCTAAAAATTGGAGTATTGATGTAGCGGGAGATGCACGCTTTGAGGTCAGCAACGACAATGAACAATATATCATTGACCTGAATGTAGGCGAGTGCAAACGTCGGAGGTGGGAGATTACTATAATCCTATGTGTTTATGCCCTTTCATGCATTAATTTCATTATACAACTGCTGGAATAGTTCGTACATCGATATTATCACCGTGCTACATATTAGACGATGTACTCAAACTTTATTCGTTCCATTAATGGCCAACAAATGTGGCTGGAACCAAATGATCGAACCCCAATGGTTCCACTCGAGAGAAGGCACCAACCTGATGGGCCAAAAAAGAAAAGAGTGCACGATGTCGATGAGCCGTCTACTTCGAGAGTTTCTAAGAAGAAATCTATGGTGTTGTGTGTTAAATGTCGACGTCAAGGGCATAACAAATGCACATGTACTGAGATGAAATCGACTTCAAGCGATGCTGCTTCGCACGATACATTTATGAGTTTCCAAACACTTGACGGGATGCATGTACATTTTTAATCATTGTTCTCTTAAACAAACTTTCATTATTATATTTTCTAATACAACTATCATTTCACGCAGTAATCTACGACACGCGACCATGGAAGAGACTAATGAACTACCAGGCGATGATGAAGAGATTACGAAATATTTTTATTTTATGCATTAATAGTTTTACATAATAAACTATAATATGCATTAATGCATATTATAGTTTATTATGTAAAACTATATACGACCATTATATTTTATAATTGAAATTATACTTGAAATTTATAGACAACTTACTTTGAAGAATTGTAATTGTAATTTATGACCATGGTAATTTATGGAACTACTTGGTTATTTGAATATCCAAGAACTGTTTGTGACTAGCTATGGAGACTCATAAAACAAAGAAAAATAATGTGGAAAAATTAAAATTTTGGGCAGAATTTTCTTTATTTTATGAATCCTCCAAAATGAGTATGAACCTGCATTTTAAATGATCCAAGCAATTCTAGAATTTTGCATCAAAATTAAGTCCAACAAACTACATTACAACAAAATAAAGTGTATCAAACTAAAGTACATCAAATTCAACAAAAGTTCATCAAAACTAAAGTACATCAAATAAAGTGTATGAAACTAAATTACATCCAACTACATTATCCAACTAAAGTACATCAAACTAATATACATCATCGCTCGCCATCGTCCTCATCAGTGCCGTCCATAGGTTGGTCGTCGTCCTCATCGCCTTCCATAGTCTGCCCGTCGTACTCATTGCCCCTCATCGGTTGGCCCGACTAGTCATCGCCCCCCATCCAATCAAGGATGATTTGCCACGTACCTTTCTGGTAGTCGAACATATCTCTCTGGTAGTTTATCATCTGTTTGAGAGAATCCACAATCTCCATCAACCTCTTCTCGACCCGAAGGACTCTGTCTAAGAGAAGATCTATATCCGACCTACTAGTTCCCGGGAGTAATGTGGCCGTAGAAGCCTCTCTATGAAAGTCAATCTGGGTGGTCTCCTCATCTATCCTGGATGTCTATATCTCGTCTGTTTCAACGAGGCTCATCTTAACCAAATGAATCCTGCTAAAAACCCCACTGGCTCGCTGTGATCTCATCTGCTCTCTAGTCGGTAACTGAATACTAAAATTCTTGACGATCTTCATAATCAACTCATCGTAAGGCAGGTTCTTGTTTCATGTTTGGCCAATCTCACACATATAACTTAAAATCAAAAAGCGAGGGGGAACATCCTACCACTGTATAGCTTCTCCATTACGTAGAGATCCATGAAGTTAACAAGATTTCTATGTCCATGCCACGGTAAAATGGTGCGTGACACCAAGTTGTGAATTACGCGAGCTTTTGCGTTCAAATCCTTAGCTGCCGACTTAGGAGACTCCACGATGTTAAGGCTCCAGTTAATTAGCCTTAAATACTCTGTTTCCTCGGCTGTTCCAATAAAAGAACAGTTACGGAATCCTTGCTAGTATCTCTCAGCCTTTTCATTGGCAAACCCGATCAACTGATTGACTGTCTCCGGAGTAATCACAAACTCCATACTCAATAGGTACGTCTTTATAGTTCCTGACCTTCCGAAAAAGCTCATGTTGGTGTAGAATAGGCGAACAATACGGTTATAGCTATTGCCCCGCAAATCCAACACCCTTTCAAGGCTGATTCTAGTAACCATCTCCTGTATTCCCAAAGATTTCCAATCTCTAAAATCTACATACTTGAAAAGCGTAACCGATTGGTGCAACAAATCAAGCTGGTACTGCTCATCACAAGCCTGGCTGTGAAATTCAGTAGACCACAACTCTGGCTGGTTCGATCGTGGCGACCTCACAACTGGTCAATTTGACTGTCTAACTTATGAAGACGTAGGTCCCCGACATTCTGGCAGTTTACCCTTTTGCCTAGCATATGATCTCTCAACCATTTCAGTATATGCTGATTCGAATAATCTGCAAGGATCGAAAAGAAAAATATGGTATTAGCAAATTTAAAGATATGATGCACTGTCGGAGGGTGGTGACTCTCTGCTTTCTGTGCAAAAAGAGAGATCAGATGTACTGTCGAAGGGTCACCACCCTCTGCTCTGTGAAAATTCACCGATCAGACGTACTGTCGGAGTGTAATGACCCTTTGCTTTCTAAAAATCGAGAGATTGGACACACTCTCTAAGGGTGGTGACCGTCCACTCGTGAAATTCACAGAGATCGAATACACCCTCTGAGGGAATTGACCGTCTTCTCGGTAAAATTCACAAAGATCGGATGCATCCTTTGAGGGTGGTGACTGTTCGCTCGGTGTAATTCACAGAGATCGAACGCACTCTCTGAGGGTGGCGACCGTCCTCTCTGTGAAACTTTTGGATTTCACACATTAACTAGTTAAAAATCAAACTAAACCATTCATAATCGATAATATAACCTAACCGGAAGTAAACTTTGGTCGATTTTCTGCAAAAACAAATGGCGAGGGGTCGAGAGGAAGTCGTGAGCAGTTGATAATTTTTTGCGAAAAATGAGTTTAGGGTTTTGATATAATCGACAGAATGAACGCACGCTTAGAGGGTCCTGACCGTTCACTCTAACCCTAATTTGAAGAAGGAATGGACGATGCTGTATAGAGTCCATTCGTTCTATAACGGACGGACTATGTTTTCAATAGTCCATCCGTTATACAGCAATATTCGATAACGGACGAACTATGTTTTCAACTGTGCGTCCGTTCTACAGGCAAATTCTGTAACAACGCCTTTTGCCATTAATACATTGTCCGCTTTAGAGATTGTACCGTAGCCCAATATTCTCTCAGTCACCCAACCTGGTACTGCTCTCGCTGGAGCACTATTAACTTCGGAGTTCTTATGGGATCCGTTATCAATTGGGCTCCAAAACGCATCTTACTATCTTGGGATAATTTCCTTACATATGTTTCGTTTCCATTTACCCCTCCAAATAATGTGGGATTGTAACGACCCCATTTTTACGACCCAGGATTTGCCTATACTCGAGTCTGGGATTTGCCTACACTCGGCTTACATCCCGAGGTTTTCCCCACAGTCGTACTCATACGTATATATTTGGGTTATCACAATCACCCCTCCTCGGGCCACAACATCCTCGTTGGCCACATTCTGATACCATTTGTAACGACCTATTTTCTCAGTAAGATATTGTCTGCTTTGAAGATTGGGTCGTAACTCAATATCCTCCCCTCAGGTATTTATTTGGCGATTACTTCCCAATCAGTTACCTAACCAGGTACTACTTTCGCCGGAGCACTTTTAACTTCGGAGTTCTTATAGAATCTATTGCCAATTGTCCTCCAAAACGCGTCTTACTATTTTGGGAGGATTTCCTTACATATATTTCATCTCTATATACCTCCCCAAGCAATGTGGGATTGTGACAAACTCCTTTATACGACTCAAAATTTGTCTATACTCGAGTCTGGGATTTGCTTACACTCGGCTTACGTGCTGAGATTTGTCTCGTAGTCATCCTCATACATACACATTTGAGTCATCACAAATTCAAGTATGGATGGACTGTGTTTTCAACAGTCAATCTGTTTTACGTCAAAATTTGAGAACAGACGAACTGTGTTTTTAACAGTTCATTCTTTCTATGCCAAAAATTGAGAACGGAAGAATATAGGACATCCGCCAAGTTTTATTTTGTTAGTTTTTAAATAGGTTAAGGTTTGAGTTGTTAAAATTTATATTTTATGGTTTAAAAATATGAATTCCAATAGTTTGAGTTTTATAATGATAACTACTCCTAAAAAAATTAAAATGGTTAAAAGAAAATTAATATTGTATGCACGACCTAAGATAGAAAATACAATTTAGTTATTCTAAATAAATTGAAGAAAGGAAAGAAAAAAATAAAAAAAAAATAAGAGCATCCCAATCCTACTCGTAAAGGCAAAATGGAAGTGACTTTCATTTTTATATAAAAAGTGACAACTGCGGAAAAAGTTGAAAAAAGTAAATTAAAAAAAGTAATATAAAATGAGACCATATGGAGAGAGAAATTTAAACTTTGGCACTAGGTGGGCTTACGAGCACAACTCATCATCTGGGATCAGGCCAGGGTTGGGCGTTGTCCGGGACCTGGTCAAGCTCTGCATTTATTGTAGCGAGTCGAGCGAGTGATGTTAACTCATTTCAAAAACATGGTTTAGTACTATTAAACAATTTTAATTACCTTCCTTGGTTACTATTGCTCTTGGTAGAAGATTAAAATTAGAATTTATTAATGACAAAGAAAAATCTCTAGATCCTAATGTACCAGGACATGAGTCTTAGCTTTTGAAGGATCAACTGGTCATGTCATGGATTCTTAATTCAATGGAACGCAATATTACTAAAAGTTTTAGTTTCTCTGAATCTTCCTTGGATCTTTGGGAAGCTATTCAAGATATGTACGGTAATTAAAACAACTATGCACAAATTTTTTAGACTCAACGAGATATTGTTAGTCTCCATTAAGATAGAAAACCATTTGTGACTTTACTAGGTAGCCTTA
>CM039518.1:14048742-14133354 GCA_022433055.1 Begonia peltatifolia | reverse complement strand
CCATGGGAACCCCCTAGTGCTCTCTCAGTAGCACGTTAACGATGAGGCATTCACCCATGCGTGGCAAGTCTTTTCTTATCTGATTACGTTTCACATATACATTTTAAAACATGCTCAAAACTCGTATTTCGTATTTCAAAACCATGATGCATGACAATCATGAATGCACGACTCGAACAACCAAACAAACAAGAAAGCAAACAAGCAATCCTACCATTCCAATGTGTAGGCCCGAAGGCAAATCACAAACGTTCCACTACTTATCTAGCGTTCTCAAATTCTTTTCGCGCTTCGTAACTTGGTGCTCTAACTGTAATACCTATAAAATTATACCTCTGTCAATTCTAACTCATCAAATTCATAATTCGTTAACTTGAAGGTCCTAATTCACTTCAAAACCAAAACTCTCCACTAAACCCGAAATCCTGCACAAATTTTCGTCTAACTTCAGAAATTCACAACTTCTCCAATACTCATCCGAATTGGACGATACAAAATACTACGAGTTTCTAAGTACATCTAGCTTCCTATGTTTCCATCCATCTTCCATCCGGATGCTCACTACTTAACCAAATGTGGCCGAACGAATATCGTTCCAAAACTTTACGTAACTGGCCAATAAACCACCCAATCTTCCTCACAAATCCTCATAATCTACTCATATTTCTATTATAAGCACCAATACGCAGATGGAATTCAACTCTACGCTCAATTTCTCGCATTACCCTCCTAGGTTTTCACTAATTCGCCCTATATCCTTGCTAAACCCGGTTTTCGTCACTAATAACACTAACACTTCAACTAACTATGCAAAACTAAAGAGAAATCACCGTGAATCGGATGAACGGAAGGAGAATTGTTCAAGAGGCACAAAGAGAGGTCGTCGGGCTTCGCGGGAGAGAAGAGAGGAGTAGGAGGGGCTTACTGTGGGAGAAGAACACCGATTCTCATTTTTTTTTATTTTAATATATTTTTCCTAATAACCAAACTGCCCTCTACCTTTAACCGTTTCATAATTCTGTGATTTCATCCGATTCCGATTAGATTTTTTAACTTCTCTTTCCTCCATTAGCCTTAAAACAATCTTTCACTTAGGGGCTGAAATTTTCCGTTATTAATTTAGACCAAAACTCCACCGACTACAAATTACAAAATCTGAAAGTAGTTTAAACAAAAATTCTGGGTATTACAGAAGTTGTCTCTACTTTTAATGAGCATCTACTATGGAATTATCGTTTACGTCATCCATCGTAGTCCATTCTTGATAAAATAAAGCCAACATTGTCCAAAAAATTTTATAATTGTGAGATTTGTCACTATTCCAAATTATCATTGTCTCAATCTAATCAGTCTTTCGAATTTGTTCATTTAGATATTTGGGGACCTTTCTTTCACTCTCTATTATCATATTCAAACACTTTGTAACTTTCATTTATGATTATCCAAGAGTTACTTGGGTGTATTTATTAAAATCTAAAGATGAAGTATTTGGTTACTTTAAGATTTTTTTTATGTTGATTACTGCTTAATTTTAAGCTAAAATTAAAATTCTTCGGTATGATAATGGCTTGGAATATATGTCTAATAACATTACAAAATATTTGACCTCTAATGGAATTTGCATCAAACAAGTTGTGTCAATACGCCTCAATAAAATGGAATCACTAAGCGTAAAAATTGTGATTTGCTGGAAAAATATGTGGGCGATAATGATTTAAATGAATGTACTAAAATATTTTTGTTCTCGTAGAGTCTCTTTCATGATTCTAAAATTTCCCAGAGTTTTCTAGCTATCTCTGCCTTTAATGAGCATCTACTATGGAATTATTGTTCACGTCACCCATCATAGTCCATTCTTGATAAAATAAAGCCAACATTGTCTAAAAAATTTTATAATTGTGAGATTTATCACTATTCCAAATCTTCTAGACTTCATTTTACATTATCATTGTCTCAATCTAATCCATCTTTTGAATTTGTTCATTTAGATATTTGGGGACCTTTTTTTCGCTCTCTATTATCGGTTTTAAATACTTTGTAACTTTCATTTATGATTATTCAAGGGTTACTTGGGTGTATTTATTAAAATCTAAAGATAAAGTACTTGATTGCTTTAAGAATTTTTATATGTTGATTACTGCTTAATTTTCAGCTAAAATTAAAATTCTTCGGTATGATAATGGCTTGGAATATATGTCTAATAACATCACAAAATATTTGACCTCTAATGGAATTTGCATCAAACAAGTTGTGTCAATACGCCTCAATAAAATGGAATCACTGTGTGTAAAAATTGTGATTTGCTAGAAAAAAAAAATGTGGGGGATAATGATTTAAATGAATGTCCTAAAGTATTTTTGGCCTCGTAGAGTTAACTGATACTTATCTTGATAATTGTTTGCCCAATTGAGTACTAGATTTTCAATGTCCTCTTGAAGTGTTAAAGGGAAAGAAACCTGACATATTCCATTTGAAGGATTTTGGTTGCACATGTTTGGTGCATTTATCAATCATTCATCATGAAAAATTTAATTCACGAACAGTAAAATGTATATTTTTGGGTTACTCTAAAACGCAAAAGGGATAAAAGTGTTCCGATATAGTTAACTAGAAATTATGTGTCATTAGAGATGTAGTAGTCAAACACACGATCTACCTTTGAAGGAATACAACTGTTGATTCTTCATTATACGTCCAAAATGGTGAGTTAACATATTAATGTTGCTTATTTATGTTGATGATCTTATCATTGCTGGAAAAAATGCATATGTTATTTCTTAGTTGAAAAGGAATCTTCAATTTTAGTTTCTAATTAAAAGCCTTAGTGCATTGAAATGTTTTTTTCAACATTGAAATAACTACTTCTGTAACGCCTTGGAAATCCTACATGATTCCCAGTTCGTACACTTCTACTACTCAATCACTACACTCGAAAAAATTTGAATAAAATTTAAAACTTTTGTTTCTTGACTTAAAACGATATTTTTGAAAATATTTTAAACAGCATCGCAGCGGAAAACTCGATAAAAATCAATTTAACTAAAACTTCACTTGACCAAACCTTATGGAGAGAAACCGGTCGACGCCTATAAGCCTCGGTCGACACTTGAAAACACCGGTCGACACTACGTTCGTCTCGGGTCTTTTCGTCGGTTGACACTGAGAACACCGGTCGACACTTTGACGCTCATCCCAAAGAGTGGTCGACACCTGTTTTCACAGGTCGATACCTTGATACTCTCTGTCCACGCAGGTCGAACCCCGCGGTCGACACTTTCCCTAATTTTACACTAACCAGTCGATATCCATGGTCGCCGGTCGACACCTTATTTCTCTCTGCCCGCACAAGTCGAGCCCTGCGGTCGACACTCACCTTCCAATTTACACTGACCGATCAACACTTATGGACTTCGATCAACACTTCCTCCCCAGAACCTCAGAACTCAACTATTAGTGTAATGCTAAGTAAGTAATACACATAACACACACTAAATCAAATACCCCTAACACATGCAGTTTCTATAGTTTCGTCTCTACTTTTGTTTTCATCTTTCTTATATCTTTTTTATCTTCTTACTACTAGATTCTTCTTTACACGCTAGACTGAGGTGACCCACCTCGTGGTCCCCCTCATAGGACAGAGCCAACTTCAGTCTAGTAAAGTGACACACCTCGTGATCCCCCTCATAGGACGTGGTGCCCCTCATAGGACAATGTCAGCACGTAAAGCGGGGGAAGAGTGACACACCTCGTGGTCCCTCTTATATGACGCGGTCCCCCTTATAAGACAATGTCACTCAACCCTACCTTCATTATCTTTTTACGTATATTCTCATTTCATTCGTCTCATCACGACTCACATCCTACTGTTTCACTTCGTAAAAACATGAAAATTCATTTTCGTCTCGTTCTCCTAGTTTAAAACAATGATGCACAACCATGAAAGCATAACATAAAGTAAACGTGCAATGCATCCTACTGAATTGCGATATAGGCCCAAATGCAAAACTCCTACTACATTACTTACCTAGCATCCTTAGCAACTCGTACTTCGTATACGGCTCGCTAACTGGAGAACCTATAAAACCACACCTTCATCAATTCTACTTTGTTCAACTCATAAATTCTTAGCTTGAAAGACATAATTCGTACAAAACTAAAACTCTCTACTAACCCCGAAATCCAACTCAATTTCTGACTAACTTCGGAAATTCATAACTTTTCAAATACTCGTTCGAATTGCACGATTCGAAATGCTACAGACTCCACAGGACGTCTAGTTTCCAATGGTATCATCCATTTCCTAATTCAACACCTACAGCTTGGCCGGACGTGGCCGAGCAGAAATCGTTCTACAATTCGCGTACTCGGCTAATCAAACGCTCAATCTTTCCCATAAAATCTCGTAATCTACTCATATTTCTAATTTAAACATCAACATGATAGTAGAAATCAACTCTAACTTCAATTTTTCACAACTCCCTCTTAGGTTTTCACTAAAACTATCCAATATCCTCAGTAACCTCATTTTTAACACTCAAAACAACTAAGCAACTAGCTGTCTACTCAAAATTAACTAAATCATACCTTAAATTGATGAAGTGCAGAGGAACTGAGAGAGATCATCGGTTGTCGTTGACGAAGGAGGGTTTCTCGCATTGTGGGGAGGAAGGAATGCAGCGAGGGGAGAGGGAAACTTTCGTTCCTTCCCTCTGTTTTACATATATTTTTTTAAAAATATAATTATTTAATTACTAAACTTCCATCAACCTCTATTCGTTTAATAAACCTGTCATTCGATCTGTGTTTGGTTGAAATATTAAAATTTTTCCTTCACCATTAATCCCAAAATAATCTTATACTTAATAGTAGAAATTCCCCGCCATCGGTTCCGACAAAAATTCCTCCGTTTATAACCCCGAAAATCCAAAAACTATTTAACGGAAATTTTGGGCATTACATTCTACCCTCCTTAAAAGAAATTTTGTCCTCAAAATTTACGCACTGATATTGATGCTGCCAAATCCATGGTATCAATATAGGCTCTCTTCGAACAGCGTCAAATCTACCTTAAGCTCTTAGTTCTTAAACGTCCTTATGATCAATTTCATTCTTCAATTTATGATCGTTTTACTTATGCTCAAGTTTATTCCATCCAATTACTTCCTGGTTTCCATCTATATCCTAAAACTTTAGTAACTCACCCAACAAGACCTTAACCTCATGGTCCACCCGTCAATGACCTCTAAAACCATGTATCTGATTCCAATTTCACGATCACATTTGCAACATCTAATTTGAACTATCTGCATCTCTAACTCTGCATTGAGTATTATTCAATTCTTATGACTCAATGTTGTACTTCGTTCATTACCTTAACCAACTATAGTCTAACTCCTGAAAGTTTTCTATCTTAACTCCATATCTAAGTTCCATTGGCTAGAATTTACTCAACCTCTAAATCTTGTATCACAATCATCTTTAAATGCTTCATAATTGAATCAACCTAAGTTATTCACTCTAACCTCAAAATGATTTCTGAATATTCTTCTTACTTTCATACAGAAATTCGTCCATCAATCGTATTATTTGCAAACTTGTTGTAGACAATGCTACACTATTGCTACATGCTTTCTCGAATTCTTAAGTTCTCAAGCCTAACTCAATAGGTGATTCTATTCAATTTACCATAACCTCAACTCCCGAAATCACCTAACGAAATTTCCCCTCTATAACCCCTCAACAAAATTCATCCAAATTCTTAATTTCCAACTTATACTTAGCACCGCTGATAAAGTAATACTCTGAATCTCATCGAGTAATATTTGTTTCGACTAAACATCTTAATTACGATTCTTAAGTCCTTGATTTCCATAGGGTAAACTAAATTCCTACAAAATCCTTGTCAGTAATTCACCAACTTACCGACGTGGTTCTTTAAAATTTCCTCCATAAGAGCCTCAACAAATGTCATTTAATACATACACCTTCGTCCAAAAGTATTAGAATCTATGCATTTAAAAACACAGCTCGTTCCTAGATTTTTCCCGAGCGTGTTTCAACTAATTTAAACCTCCCAATATAGTCATATATATCTCATCTCCCCAACATCCATACTAGCATACGAAATCTCAAATTCAGTCATTCAACTTCCTTGTGATTTTCTATGCCCCTCCACTTACGATCACTCTATCTCATATCTTGATATCTTACATATGTCCGTATGTTTTAATCAACGTCTATACTCCTTAATCGAACAACACTAAGCACTTAGCACTTCTACCATTTAAATTGATCACCAACTATAACTCCGTACATAATTTCTTTAATCTTAGCCTCGAACTACTATTTGATGTAGTTTACATCTCCAAGTCTTACGTAACCAAATGATCGCTACAATATGGCATTCAAACTTCCAAACAACGTCATATGCCATACTCCAGTATCCTCTATTTCCTCAACTTCTCATTAATTGACTTTATTCTCACGTATGGCTATTCGGTTTAACTCAAATATCTAACTACCCAGCCGATACTCAAATTTCGTTCATCCCCTCTGTTTTACAAATTTTTTTTAAATATAATTACCTAATTACTAAACTGCCATCAACCTTTATTCGTTTAATTAACCTGTCATTCGATCTGTGTTCAGTTGAAATCTTAAAATTTTTTTTTCACCATTAGTACCAAAATAATCTTATACTTAATAGTAGAAATTCTCCGCCCTCGGTTCCAACACAAATTCCACCATTTACCGTCCCGAAAACTATTTAACGAAAATTTTAGGCATTACAACTTCTATCAAAAGGGTTGTTGAGCAATCAAAATTAGTATATTCTTAACTTGTTACATGATGCTAATTTGCTTCAATCTAAGGATGCAACAACTCTTTTAGATAGAAAAGTGACACTTGAATCTAAGGGAAAATTCTTGATTCACCATACTATTACAAGCAATTTGTGGGCAAACTCATTTATTTGAAGGATTTTGGTTGCACATGTTTGGTGCATTTATCAATCATTCATCATGAAAAATTTGATCCACTAACAATAAGATGTATATTTTTGGGTTACTCTAAAACGCAAAAAGGATAAAAGTGTTCCGATATAGTTAACTAGAAATTATGTGTCATTAGAGATGTAGTAGTCAAACACACGATCTACCTTTGAAGGAATACAACTGTTGATTCTTCATTATACGTCCAAAATGGTGAGTTAACATATTAATGTTGCTTATTTATGTTGATGATCTTATCATTGCTGGAAATAATGCATATGTTATTTCTCAGTTGAAAAGGTATCTTCAATTTTAGTTTCTAATTAAAAATCTTAGTGCCTTGAAATGTTTTTTCGACATTGAAATAACTACTTCTATCAAAAGGGTTGTTCCGCAATCAACATAAGTATATTCTTAACTTGTCACATGATGCTAATATGCTTCAATCTAAGGATGCAACAACTCTTTTAGATAGAAAAGTGACACTTGAATCCAAGAGAAAATTCTTGATTCACCGTACTATTACAAGCAATTTGTGTGCAAACTCATTTATTTGAAGAATTTTGGTTGCACATGTTTGGTGCATTTATCAATCATTCATCATGAAAAATTTGATCCACGAACAGTAAAATATATATTTTTGGGTTACTCTAAAACGCAAAAGGGATAAAAGTGCTACAATATAGTTAAGTAGAAATTATATGTCACTATAGATGTAGTAGTCAAACACACTATCTACCTTTGAAGGGATACAACTGTTGATTCTTCATTATACGTCCAAAATGGGGAGTTAACATATTAATGTTGCTTATTTATATTGATGATCTTATCATTGCTGGAAATAATGCATATGTTATTTCTCAGTTGAAAAGGAATCTTCAATTTTAGTTTCTAATTAAAAATCTTAGTGCCTTGAAATATTTTTTCGACATTGACATAACTACTTCTATCAAAATGGTTGTTCCGCAATTAACATAAGTATATTCTTAACTTGTCACGTGATACTAATTTGCTTCAATCAAAAAATACTGTATGTTTTTTTGGTGGTAATCTTGTCTCACAGAAAAGCAAAAAACAACAAGTGGTAGTTCGATCCAGTGCTAAAGCCGAATATTGTGCTATAGCTTCTGCAACTTGTGAGATTGTCTAGGTCAAAAGACTTCTTACTAATTTTGGTTGTATGTTTGTTACTCCAATGCCTTAGTTTTGCAATAACAAGGCCGTTATGCATATAGGAGCAACTCGATATTTCATGAAAAAACAAAACATATTGAAGTGGACTGTCATTACATTAGTAAAAAAGTTAAATCTCAGCGTATCATATCATTACTTATTATTACCAAATTGCAGATGTATCTACTAAAGTTTTATCTTCTACTCAATTTGTCACAACCAGAAAATCAACCACAATTCCCGGTCCGCTAACCACTACTACTCACTGCTCTTACTCATGATCCACTGATAAAATTCGTTTAAAAATTTGAAACCTATTTTTCAACTTGAAACAATACTTTTAAAATCAACTGAAAACCTCGCAACGGAAGATTTTTAGTTGAAAATCATTTTAAATAGAATATTAAGTCTTTAAAACATTAAGAGACATTTTCAGTCGACCCATGTCAGTACCGGTCGACACTTCGTTCGTCTCTGCCAGCATAGGTCGATCCTCACGGCTGACACTTCTGCTCACCCTCAATCCGGTCGACACCTACAGCCATAGGTCGAAACCTTGATCCCCTCTGTCCGCGTAGGTCGACTTTCGCGGTCGACACAACTGTCATTTTTACACTACCGGTCGACACCTACAACCATGGGTCGATACTTATTTCGGTTCTGCCCACGCAAGTCGATCCTCACGATTGACACTTGCAGGGTCTGGTCAACCACTAAACCTATCGGTTAACACTTCCCTCACAGAACCTCAATAAAACCTCAATTTTTTCCAATACGATCCATTTCGACTCGACATTAAAAACAACAAAAACCATCATTTTTGAAATCAACTAAAAATCGTTGAATACATCCAGACTACTACTGAACCTTTGAAATCTATTTTCTTTACAAAATGACTCAAAACGACTCTGACTCGACCTCTACACCCATACCTATGAATACTGCGTCAAAATTGTCCTAACAGCTGGCCGGATCATCCACGAGCATACTCCTCCAACTGCCTCCTAGTCCTGGCCTCGATCTGAGTACTCATCAGCTATCGTTTCGTCACCTACATCACAGAACTCAACTATTAGCCTAATGCTAAGTAAGTAATGCACATAAAACTTAAACACTGAAAACAAATACATCCTCACATATGCATTTTCTACTGTTTTGTCTCTACTTTTGTTTTTGTCTCTTTCTTACATCTTCTTTATCTTATTACTATTAGGTTCTTCTTTATGTGATAGATCAAGGTGACACACCTCGCGGTCCACCTCTGGGGACAAGGTCAACCTCAATTTAGTAAAGAGACACACCTCGCGGTCCACCTCTAGGGACAAGGCCACCACGTAAAGCGGAGGAAGAGTGATACAACTCGTGGTCCACCTCTGATGACAAGACCACTCAACCCTACCTTTCTTATCTTCTTATGTATTTTCTCATTTCATTCGTATCATCACATCCTACTGTTTCACTTCGTAAAAACATGAAAATTCATTTTTGTTTCGTTCTCATACTTCAAAACAATGATGCATACGTAAAAGCATAACATAGTGTAAACGTGCATGCAACCTACTGAACTGTGATGTAGGCTTGAAGGCAAAATACCTACTACATTACTAACATGGCGTCCTAGCTTTCCGTAGTACTCGTTTTATCAAAAACCTGCTCAACCTACAACAGAAACCATTTCCATCAAAACTCATTCCATACTCTACTATTGCACTAAAACCACCATACTAGCATGACACTCCATGAACTCACCAAAATCGCTTACTAACCCAACTCGGATCAAAATCAGCTTAAACTTCTAATGCGCACAACGTTTGCGTCTGATATTGAAATCACTCGATTTCAGAGGCTAAACACTCCACTCATAACCTAGTTTAACATACCAAAGCAGAATTTGAAACAACTAACCGTAGCTAGGTTAAAACTCCCAAAAACATAACTGAATTTCACACTAAAATGCCCAAAATTTCTATTCTCGGTTCTCTCCACAAAACTCATTCAATTTCTCAACAATCCATCCACTCTAACCTATTAAGTATAATCTAACTACTGTTGAAAATTTTGAATCCAGAAAACCCCAAGTTACAACTTAATCCTCTCGGTTCTTCTCAAAATTCAGAGCTCATCACCCTCAACCAGCACACCATTACTCATACCCCTTAATCACCCCAAAACCCGAGCTCAATCAATCGAAAATTCGAAAACCACCAAGCCCTCACACTCGATTGACAGAAACCGAAACAGGAGGTTTACCTTCGGTTTTCGACACAGAAAGGGCCGAACCGACTCCTACTCTCAGCTTGTCGGAGTTTTCTGCACGTAGACAGAAGGAGAAGACGTTGAGAGTGGCAACCTTCGATCGCCGACGTGCACGACTCTCTCTCGCAGGAGAGAAAATGAACAAAGGGTTCTGTGAGAAACCCCCGATCATCAGTTTAAAACTGATGTATCTTCTTTTTTTTTAAATAATAATAAACTAATTACTCTTTCGCCATCACACTTTAATCTTTTAGTTAAACTGTTATGTTGTCTGTTTCCTGTCGTATTAAAAAAATTTTCTCTTAAATAATCTTTTACCTAACTGGATAAATTTTTCGTCCTTAATCTCGGCTAGAACCCTGCTGTTTACCGCTCCGAAAATTCGAAAATCATTTAACAGAAAATTTGGGCGTTACACAACTTCATCATTCCTTAAGCAAGCTTGGATCCATCAATCTTCTAGACCCAGCTTGAGGAGGAGTGTCGAAGAATATCAATGACATATTAGTTGTCTATTTGCTACCAAATTGAATGATTATAAATATAAATAATTTATATATTTTATACAATCTTATAGTGTAATTAAATCTAAATCTTTGTGATTGTACTATATCTATAAGTATTGATAATTTTCTATACATATCTATATTCTTTATGATGTTATGCAATGAAAAAAAAATTATTTCTCCCTGTTTTTCTTCTTCATTGTTCCTCAATAGTTATGGCCTCACACATCATCAATCCTGTGTATAGCACCCGAACTTTCTTCATGTTCTTGAACAGCCCCGATGATTAATGTCACCACATTATTCTAGATTGTACAAGTTTGTGATACCGTGGAGCTAAGTTGTTTATCCAGACAACCTAGATGTTAGCCATGTGTCATGTTGTAGTGCTGAAAAAAGTGTGTTGTGGCGCTAAAGGTCGTCATATACATGCACCAAAAGTTTCTAAAAGGGTAAATCTTCTGATCTATTCTTTTAGATTTTTGTCCCATACTTAGTTTCAATTTCTTGTCTGTCAGTGCTTTCACCTCTCTTGTTAATTGTTCCATCATTTTTCAATCTATGTCTTCTATCATACTAGATTTTTCCATGGGCAAGAATAATGGGATGGAAATTTAATCGAAATCAATCTGCCCGTCAACTCAACAACATGCAAATAAATTGCAAATGCCATCATTCTGAAAATGACATATAAGGCTTGACCATCCTTCTTATGCCAAATTTCATGTAATTAAAAAGATTTTAGCTATATTGGAAGCTATTAAACATGATTGTTCCTTTTAGAAAAACAGCAAAGACTACCTTCTGTTTCAAATAATTCTATCTCTGAAACTGCTTTTCCTCTTACATATATCGTGATGTTAGGGGTCCATTTCATGAGATTGCACATGATGGGTCCAAATAATTACTCACAATCATAGATGATTTTAGTGGATTTACTTGGATTTAATTCTTGCAATCCAAGTACGAAGTTCCTTTCATTCTTTCTGATTTTATACAAATGATTGAAAATCAATTTGCATGTATAATCAAATGCATTAGAACTGATAATAGTCGAGTTCTTTCTCAAAATATTATTGGATTCTAAAGGGAATTATTCATCAACATTTTTGTATTGAAATACCTCAACAACACTCTATTGTTGAATGAAAACATCAACATATTTTAATATCCCAATCCAATATTCCTCCGACATAGTGGGGAGAATCTGTTCTAACTTTTGTGTATTTGATAAACCATACACCTTCCCCCCTTACTGAATAACAAAAGTTTGTTTGAAAAGTTAATCAATAAAACTCTAGTTTATGATCATTCAGGTGTCCTTGTTTTGTATTCACTCTTGAAAGTAGCTGCCATAAAGTTTTTCTTAGAGCAAAGGCTACTGTGTTCTTAAGATATACAAAAGATTACAAGGGATATGAAATTCTTGATTTAGCTTCTAATAAGATATCTATATCCAGTACTGTAGTTTTTCAAGAAAACAACTATCCTTTCTGAAAAACATTCTTCTCTGTTTGACATGTTTTCTTATTCTGTTATGTCTTATTCTAAATCATCCACTATTCCATCCATTCCAAAGCATTCTTGACAAAAAACTACACAGCCAACTTATCGAAAGGATTATCACTGTTCTCTGATTTCTTCAAATACAAATTCATAAAAAAATTCTTCCAAAATTCACCATACAATTTTTTGTCCTATAATCGACTTTCATCATCTTTTAAATAATAATGTCAAGTCAGATCATCTACCATTGAACCGAAAACATTTTCCCAAGCTTATGCTATTCCAGAATGGAAAGAGGCCGTAAAAGTTGAGTTGCAAGCCTTACAAAAGAATTCAACTTGGACATTACAAATTTACCAAAAGGAAAACATAATGTAAATAGATTTTGAAAGTAAAATATCATGTTGGTAGATCAATTGAGTGACACAAAGTTTATTTAGTAGGCAAAGGCTACATACAACAAGAAGAAATCAATTTTTTTTTTATGTACTTTCTCTCAAGTTGCAAAATTAGTAACACTAAAATTAGTCATTGCTTTGGTTGCCAATCAAAATTAGTTTCTGTATGCACTTGATGTTAATAATGCTTCATGCGCTAAGGGGCCTCTCACAAGATCTCGAGTCAAGGAGCTCACTAACCTATTTGTTCATTTTGTCAGAACATCATTATTCAATAGCTTGAAGGAGATCCCTAATACAAAAGATAAAGATAGTTCAATACGTGTAATATGTTTGCTTAGTAACTCGGCAACTAAGTCCATCATCACAAGTCATTAATTTGACCATGCAAGAAGAAGGTGATGCCCTATCTGAGACATGCGGCACAAGTGGAGTGTCATACACATTTTTGTGGTCCATATAATATGCTATGTATGGTCTTGATGTAATATTTGCTATGATAGATTTTCGAATTGCAAAGTCAATAGTACTTAAAATAGGTATGTTAGGTACTCAGCTTTGTCACTAGCCGAGTACTTGTTTTCTTGGTTGTTAGCTATGTATGGGATGCTTCTTCTTTTGTATTGGAACCCTAATTTTCTTGAAGATGGTATTTAAGTCATCCTTAAGGTTGAAGGCAGCAAAAATGAACACCATTCAAAGTTGAAACTCAAACTTGAGAGCTTTCTCTCTTCAAAATAGCTCGCCTTCTCTTGGTGAGTGATATCCGAGTATGAGTGTGTGATCTTGGATCAAGTTTTTGTGAGTGCAAGTGAACTCCAATATTATCATTCTCTTATCCACACTCTTCTCTAGGGTTGGAATCTTCAACAAGGAGATAAAGAACTCTCTTAAAGCAAGTTGGAGAGTTTTTCTTCAAAGAGAGCCAAAGTACTCAAGAAGTGCAGCCGTAGCACCCTCGGACCAGCTTGGACCATTTCGTGCATAATTATTCATCTCCTTCAATTCCTCCATTGATTTTTGGAGGGTATTTCCATCACATCTTGAGTAAGAGATTGTCCGAATTCCAGTCTTATTGGAGCTGAATTGATAAAATTGCGCTGATTGGAAGTTCATCTAAATCTCGAGTGAGACGGTTTTTTTTCAAACCGAGAGCATCTTGAGAAAAAACTTCCTTTCTATCTTTGTGGCACATTATTTGGTTTCCGAGCCTTGATCTATTTTACCTTTTTTCTTGGTTGTCATCTCCATTAACTATGATGACAAGAAGTAGAACAACAAACATCAACATCCACACTACCACCTTTGAAGGAAGAAAAATCTAGTGTGCAAGAGAAACTTGATGAGCTTAGAGGTATGTTTGCAAACTTACAATAACTAATTTTAGAGTCAACAAATCAAAGATGTTTTTTTTCTCACGTTACAAAAAAGGGTAATGAAGTGATGATGATGAGCTCTTTGGCTTTTGAATCTCTTATCAGAGTGGGTTTAATTTATTATGATTTTACAGACGATGCCTTTACCAATTTTTGGATCGCAGGCCACTCTTGTCACGTCATTGGATTTTTGGATCGTCATCATCTTTTATTCTTTAGTTCAGACTCATGAGGTGATGTATTGTTTTCGGATGACTACTTTTCTATGTTACTATAACGGACAGTCTTTGTGTGACTCTTTTTTATTACTATGGTGATTTTAGAATGAAAAGTACGATGATGATCTATTTTAATATAGTTGTTTATATATACAACAACGTTTTAAATGATACCTAAGCGGTAGCTTGTAGAGCATATTTTTCTTACAACAATAGAAATGAGTTTTCTTTTAGACCGATGTTTGAAAATCATGTGTCATCTAAATATGTTTTGAAATTAAAGGTAAAACAAGTTTTACATGCATTGCATTTAGTATAAGTTTCCCACTGAATTAGTCGCTCATATCAAGTTATCCCCTTTTTTTTCTAAGCATGGACAAGAGTAGTTAGTTACAGTTGTGCGACGACTTCTATACTCTCTGTTTCCTTCTATTATTCTATTGAGTGCTTAATTAGTGTCTTGTTGCCGACTTATCTTTATTGAGCTTGCATGAGATTAAATGGATTTGAATTTGGATGTTTAAACCTTGTTGAACTGTTGAATTCGCACTATGTTTTTTTGTGATCACTACATGGATCTAGACCCATCTCATGTTGAATAGTGCTCGATTCAATTAAAAATTTTCCCTTGAAATCTAAGCCTTGACCTACGCAATTGGATCCTTTCTGAGGATCATATCATTCAACTCAATTTTTCTATTAAATTCGCCTCCACATCTTGACAATTGAGACTAGATTATGAGATCTAATACTAGAAAGGAGGTGACAATATTGTGGCAGACACTCTTTCGAGAAGAGAAATAGATCATAACTACTAAATCATCACAACAGTCGTTCCATCATGGATTTCAACCATCATAAGAGTCATTCTGGTATGGATTGAAAAGATTATAAGGAGAAAAAAAAAAAAGAAAAACTACTTGTTATTGATAGAATGAATAGCTATGTAATTATATAACTGACCCTTTGAAATATAAAGGGCACATTTACATTGGTTCAAGAGGAGATATATGTCGCAATTTCTTTCAAAATATTCATTCATCTCAAGAAGATGGTCATTCAGATTTTCAAACCAGCTTCTTTCATGGTCGCCAACACTTCTACTAGTCGGGCATGAGCAAACAATTTAGGGAGATAGTCTTAGGCATGCGATACTTGTCAACGTTGTAAAAATTAACAAGTTCCTTACCCAAAGCTACTACAACCACTTCATGTGCCTTAATACTCATGGAGCTACATCACTATGAACTTCATTGATAGATTGTTGTCCTCCAAAGGGGAGGACTCCTTCCCAATGGTTGTAGATCGTTTCATGAAGTTTATCCTTTCTTTTCTCTTACTCTTCCCAGTACAACATTTTTTGCCAATGTCTTGGTAGATAATGTATAAAAACTGCATGGAGTAATCCAAAGCATCATATTTAAATGTGATTGCGTATTCACGAGAAAATTTTGGCAAGGGTTATTGTGATGCTTGGGGACGATGCTCAAACTTAAGTTCAACATACCACATGCAATTAGAAGGGTAAAGTAAATTTTAAAATATATCCCTCGAATCATATTTACGTTGCATGGCATTTCATAAACCTAAATAATGGCACAAATGGCTACCCTTGGCATAATGGTGGTATAGCACTACATTTCACTCAATCATTCATATGATGCAATTCAAAGCTTTATTTGGGATCAAACGTCCTTAGTTTGCTCTAGGACCTTATTTACATACCAATATCGTTACAGTTGACTTTTTGGTTCCTGATCGACGGTAAAAGGACAATATTTTAAAGGCCAATCCCACCCATGCACATGCTTCGATAAAACATTATGTCCTGATACCGTAAGATTGAATGAAACTTCAAGGTTGGCAACTGGGTTTATGTGAAACCGCATCCCTATCGACAACAATCAATTGCCTACTAACCCAAAATGAAGTTATCTACACATTTTTATAATCGATATTGAATTTCTCAACGAGTTGTTTAATAACTACCATTTAAAAAAAAAGGTAGGGATTTTGTTTTCTTTTTATTTAATTCAAAATCTACCTCCTATCTTGATAAGCTGTTGCATGGAAAGAGTGTAACAACTCGTAATTCAGCCTCTACTAATTTGACTTTTCATAAAACTTTGTAAGAATATTTAGAAAATACTTTACAATTTTAAAGATACTCAAAACAGTTGAAATTCATTCTTAAAACATCTTGGAAAACATCGGTGAAATTTTCTTAAAAACCCCTTATCACCGATTCATTTCTTTCATGAATCAACTACAATTTAATCCTAGTATCGTTTTAATAACCTATCAGAACAATACCTATTATCGTATAGCATAACAGAAGACTACAAAACTTAACATAAGCCCATTATCTATACGTGTTTAAAAGAAAACCATTTTTAAAATAAACTTTTAATCCTACAAATCTTTTTTATCAAAAGTTTAAAACTATATACATATACATATTTTGTACCAAATTATATGAGGAACAGCCCACAGGTCAAAATCGCTCCAACGACTACAAGCACACGCCATGGACATTCTCTGCCAACTGTATTGTCAATCATCCCGAGACTCAATGCTCTTACCTGTAATATCTTCACCTATACCACAAAATCAACTAATGAGCTTAATGCTCAGCAAGTGATGTAAAAATGAAAATGCATGCTCATGTATGTTGTTCATAAATTATGCAACTTTTGTCTGTTTTTTCTTTTCTTCACTAGCTCTGAGTTATTGGAGTCATGACTCTAAAGGGAAAAAACCCTACTATTTGTCTACTTAGTGGGATAACTAATTCGCTTTAGGGGAAGTGAAATGGCCCTCCTTGGAGTTCACCTAGCGGGACGGCCAAACTTAGTTTTTTTACCCACAACAACTATTTACGTAACTTACTTTACTGTTTTCTTTCTGTTCTGTTTACATAAAAACATATGGGAAAAACTGTTTTCTATGATTTTGAAAACTATAATGCATGAATGCATGTCATATACATATCATCAATGTTGTAAGGGTAACATGAAATAAGTAAATAAACACATCCTCAATAGCAATAAAATCTAACAAAATAAATTATCACTCCTAATAACTTTTACCCATCCAAGTATTCAGAAACCTATATAATCTTATTCCTAACCATCAACGTCTTAACTTTGTGGTGTTGGCCTAATGGACAAACACATATAACATGTACTTACTTTACGTCTTGAACACAAAATTAGGCAATTTGATAAACTTCTTTTTTTTATTTTCAAGCCTAAAACGTAAGAATCAAACAATTCACATCAAAATGCATTCCACAAATAAATCATACATAACTTTTCAAATTTAAAAATTTCAATTCCAAAACTTCTCTAAATTGAAAGAACATATTCAAGTAACTCATTAAACATCCAATTCAAAATATTGTTAAGAATTGAGCAATCCAAAACTAACCATTACCTATACAATTTTCCAAAATCCCATCAAATTGGCAAAATTTCAAAATTTCATATTTTTTGCTATAAATATCCAAATTCAAAAATTCCAACGGCTATGGACTCCTTAAAGAGTCTATTTTAATATGTTTGAAACAAATTAATAATTGGAAATCCAGAATTCAGCTCAAAACAATTAAACCGAACTGTCCTGCATTTTTTTTATTTGTTTGACTATTCATCATCACTTTGATGTTTTTATCCATTTAAATTCATAAACAAATACTATCATCCCATTAAACCTCAAATAAACCAGAAGTTGAGTCAGGAAAAACCCAATTTTCGTGCAACATAATTAGGGTTATCAATGCACACAAAAACTCAACAAAACTTCAACTTCACCCACATAAACTTAACCTTTTGTATAAACATAACTAACATCTAACTTACCTTGGCTTTTTCTTGCAAAGAAAGAAGCTTTTTGAGGGAAGAAGTGATCGGTTATGGAGGAAGAGAAAAGCAACGTGGAGAAAAAGCTTCAGATGATGATATTTCTCTTTATTCACATACTTAAAGGTTAAGTGTTAAAATAGTTAGGTGTCTTCATTTGATTGGAAGACAAATTCTAATTTGCTTTCTTCCTTTCTTCTTATTCTTCACAATTAAAAAATAATTTCCTCACTTTTCTTATTCTCCTTCAACGCCAATCACTTTACTCAATTGCCTGAATTTTGACTTCTCTCACCTTTATCTCTAGTTGTTAAAACTCAACAAAAAGTTAGGTTTAAGCCGAACTATCCTACTATTCCTTTTGGTTTAACATTCCTTGATTTGTCATCAACGTCATCTCCATCCCATTTCTCCCACCTCAATTTTATTTCCTCTTTTATTCTTTGCCTAAGTGTTCACCAACCTAAAAACTAAAACTTTACTATTGTCCCTTAACACAATTTCCCTAATATATTAAATTATATCATCAATTAAATTTCTATTAATCTACCTTAACTCTATTAAATAGTATAATAAATTAAATGCTACAATTAAAGCATATGATAAATATTTTTATTTATTTATTCTTTTCGGGTGTTACAGAGAAGATCCATATATATCCCCATAAAATCTGATCAACTTTCCTCCTCTAGCAAAGTGTTTCAATCTTCCAGGAGAGAAAGAGAGATTTGATTTCTCCTCATTAAATCAGTATTGCCAATTCCATGGAGATAAGGAGATTTAGGGAAGAGATATTGCTGGAGTTAACCTTAGATCAACGTTGGTTTCTTTCCTAGGGCTTTAGTACTGGTAAGTAATGTTCTTTCTCTTTGTTATCTATGTCATTTCTGTCACGATGGTATAGTTAATGAATGGCTTGATTTTTCTGGAAGCTGTGGAAACGATGCTACAACAAACTCTTTCCTTTTGGGAAAAATCAAAGGAGAAAGAAGAGATGAATTTCTTCAGACAGGAGTGATTTTCTTCATTGATTGTAAAGGTAGGCATCCTATTATTTTCATTGTTTTCATTCTACAAATTAATACTCTTATAAAAGAATTGATATTCTTTTGGATATGAGAGTTGTAAATCAATTCTTAAACTTGGTGCTGTTCATATGTGTTAAAATGGGGGATGGAATTTGTAAAGTAAGAAAATTTGATGGTTTTATTAAAGACTTATTACCGGGCTATCTTTGACATATGAAAATTATCTCTAGAAAGAAAAAGCGTAAACTTAGAACTATAAGGAGAAACTCAGCTGGAGACCGCAAAGAATTTCAGTGTTTGAAGGATTGTTAAACCTGAAATCTTCCTTTGATTTATTAGTCTTGAAAGGTCGGTGTAAAGATTAAGTTTTTAAAAGGCTTAAGCCACTAGTTGGATGATCAAAAATCGTGGTTTAAACGTTGGTTAATATTTTAGATGATAATTTTTAAGTTTTTGCCTGAATCCATGAAAAATTCAGTAGAATGAACTGGTCCGTAATCGGATGTAGAGACACCATGTCGTGGTCGAACATGACGCTAAGCCACGGCTCAACCAAAGATGACAGAGGTTTTGACCCAAGTTTGTCTTGATAGCAGCCCAAGCTCAATTTGAGGTCAAAAATGGATTTTTAACCAATTGTTTCAATGGCTGTTTCAGACAAGATTTGGATTTCCGACTCAAATGTTCTTGAGTTATTTGTAGATCGAAACTTTAGATTTTTTAAAATATAGGATTTAACCTCATGTTCGGAAAAATACTCTTTATAGGTATTGAGGTTTAGATTTGGAACTACTCCGTTATTGAATTTTCTTTGCTGTTAAGACTTTGGATATTTGTAGGTCCAATTGAGGTAGGGATTTAATTTTATGCATAACATCATATTGCTTTTTAAAATAACATTTTAAGATATGTTCTCATATTAAATGATGTATCTATTTTACATCTCGTCGAGTTTTTATATTGTGTATATATTTTCACAAAACATGTTTAAAATTTTGAACATGCATGTTTAATTTATTGTTAAGCTCATTTGTATACATTCAAGTTTATGTTTTAATTTGTTGTTAGTTAGAGTACTAAGACACTTGCATGTGCTCTGTCCTTAGACGCAAAACCCTAACTTAATTAGGGTACTTTGTGGCTTTAGTGATCTTCAAGTATCATCTTTATATTTATTTCCTAATTATATATCACGACTCTGAAGCAGGCCTAACAAAACACTGGGTCAGGCGACGTGATGTTCGGAGAGGACCCGATCACCTAGCCCCAAGCTTGGTTCACAGCGGAAGACTTGAACATTTAATCAAAAGTTAGATCCACACAATAACTATAGATATAATAGTGTGATAAAAGAAATAGCTATTCAATAATATTACAAATCTATATCCAAAATCAATAAACTACTACAAATCCACTAAAGTTAAGTCCTTACAAAAAATTCAACTAAATTCTCAAATGCAAAAAGAAATAAATAAAGTTAACAGCTCTTAATTTTCAGCTATTCACTGTTTTTATTCTTTCCTAGAAAGAGGAGGAGGTCATTGGGATGAATGAGTAACTAAGTAAAAATGTTATATTAAATGTATATAAAACTTTTTTTTTTTTTTTTTTTTGAAAACATGATGAGATAACAAATGACTTTCAAAATATCGTTTTGATGAAAACTCATTTTCACCATTTAAAGAAAACATGCTCCACGAGCCAACAATGAGACATTTGGTAAAACATTTGTTGCCAACTATACGAAAATAGGTCATCATCGTACATTTCACTTAAAAATCATCTCAGTGAAAAAGAATAGTCAATCAAGTACCCATCCAACACATAAATACAGAAAGGTGGCAACCGAAGTTCAGCAACACCTCATGAAACTAAAAAAATGAGTCATCACCGCCCTATTAACTATTTGGTGACGTGCATGTGAGACAACCTTCACGTAGTAGAAGGTATACTAGGATGTCCTCCTGATACTTTCACATCGAGAGCATCCAAAGTATCACGAAGATCCATCATCTTTCACAATAATAATAAGAATCATACATCAATGGTAAATGTGTAAATCATATATATATATATATATATATATATACACGTAAAAGACTGACGTGCTCACAAGTAGGTCACATAATGTTTTCATGGGATGATAGCTCACCAAAATAAGGTTTTTTTAAAAATTATGTAATGCAATGCAAATAATATAAAACGAATACTTTACACCAAGCACTCCTTCCACTCGAGGTAAAACCTCAGCAACTGCCTAGAAGTCCTCAAAATCGTCTGAGCCTAACATATAGCCAAAGTTAAGATTATCCAACTTAACACTAAAGTGAGATACTAGGATTGTTCTAAACTGAGACTAGGAACTAAATCCTTAACACTATAAACATCAGACGTTGAGGTGATAAAACTTCATGTAAAAATAAATTGTACGATCGACACTTTATGAGGGGCCGGTCGATACTTATAAGTGGGGGTCGACCCACAGGTCGACAATTAGAACAATTAGGTTAGCTACGATCAACACTTCCTTTTAAGTGGTTCACACTCAAAGCTTTCGGGTTTAATCATCAAATGACCTAGCGGTCGACACTTGCACGGTCAACACTTCCCCTAAAGTGTCGACACCTCAAACTCTATTCCCAGTGCAGGACTTGAAGAGTCGACTGACCGTACACAGTGGTTTACACTTGGGCAATTTTCAGCGACGAGAAGTCATGGAAATCGCTTCTCTTTGCCGATTTTTGCCTCTAAACAGCGATATTACCTGCACACACACTTAATACACTACTATAGTTAGAAAGATCAGATGAAATCATGTTCCATTGCTCGAATCTATCTCCAACTTAAAACTCTTAAGCTTCAATCACAAAAATAGAGGTAAAAAAACTTACCCTCGTTCAAAATCTCTTCATAAAAGGTGGTGCACGAATCCTCGTGAATAATCTCTTAGTCACCGAACACGACAAAATGCACAAAACGGTATCAATCTTCTCTCCCTCTCTTTGGCGGCTCCAAGAAAAATGGGAATAAGGTTTCTTTAATCCTATCAAATTTCTATAAATTTACACTTTAACCTGACAACTTAAAGAATATGCAAATATCGTATAAACTTAATATTACATTAAAAAATTCATAAAAGTACCAATTTTTACAGTGTATGCTTACCGTCTGTGAATGACTTCATTTTCATTAAAATATTATATAGTAAAAAATTATTTTATTTATTTACCACACTGTTGTGAATTGTTTTGTAACTTGCTTTATTGTATGAATTCTAAATTTCATTCTTAAATTGTTTCACAACTATCATGGTTAGGTACTGTTTAAACTAAAATATTTACATGAACGTATATTCGTATTGAGTTTATTGGAATCATTCCAAACGACTCCCTCTGTTTCATGAAATAATCAAAGTGATTTTCAATTGCCACTGCAAGACTAAATAAGAAGACTTCCCGAGAGTTTTATTTTAATAAGCTTATATTACTGTGGATTTTTTTATATATTGTTTTAGCATAGTCATTGGACTTGTAATGTTATACTATCTGATATCTGATGTCATTATTGGATTTAGTTTTAAATAGCTGCTTCAGGCCCTAATTTGGAATTTAAATTTAGGGCTTATGTTCCTAATTGAAAATTTATGTGTAGGGGGAATATTTGTTCTATTTCAAATCGGATCATTCTTCGTTCTGTCTAAGATTTTTTTTTGGAGTGTGACAAGTTCGCTTTGTTGCTTGTAAGATTGTCTCGCCCCAACGGGCAACTATGCACCATAGTCCATGTAGGCACACAAATCATAACTATCCTCGCTACTGAACCACCATAGTCGATGCGCTTCATTTTTGAAGCCGCAAAATGTCCATCGGATTAACAATATCATAAAAATAAATTGTAAGATGCAGGTAGATAGAGACGTTACCACTTGAGCCAAACATGTTTAAAGCGTAATAGTTTATCAAAATGGAGAGAGAGAGAGAGAAGTGGATTTCGGCCTGCTACGGTCCACTGGGAGGGATTGTTAGCATACAACTGTCCACCTTTCACCACGTCTCTACACGTGTTGTTTATCTTCTTCCAAGGCCCTCTCCCTCTGCCATCTCCTCCACTTCGTCACTGCTGTCTTGGCTAACTTTACAGCACTTTGACATTGTTGTCTCTGTCTCACCAAGTCCTAGAAAATACATTTAAACTATTTAAAAACTTACATAATTGAAGTGATATTTGTTTAGTTTGATTAGTTATTTTTATATCAAACATAAAGCTACTGGATCAGTAATCTCAATGTTCCCATTAATTTAAAATGAGAAGAATAACGATAGAGATTTTTTCAAGATCACCCTTAGCATTATTTATCCTACATATGTGCATATGAAATAAAACCAAAACTGTCCAATAGCGCATGAATGGAGACCAGAATGAATGGATCAACCGCATCCATAGCCACTGAAGAACAAGAAGATAGACTCGAGAGAAGTTGAAGAAAAAAACAAGAAGCTTAAGCACAGCTTCCAATATCCAAACATAAGGAAAGATAAACATGTAAAGATCTGATTGCCTATAAATTTAGGCAAACCAGAAACAAACCTAAAACCTCAACAGAAACAGCGTAAGGATTGAAGCACTTTTGGTTTCTAAACTTACCCGCCACCAAAAAAAAAAAAAAAAAATGCGGCCTTCTTCAATAAATTCTTCAACGCAGGCCATGATCGACATCCACCATACCTATGAACTGTCCCCCCACCAATGCAGCTCTAGGCATATCAAAATAATCAACGCGTCTGTCGATGAAGTTTGGTCAATAATTCGTTGCTTCGAAAACCCTCAAGCCTACAAACCCTTCATCAAAAGCTGCACCATTGACAGGCCCGGCACTACCCTCGGAAGCACAAGAGAAATCACTGTCGTCTCCGGTTTGCCGGCCGAGACAAGCATGGAGAGGCTCGACAGGCTCGATGACTATAACCACGTGATGTCCTTTACAATCATTGGTGGCGATCATGCGCTTAAGAATTATAGATCAACAATCTCCGCCCACGAGGAAGAAGGAGGAGTAAAGAAGACAGTGGTAATAGAGTCTTATGTGGTGGATGTTCCTGATGGAAGCAGCAAAGAAGACACATGTATGTTTGCTGATACTATAGTTGGATGTAATCTTAAATCCTTGGCTAAAATTGTAGAACAAAAGTTTAGTTAATTAATGGGGTAGTTTAGGATAAAAGTGATTAACTAACAGTTGTATGTATATTTTTCTTTTGGTTTTGTACAGTCGTATGGTTTGATTTTGTTTTTTGAATAGAGTGTGATTGTAATTAATATTTATTTACTAGTTTAGAGAATCTATTTCAGTTAATATGCTGATTTTTCTTTTTATCATCATTAACGAACATGCCATTATCATCATTAATGATTATCCACGATACCGCTAATCGTCTTAAATTGTTAATTAACATGAATATCTACAGACAAATAAACAAAATGATTTTTATTCTCGTTTCACTTTATCTTTCAAAATAGTGACACAGGCAATGTCTGTTCATTCTAACTATGAAATTTGAGAGTGATCCAAATTTGTTTTGGCCCCGATTTTATATATCAATATTAGAATTTTAAGTTTTTCCTATATATTGATTCTTAATTCGTAAATTCAATCGTATTTTGATTTCTTATAATGAATTTTTTTTTATATTTATAATTTTTTAATTTAAAATTTCTACGTAAATTTTAGTGTTTTTTGTATTTTCACGTTTATTTTTTTCTTAATTATTATTGGTTGATTCTCAATAATTAGTATGAGTTTCCAAATAAGTTTACAATTTTGTAATCGGAGCAACTAAATTGGGCCTTGCAATTTTTAGTTGTGAAAAATTGTAATTTTTAGAAGCAAAAGAAATAGAAATAAAAAAAAAAAAAAAAAGGAAGAAAAAGAAAATTTTTCCATGTTTGTTAGAAACCCAATTTAAAATCTAATTTTTTTATTATATATATATATTTTTTAACAAATGGTTGATCGGTCGGCTCAAGTAGCCGAATGGTCGACACACATCAGAACATGAGCTCCCTTTCAACGAGAGCTGATCGATCGCTCAATATTAACCGATTGATTGGCACCTCCTCTTGTGCCGATTCTACTTTAAAAACTCTTGGCCGATCGATCAGTCATCCTTGCCGATCGGCCGACTAAATTTCTGTCTCAATCACCATTTTTCATTTCAAATGCTGATCGATCGGCTGTCTTGGCTGATTGGTGGGCACTTCTCCTATTCCCTTTTTTCCTGAAAACATCCAAAAAATTTTCAATCTAATTCCGCAGAAAACTATCCAATTTCATTCAAAACTTTCTATATCTATCATAAATATATTTTGATCAAATATTTAAAACCATATACGTTTCGTAGCAAAATATTAACCATGATAAAAATCCTTTTTTACAAAACAATCTAACAACATGAATGACATCATACCAAAATCTTTTGCCCAAGGAACTTAATTGCTCTAACAACAACAATCGCTCATCATGGACGTGCTTTGTCAACCGTCTCCTTAATCATGATCGTGCGTAAAACCCTCACCTGTACTTATCTTACTTACATCATCAAGGTTCATCTAATGAACCTAACGTTTAGCAAGTAATATCAATAAAATGTATTTTCGTGGATATGCATCCAGTTCATAAGTTATGTTGTTTTTTATATTTTTTTTCTCTTCTTTCTTTATCTCTGAGCATATGGGTTAGCTCACATTAGAGGAGCAGGCACACCTGACGGTCTCTTTCAATCTCACTCACTTTTGGGGTAGTGGGGCACACTTTACGATTCCCTTTATATGAGACAACCATACTCTTATTCCTGCCCAAACATGACCACTTACGTATTTTACTTTCATTTCATTCTTCTTCTTTCTTACATGAAAACATATGTATAAATTTATTTTTTATGCTTTCGTAAAACACGATGCATGAATGCATAAACAATACATATCAACATATCCTCAGTTTAACATAATCATAAATATTTCATAAACATGTCCTCAAGGCAATAACAATAAACAATCTAACCATAACAAGCTAAATTTATAACATAATCTACCCATTCCTACAATCCATAATTACATATTCTAACAGATCTTATAAATCATATAATTCAATCCATTAATAACCATTATCTTCCTAGCACCTTGTGATGTAGGTCAATCGGTCAAACACATGCAACATTACTTACCTCATGTTCTTAGTGAAATTTGAAAATTTGTTGCTTATTCGTGGAGACTTGAAAACCTAAACAAAAAAATTCCATCATTAACTTTGCATATAATTTAAATCCATGAAAATATCCAATTGTATAAACTCCTAAATCCAAATGTTTCATAGATGTAACATACATATTCACAAGTCAAAACTAATCATCCCCATCAAACGGTTTCCTAACAAATTTTTGGAATATAACCTCTAATCTGACATAACTTCGAAATTTCATAACTTTAGCTATGATTATCTGAATTCTGTAATTCCACCGGTTATGGACTCCTTAAAGAGCCTATTTTAACATATTCAAATCAATATTCAATTAAAATTCAATTGGCTGGATTGAAATTTACAGAATCCCAATGCCCTACTTTCTTTAAACCTTGAACATTCATGAAACCCAAAGTCTTCCCTTCATCTCATCCCATAATATCCATTATATCCTAATTAGACCTCAAAACCAACAAGAAATGAAACCCTAAACAATTTCGTGCATCAAATCCAAAGCTTAAACACCCGTCAACAAAACCATACTCTAATATCATAAATCTCACAACAAAACAACACATATTTCATTCATAACCTATAAAATACGTAAACATTTAAAAACCTAACTCTTACCTTAGAGCTTTCATGAGGGAGAGAGAGTTGCTGCTGAGAGAGAAATCTCCCTATTAATTATCATGTCCTCTAAATCCTCAAATTTTAGTTTCCTAACTCCATTTATTTTTCATTTGACGATCTTTAAAATTTTAGTGAATCTTATGTGCATAGTTAAATTACTCCGTAAAATTCTCTGCTGTTACATGATTCCTCTGAGAAGTCTTCAACGTGTTTAGATGCACTTTGTTGCGACGACTCTGATTATTCAGTGATACTTTGAAGGTGGAAATGTGATTTCTTCTTAAGTACGTCTCTTAAGTTTAAGCAGAGCTTGAACTTGATCGGTATCAGCTGCTAAGCTAGCTTAGTAAGGGGTCTTTGTGGAAGAAGAAATTTTTAATGAGATTTTCCACGTTTGCTTTATTGCACTAAAATTTTTTTAAAAAATGAAAATTGTCAGAGTTCAATGTTCTGGATTTGCTTTAATTGGACAGAGTAGTCCATTAAATCTCTCGTATAGAATTCGTGTTAAGGGAGATATTGTTAGAATTTAGTGTGACCTAAATTCTAGTTAGGATAGGCTGAGCTCGTATATCAATATTAAAGTTCTATGTTTCTTTTATACATTGATGTAGGAATTACAAAACTCAATTTTATCTTGATTTCTTATAGTAAATTTCTCATTTATTCGTGGTTTTTTTCCGTTTAGGATTTTCTACGTAATCTTGATGTTTTTGTGTTTCTGCATTTATTTTCTTTTCTCAGTTTTTATTGTTCGATTCTCAACACTAGCCATGCAACCGATAATTCTGCGTTTCAATGGTCACTACCAACTGTCGAGTATGCTTGATGAAAGTTTCTTAAGGTCGAGGCTAATGGTAAATACTTGCAAACCAACAGCAAGTGTGGGGTGATCTAAGTCTCAAACGGAAGAATTAGGAGTAAAGCTAAAGAACATAAAGGAAAAAAAACTATATTTTTCAGTCACTTGATCGTGTTATCTTTGAAAGAGTTCTTTACTCGGAAGTTTCCGAGGATATTTGAGATTTCAATTAGAAGATGTTGTAACCGCAGGAATTGAATTTGGAAAGATTTATGGAGTTAATTTCTTTCCCATCTTTCTTTTCAATTTCCTCGATGTTGTTACGAATCAGAAGGAATTTTTTTTGCCTTCTCTGTTAAAAAGCATAGACTCATCTTCAACCTCCCTCGCCATTCTCTCTCTCTCGATTTCTTTCTTTATTTCCCTCCACCTCCCTCTCTGTCATTTCTTTTCGGCAAGGTGAACTGTCGCCTTCCCATCGTCTCTCGCCTCTCTCTCTCTCTCTCTCTCTCTCTCTCTCTCGGCAGATTAATTGTTGGGCAAATTCAAGCTTTGATTTCGGCCTTTGGATAGACTGAAGAAATCATTTTTGGTAAGCCAAATTCCTCTTCCATTCGATCCGATTGCTGCAAAAATTTTGGGGTTTTTACACAATTTTCCTCTCCGTGTTGGAAGGAAATCGAACTTGGATTGTAGCGAATTTGGTAGGACAACGTCGAACTCTGTGAGGTTGATCGGAGGTCTCTCGAAGTCGGAATCGCCGTACCAAAAGTATAGATATTCAACTTTTGTTTCTCCAATATGCCCATAGAAACTCACATTAAAGATTGGATTTTTCTTGGCAAAAACTTGTTGTAATTCTGATATTTTCGACGGAATGAGCCCTGGAATCGCCGGACTAGTGGATGAAGTCCGGCAAGTCACAACATCGTGTAGACGCTGTTTCGTTGCGTTGCGCAATGGCTCGCTCAACCGTTCTCCAAATTCTATTTTGGACCGCGGTTTAGTTTTTTTTTTTTCTTGTGTTGGCTTCAATGTGGCTGCGGTCCAACCTCTCTCGGGCTGAGGTCCAGCTCTTTGGACCACGATTTGAAATTTGTTTTCGGCTCAATTTCAAATGTTATTTACCTGATTAAAAATAAATTATTATAAAGGGAAATTTTTGAAATTTAAGAAATTAAATTTTAACCAAGATTCCATAACTTTATTTTGGTTAGGTTCCAACTTATTAAGTTAAATAAATAGTGAGCTCTTGGATTTGGGCTTTTGAAATTTATCGTGCTTTTGTTAGTAATGAGTTTTCTTGAAATAGAGATTTCTTTTATATTCAATTTTCATGTTTTAATTTTGATTAATAATTAAAGTGTTATCATTTATAAAATATTTGTTGAATTACATATTTTTCTTTTGATTAAATTTTCTATGAATATGTTCATTTACATATTTGATATGAAAAACATTGTTTTAATAAAAGTAACAAGACAGTTGACTGTGTCATATACTTGAGCATAACCTTAAACTTGATCATGGTATTTTTAGTGTATTTTGTGATTGCCGAGTATTATTGTTTTTTGTAGGTTATTTTGACGGGTGTTTTCTATATGATTCTAAAATGTTAATATTTTATCAAGCTTGAATGAGTTAAATTATTGAAAATAAAATTTATCTACTCACTTCAAATGACTCGCCTATTTAAGGACTTAACCAAGATAATTATTTGTTGTCGTCTTAAAAGTAGATTCGGCGTGCAACTTTCCTATTTAATTTCCCGTAGAACTTATTCATATTCGAGATATTAGAGTTTATTAAAAATTCGTAAACCTTTAATTATTAAATTTTGTATCACACATTTATTTTTTAACATATGTAATTGTATTATCTTAGATGTTACTAATGGACTTTCATTTTAGTTCTTTGGTTTGAGCCTTGACTCTTTTTTTGTCACGTGTGCTCCGTTCTGTCTCAGATTCCTTTGAAACGTGAGAGAAAAAATCAACTTAGACTCTTACCATCTAAATTGAAATAGTACGAATGAAATCAGAAGAGTTGGCTCTAGACTTTTTCTCTATATCAATGTGATGCGAATTCATAGTGACAAAATGGAAGATATAATTATTTTTGGGAAGATGTTGCATTCATTAGCTCCAAAGTATGCTTTACGTTGTTTGCTCATTCAAAGAAGTAAAGATATAGATCAGCTTTCATTAGATGAAGTTCAAAGTTCATTATTGGCCCACCAAAAGAAAATGAATAGTATCTTAACTTTATTGTACAAGCTCTAAAAGTCTATACCTTGGGTTGATCATTCAATTCAAAATGAAGAGATCAAGGTAGTAGAAATGGAGGAAGAGAGTGAAGCAATAGAGATGGAGGACCAACCAAAAGAGATAGTTGCTAGTAGAATCAAAATTCAAAGATAATGAAAATCAACCAAATTTTCAAAGAGGCGAGTATTATATAGTTGCAGCTGATAGACAATGGAGTAAAGAATAAAAGACAAAAAGTGATATGATGATGAACTACTTCGAAGGACAGATTGACAATGAGGAACAATGACTTATAAATAGGTTGTAGATTGAGCAGACTACCATCTCCATTGTTCCTGTAAAACAGGAATAACAAAACCACTATTTTCACTGCTTCTAAAAAGCTACAAAATAAACCACTAAGCCAACACCAAACCAATGGCTCAAGACTAGTTAAGAGTAAATAAAATGAACTGTCAAAAACTACTCATTTTATCAAATACTAATCGTTAACACTCCACTGTAAACTGATCTTGGGTAGTCAGTTTAGAGATGCAACATTTCAACTATTATGTAATGCTCCCTGGAGTGACACTTTAAGCATTTCTCTAAATTTCTCAAAATCAACCTACTTGAGTGGCTTTGGAAAAGATATGAACTACTTGATTTTACTCTTACAGAATATTTAATTAATTGTTCCATCATTGAAAAGATTACCTGGGAAATGATATCTAACATCGATATTAATTGCTCCTTCCATAAAAACTAGATTATTTCATATCTTTAGTTACCACTAGATGGGGAAGTTAATATAAATGCCGGATCGAATGACTCGATTCTCGGAAAGAACTTGATCGCTCATCCCAAGATTTATGTAACGGTGGAAGATTTGAACAAAAATCAAAACCATAGCCCACGTGAAATGGGCTTAAGTACATGTAGTGATCACAAGAAATGAAATATAGTATAGTAAATCAAATATTTGTGCAACAAAATCCAATCATTCAATATCTAATGCTAATATTATTATACATACCCAAATAGAAATAAGTACTCAACAAGAAACAAGGAGATCACTCAAATAAAGATAAAGGGAAACAACGAAACTTTTACAATATTGTTGCTAACCACTCGTGTCCTTTCTTGGAAAGGAGGGCGTCGAGTCGTTGGAGTACTAATTTAGTAGAAAACGTATATTAAATATTGAAAGATTAAGGTTAGATACGAGTGTCTTAATGGGTTGAAACACTAGGTGAGATACCGATAATAAAAGCGATATAAGATGATATTAAATGTGAAAATTAAAGAGACAGGAAGTGGGTAACGCAGTTCAGCAATTTCCTACGTTTGCGGGGCCACATCAATTATAAAAACTAATTCATAAGGTTTACAAAGTTACAAGACACTCTATCTCACACAAAGCAAGACTCTCTTTTCTTTATCGTTGCCTCTTTCTAACTTCCCCAATGAATCTGTTTTTGCGAGTTCCTCTCGTCTTATGTCGACCCCTTTCGGAATCTAAACGTGACAAGATCCCCTTGTCGAAAATGACTCCTCCCAGAATCTGTGTATGACAAGATCCCCTTGCCCATAATCATAACTCTTCCCGATTTCTAGGCAACCTCCTCCCGAGACTGAGCTTAAATAAATATCTCAAGAAAAATATCTTTCACATCGTCAGTAACACTCGTCGTTATCTTCAGATATTATCAATCAACATTCTCAGAATATAATAAAATCCAACTTATTTATACTTCCTTATGAGCCATTGTAATGGTCTTTTGGCTTAATCAAATCGTGGTTGAAGTTTTCTTCAAGCATGGAGTTTAATCTCCCCAAATCGACAACCCTCCCTTTGATGAGTAATATCCGAGTGGTTGTGAGCCACCATTGAATCCACTTTTATGAGTACAAGTGGATCATCTCTTATACTATTCCCTTCATCTTACTCTTGCTTTAGAGATAGATATTTTCAGCAGGGTATAGCAAACTCTCATCCAAGATCATTTGAAAGTTTTCTTGAAGATATCTATCTCTAAGGTAGAAAACTCATCCAAAATCGTTGGAAGGTTCTCCTCAAGAAAACCAAAAAGCCAAGAAAGTGCGAACATAACCTTTTCTAGACCAATGTGCAACTCTTCATCCATATCTTTTCATTCTCATCGATTCAACTCTAATTTTTTAATAAAATCATCCTCACACATTAGGCGTCATCTTTTTAAAATTTTAGATCCACTCAACTTCACATAGAAGAGTAATGTCATCTACAAGCCAACCCATTTTCTCTGCCAGTGGTGTAATTCGAGTTTCTGGCCACCACCACTCCATCTAACATAACTTTTGTTTCTCAATGATTCTTTTGGTGATATTTTGAGGGCACATTCTCGACATCAAGGGCTAGAAGCTGTTAAAATTTCAGCCACAAATTTCAAGTGCAGCCCAAGTTATAGATGTTCAAATTTGTTATTCGTTCCTCGGAAAGTAGCACAAATTCAATTTTTATGTGCTTTGAAGTTCCCCCATTTAAGGCACGTCAAAATAGTGATGTTTGTCTTCAATTTGGAAGAACTAAGAACCCTACAATTGGATATGTTGATTCTAAATATGCAGAAGACCTTGATAAGAGGAGATTTCTTAGAGGACATGTTTTTACACTTAGGGGTTGTGCTATCAGCAGAACAACTACCTTACAGATACCGTTGCATTGTCTACTACTGAGGTTGAATATGTCTCTTACTAAATAATATAAGAAATTCATATAGTTGAAAAGGTTATTTGGTGAGCTCAGTGAAGATTTACATACCGCCACAATATTTTGTGACAACCAGCGTGTTATCTTTCTCGCTAAAAATCAGATGTTTTATGAGAAGAAGATGCACATCGATATTCGTTATCATTTGTTCAATAAGTGGTTGCTCGTGGTGATTTTTTGGTGAGTAAAATTAATACTCCTAATAATCCTAATAATATTTTATAGAACTTCAATAATATTTGTTTAGACATGGAAGATTATATAGAACTTCAAGAAACCCATAAGCAATATTCTTAGGATCCAAGTACTTAAAATACTTAGAAGTTTTGACCGTATGCCCTACATTACAAAGTATATTATATAAATTATTTTATTTATCTTTATTTTACTATTTAATTCTAATATTTTATTTGGACATATATAGTTAGACATTGACATAAAAATGTAGAGCAATAAAAATAGTATGACATAAAATATGTGAGTATAAATGCATGAATATAATGGATGGAAAACATGGTAATTGGAGATGGCTAATGCAACCTTATAAGGATAAAAAACCGCTGATTGTTCGAAAATCTAAACCCGTGGTTAATGAAACCCTAAATGCATGGTAAATATGAGATGATTGATAGAACTTTATGAGACGAGAAATTGTTGGTTTTTTAAAAGTTTGAACTCATGGTAAGGTTAGAAAATAAATTTCAACTAATATATAACTTTTAAAACATAGAACTTAATAACGTCTGCTATTGATTCACATATCCATGTGTTTTGCTTGCTGAGATTTTAATAGTTTTGTGATGTAGGTAAATTTATATAGAAGAGCATATAGTTGATCAAGATTCTTCCAGTAACGAACGAGCATATAAACAAGGTGAATAAATTAATGTAAAATATTAAATATATATTTTAGAAATATTATGATTTCAATAAGAGTATATAATGGACTTCATTTGTTTATTGTAATCTTGAGGATTTAATTATGATTTTTGTGTAATTAGATAATTTAGTTGATTTGTTTATTATGCATTGAGGATTTAGTCAGGATTTACAGTTATGAACCAATATATATTAAACTTTAATGTTTAATTTGACATATATATAATTATTTCCGATGATTTAGACACTCGATTAAATAAGTAAATTCATAATATATGCAATAATGATATTAAGTAGGTTTTGAGTGTTCAAATGCATAAACAAAGATTTATTGAGAATTAACATTCTGATTTAATCATATTAAATGTAATTAGGGTTTTAAGAGCTCTTGTATAATCAATTAATTATTTTTGAGAATTTACAAATTTTGAAAACTAAAGTTTAAAACAATCCAATCTAACATAATTTGAATAATCAAATTTAAAAAAAAATTTAATATATCAAATTTAGTGCTAGAATTTAGACGAATCATTATAGTTATATATCAAATTCTGAATTATATAATTGATATTGTCGTAGCATTGTCGTGACAAGTAAATATCAATTGTTTTTCTCATATATTTTTATCACTTCATGGTTAGCTTCTAAAATCTCTGGATAAAAATCTAATATTTTGGTTAACTTACAAAACTAAAAGTTTTAAATTAATTTTATAAATTGTTCGCGTGAGTACATCTATCCGCGATCTTAATCATTATTTGTTTTGGATTTTAATGTGTACTATAATATTTCTCACAACAGTTATGTCATCAACCCCATCATTTAAAATCCTTTGTCGGTTCTCCTCTCCCTTAGATAAATATATTTAATTTCTGTTGCGCCACCCTAGAAACTGAACAAACAAACTAGGTTTTGTGGTAGTACAATTTCCACACTTTGATATAAATTATGCACCTATATCTTAATTACATTCAATTATATTTAATTACATTCAATTGTGTGTTTTGTCTCATAAAATTGATATGTATTTGTTATGATATTTTTTTCTTAAACATATAACAAGAATAAATAAAATAAATTAAATTAAATTAAATTAAAATAGTAGATAGACATATAATAGTGCTATACATTAAATTCTAAATTAACTAATTGATATTGTTGTAGTATTAACATGACATGTAAATAAAAAATACAAGGGGTTGGAGGTTGATTCTCAATAGATTTTTTCTCTTATATTTTGATCACTTATTTATTGACTTTTAAAATCTTATTATAAAAATAAAATATTTTAGTTACCTTCTAAAGTAGAAGTTTTAAATTGTTTTCACAAGAAAATTTTATATAAATTGTTCTCTTGAGTAAAATATTAAACCATAATCATTATATTAATAAGATTAGTACGTACTTGCGCTTTGTATATTTTCTCACGAACTGTCATCTCATCAAACCCCATCATTTAAATCCCTTGGTTCTCCTCTCCCTTTCATAAATGTATTTAATTTCTGTATTAAATACTCCCAAAAAAAAAAATACTTGCAAACAAACTAGGGTTTTTTCCTAGTACAATTTCCACTTTCCTAGTACAATTTCCACACTTGTGATATAAATTATGCACCTATATCTTATAGCGTACTCATTTTACCCAACATATTTAATTACATTCAATTGTGAGCCAACCCATATGAAGAACTTCTTTTTCTGTCTCTCTTCCCTTTTCCAAAACATAGAAAGCGCCAAAGTTTAGATAGAGAAAAAAAAAAAAAAGAGAGAGGGAAAATGGACGAAAGAGACAACTCCAAAATTTAGATAGTGGGAAAGATAATGCACATGAAGGAAAGATACAGAATGGACCAAGAAGAGAAAAAGAGAGACACATGGGGATGTATTGACTCATCTCCTCTAATTCGGCATTAATTGAACCACCTCGCCCTTATTGACGCTCGTGTTTTCCCACCTGCGCGTCCGTGACCACCCCACCGCCCGCCTACTCTTTAAATAAAATAAAATTAAGTCCCTATTTTTTACTCTATTCGGAAAGAAAGAGTAAACACGCGTATAAACTTATCCAGCTGAAAAAAATTTGAGTCTCTAATTCCGGAAAGTGTTTTGGTTACTTTGTCTTCACTCGCTCCCCTGACTGCACGGCAGCAATTAAGGAGAGTAAAGGTGAGAGGGAAGTGTTGATTTTTCTTCGAGGCTTGCTTTCTTGTCTCTTTTTGCAGTCTTTGATTGTGCCTTGTGAATCCCTTCTTTATTTCTGCTTCTCTTTTTGTGGGGAAACTCTGACGTTTTTCTATTTCCATGAAACCATCTGGTAATTTCTTGTTCCTTTGTTTGTTTGCTGTGATTTTGCTCCATTTTCTTCGAATTTGAGACGGATTAGCTGGAAGTTTTGATCTGGGTTTCAGAATTTTCTTTCTTGCATATAGAGTCTTCACTGTTTCCTTCTAGTTCTAACCCAAAAACTTGGGAGGGGGTGATGATTTTGTTTCAATCAGACATTTTCCTGCCGAGTTTTTAAATTTCTCATCTTCTTTCTGGAAAGCTCTAATCAGCTTTTGGTACATAAGACTAAAAGAGAGTTGAATTCTGGGCGTATTTTCCAAGAGAAGATGATTATGTCGTCATGATCCTCCATGAATGTTATTCTATAGCTGTAAGTATTGATTCAACTAGAGCAATGGAAGAAACGAAACTCAATTTCAACGCACCTCTTTTATCTGTGCGGAGATATTCTATGGCCTCATCGTCTTCCTCAGTTGAAGAGGACAAGAAAAAAACAGACAGTTCCTTTTTCCGGAGCACAACAGAGTTCAGTTTCGATCAAGTGACTGAACCAGTTGCTGTTCCTTTTCACTGGGAGTTTATTCCAGGAAAATCCAAAAATAACGACGATGAACCAGAGTCTAAGCTATTTCCACAGCCTGAGAGAACTCCGATTACTCCAAGATTACTGCAGAATTTTACTGGAGATGATGAGAGAGAAATTTCTACAGGCAATGAGCGAGAAAACAAGGATTTCGAGAAAGATGATGGTTACTCTGATGCAATGGAAACACAGTCTTCTTCAGATTCTCTCTCTTTGAACAACTTCAGTGTAAGTGGTCCGAGTGGATCAGACGGACCGGATGTGAAGCCGTGTGGTACTTTCTCCATTGATCCTCAAACTCTTGATTTCATGATGAAGCGATTCTTACCTGCAGCAAAGGCAATGTCCATCGATACAGGTAAGTATGCCTCAAGAAAGCAAATCACGGCGGTTGAGCAACCGGAAGAACCTAGAAGCCAGAAAGTTAGACCTTCAGTTCAGGAAATCGAATCAATCATGACAACGCAAGATAAAGAAATTAAAGAGAAAGATGAAAGGGACGTCGGACAGGATGAGTGTAAAGATTCCTGTGATGTTTTGACTAAAGATTGTGGCTTGCTCCATGGTTCATGCCTCGAAAAATCGAAGGAGCTTCTGAATCCTTCGCCGGCGTTGATAATCCGACCTCCGACGACCGTATCTCCAGTCTCTGAGGTTCAAAAATTAGCGAGACAAAAAGAATATGTTCGATCTCAAAGCCCTAATCTAAAGAAATTTTTTCATGAAAAGAAATTAGAAGAGGAAGTTGGATCGCCGAAGCTGCCTGAGTTCATAAACTCCATCATTGAGCTGAAAACAAGAGGTCGATTATCGCCGTTCAGGCGTTCAAAGGGTGCTTTGACTTATCGGATCGAAAATACTCGGCCATTCGAAAATCCACAAGCCAATAGGTTAGATTTGCATAGAATGTCGATTGCGAAGTTTGATTGCAAGGTGGTTTCTGGAGAAGGAAATTTGAATTCCGGAAGACCTGAGATTGACGGAACATTATGTGCAGATTCCTCAAATATTAGCGAAAGTGCTTCTTCTAATTTGAATTTATCCTATTTAAAGAAGGTCAAATTTACCTCCGGTCGGATTGAGGCCAGAACAGTGATCGAAGAAAAGAAAAAAACTACGGCAGTAGAATCATATTCGCAACAAGCAAATCCAGCGTCTCCGAGTGTTGGAGAATCAGTTCTTCCTGAATTACTGAGTTTGCCCGGAGAAGTACAAGATAGAATAGATTCTAATTTAATTTCGGTTCCTCATCGTCCTCCTCCAATACCAAAATCACCTAGAGAGTCATGGCTAGCGCGAACTCTGCCGTCAATCTCCTCGGAATCGCGCTCAAATTTCGGCAACCAAGCACGATCCAAAAGGCAGAATCAGAAGGCACAGTCAACAGAAACGCCAAAATGGGAAACGATCGTGAAAACTTCGAATCGGCATCACGATCACGTACGATATTCAGAGGTAATTAACAGATCTCAATCAAATCAGAACATTTCGTCATCTAAAATATTTTGATCTCTGCAGGAATTAGTCACTCGAATTCATCAGCACTCAAAATCATAGAGACGGAAAGAAAATTCCTAACCTGGTTGAGCATTCCCTGGGAAGAAACTCTGACATAACAGTTCATGTAAGTGATTTTTGCAGTTCCTTGTATAGATATTCGAAGAGAACCCTCAACGATTTACTTGATACATATATGCATGTATACACAGATGATTAAATTACTGAGAGCCCATAACGCAGTTCTACGGGGGGATGAATGAATTAAAATCATCGAAATTGGCATATGTTTGATTTTTCTGGTCTAATTCACTTGTCACCTTTACTGTAGGTTGAGATGATTGTGATCAAACTAAGTTGGTTTGCTCCGATAACAATTAGCAGTTCTATCCAATTTTATAGAACAAAAATGAGATGGATATATTTAATAAAAATAATACTACCTTTATTCTATATTTTTATCTATTGATGTGCTATTTATTAATTGGTATCATTTTTACGTCTATTTATGATTTATATGTTTATCCATAATAATAAATTTTATTATTGTTGTGACAGAGAATGTGCCAATCTCCTATCACAACAATAATGAAATCATCGTCAATGATAAACATATAAATATATAAATCAGGAGTCAAGTTTTCATGGGAAATAAATTGTTCATAAAAATAAGATTTTCTGAAAAATGCAAATAATATAAAATTCTTACCTTTACATCGATCGCTCCTTCTAATTGGAGGCACAACTTCAGTATCTAGCACGAAGTTCTGAACCTAATATAAAATTGAAGTTAAAATTATCCAACTTAATACGAAGAGGAGGCATTAGAATTAGTCCTAAATCGAGACTAGGAACTCAATTTTTAACACTATAAACAACAACAAATTTTCTTTAAATATGAACTATGCAATCGAAACTTTATGAGGGATTGGTCGACACTTACAAGTGGAGGTTGACCCACCAGTCGACACTTAGAACAGTCGAGTCGATCGCAATCGACACTTTATCCTATCGATCAACACCACGAGCTTCTTATGTTTCAACTCAAAATATATTAGCGTCAACACTTAATTCACAAGTGTCAGACACTAACTTGGTCGACACTTTCTCTAGAGTGTCAACACTCCAAATTCTCAAATTTTAGTTCAAAATAAATTAGCAGTTGATATTTCTCTGAAAGCGTCTATACCTCCTTCTCTCGGTCTCAACCCAAAACATGCTAGTGGTCGACACTTCCTTCAAAGTATTAGCACTTGAAGCTTTCTATTTTCAGCGTCAGGTTTGAAGTGTGAACCAGCGTCTACAACAGTCGACACAAGTGATTTCTAATAACGGGAAATCGTGAAAAATGGCTATCCTCTTCGCTTCTCACCTCTAAACGGCGATTAAACCTACATATACTCTAAATACACTAATATAACCAGAAAGATCGGATAGAATCGAGTTTCATTGGTTGAATTCATCCCAACTTAAAATATAAAAATGGAGAGAAAATAATTACCAATATTCAAAGTCTCTTCACAAAAAGTCATCGTCGGAGTCTCATGAACACGTTCTTAGCCTTAGAGCATGACAAATGAACAAAGGGGGCAATACCCTCTCTCCGTCTCCTCTCTAACGCGGCTGCACAATGAAGGAATATGATTTTCCGACTCCTATTTCAATTATATTTTCTCAGTTACACGGATAGGCCCCTACATTTTATAAATTTACAAAATTTATCCAAATATTAAATTAAACAAAAATACTGATTTTTACAATAATTATACTAATTGACATGTATTAAGCCATGAGTTAGCTATTGAAAATAAAAATAGAGGGCACGAGTATACTTGTTCATCTAATAGTGTTTTATCAAAGTTTGAAATCCTCGTAATGAATTATATCACAATTAGCCACGTGGAGATGTCAATAAGTAAAAAATAGGTAACGAGGGTGATTCGTCTAAGAAAGAACTTCTTATCTCCCATGAGAGTGAGACTTGTGAGAACTTTAGTTCCCTTTGGTTCTTCCAACATCATTTCCATCTTAAGTTATTAAGAAATGACATAAGTCTTCATTTAGATTGAAATATTGTCATTTCTTCCTTGCTTTTGGTTTACTTGTTATGTTTAGTCCAAATGGAGCATTTCAATAAGCTTTTTTGGAGCTAAAAAAGTAGGGTTTCAGTTTCTTCACAACCTAATTTAATGGATGAAGATTTAAAAGAGTTTAAAAGCTCTTTGGCTTCAAATTCCATTTGCTCCCCAATTCTTACCCGTTGTTTTTATTGTAGATTATTATGCTTTTATGCAAGTTTGTTTTCAACTCTTTACTTCCAAGTAAGAAAAACTACACATACACAACACAACGGAAGTAGAGAGAGATGAGAGACTGAGAGAGAAAAAAATGGACATAAACTACACTACATTGAACTGATATGAACATAAGAATATCACCATACATTTTCATTTATTCAATCACCCCATAAACAAATAGGGAGCACAAGTTAGCCAGAGTTAAACAAGAAAGCAAAGAGAGAAGGTAAAAAAAATATGGATCATTGATCATTCTTATAAAGCAAGAAGAAAAGCAAGATTCTAAAGAGTTTGGGAAAATAAAATAAAATAAAATATGACCTAAGTTTTATTGTTGTTCAACTAGTATTTATAGTTGTTAGAATTTAGTGTGACCCGAATTCTATATGGGTCGAATCAATTAAGCTAGAATTTTGTTTTTTCTATAAATTTATGTAAGATATAATCGCAAAATTTACGTTTTATTTCGATATTCATAGTAAATTTGTTCCTCTACTTGTGATTTTTTTTTAAATTTTTTAACTTAAATCTTGGTATTCTTGCGTATTTTCTTTTTCTTGTTATATTTTTCAACAATTAATATCAAATCTTTAGTTCTTGAGTTTCAATTGTTTTTTCATCAATTGATATTATAGTTTTGATTTGAGAGTTGCAATTATTTTTTAACAATTGGAATCAGGTTGAAAATTTCTGAAAATTAAAATTTTGATTTATGGTAGGTATCGAACGATTTTACAGGATTGAATTTAGGTGCATAAAATTTGCAATATTTGGGGCAAAGGAAATAAAAGAAGGAAAAGTTTTGTCCCTGTTGCTGCGTCTTCTTCTTCTAAAGTAGAAGGCCACTCTCCAGACGATGCTGTTTCTTGAGAAAGAAGAAGCAGATCAATTCTCTCTTGCCACGAGAAGAAGTCTCTCCACCCGTAGCCACCTTCACCTCCAAGCAATGGGATAACCCATTCGCAGCCACCATTCTGCCATCGCCGCTTGCCACGAGAGCCAGTCGCCACATCTCGCCGCCATTTCTGAGGAAGAACACGAAGCCCTCATTCGAAAGCTCCTCGCTGCCGACTTCACACGGATTTGAGTGAAAACCTACCGTTGTTCGTTGCACACAGTCGACCGTCAACAGACGAAGAATAGAAGAAGCCTTAGAGCAGAGGGTTTCCAGCCGCGAAGAAGGAAGAGAGAAACCCTGTGAGAGGGAAGCCGTAGTTGCCAAGAGAGCTGTGAAGAGAAGAGTCGACGCCGATTTTGTCTTGTCGTTCTTCTCTGATGACAAAAGCCGCTGTCTGCGCCGTGAAAAACAACAAAGTCAATCTGTCGACAACCGAAGACTCAGAGCAGAGAGAAACTGTTTTCTTTTGGAATTTTCTATGTGATCATTTGTTTGGAATTTTCTATTATCGTTGGCATTCAAAAATTCTAGGGAGTTATCGATTAAAAATTGTTAGGAATATTTTGAGAGATTTATCCTGATTTTTGAGGAGTGTATTTTGGTTGGGATATCAGTTTAGGCTTTAAATATTTTGAATTGAATATTTGGGAATTGAATATTCTTTTGAAGCCAGTTTTTAAGCAATGAATTCATTCAATTTTGTATCTCGTTATTGAATCAGAGAATACTGAGGATATTCCGATCGAACAAAGTTTGTTGCCAAGCATTGAAAAATAAAATAAAATTTTCTTCAACAGAAAAGAACTTGCCACTACCTTCACCAACCATGAAGAAGAACAGAGATCGGGCCAATAGCACTGTCCGACGAAAGAGAGGAAAAAACTCTAAAGGTAAAAGGGTTAGTCACTGTTATTGTTGTTGAACAGTGAAGAGCAGAGAAAATCCTAAGACGAAATGATTAGCTACTGTCGTCGTTGCCAAACAGTGAAGAGAGGAGAGATGCCCTCACTCTGTTCAGCCTCACCATTTTGTTTGTCTTCCTTGTTTCTTCAAGGACAAAACAAGAACAAGTTTTTTGTTATATTTTTTAGGTGCAAAAATATCAGTTTTGTTGGGAGGTTGAGATTTGCGAAAGATTTGAATGACGATTTAAAGATGTCATTATCGTGGTTTAAATGTGTTTAAACCTTATCAGAATTAGTTGTTAAGATGGCCCATCAAGGACACCTGTGGACAAAGAATATTTTAAAATTTGTTTTCTTGTATCGAAATTTCTATGAAGATGGATATTGTTAGAATTCAGTATTCTATATTCGTTTTGCCTTGGGCCAAGTAGTCCGTTGGAACTCTCATGTGAAATTTGTGTCAAGATAGAGATTGTTAGAATTTGGTGTGACCCGAATTCTATACAGGTTGGATTGGTTAATCTCATGTTGGGAATCTCTATAAATTCATGTACGATACAGTCGTAAAACTCGTGATTATATTTCGATTTTCATAGTAGATTTGTTCCTCTATTCATGGTTTTTTCTTCGAAAAGATTTTTTCACGTATATCTTGGTGTCTCTACGTATTTTTTTTTCTAGTTATCATTTGATTTTTCAACAATAGTTACATGATCTACCTTATTTAAATAAAAAAAACTTATACAATTAGGAATCAGGCTAGTTGAAATAAGAAAATAATAATAATGAAACTAACTTAATTTGTTATAAGAACTTATATTCAATTAGTAGAATTCAGAATGCATAAAATGTTAACTGTGTTGCTATCCTCACAAAGAATTGTTCATTTAACCGCGCCATTGCATCAATAAAATCCTGCCCAGAAACTGCCAAGCCAGTTTAAACCGTGACAGTTGCACTCTTTTTCAATTTGTTTCTATATCATTTGGGATGATACGAATTGGACCTTGCAAAAAGGGGTTTAGTGCGAAATATGAACGATAGTAGTGTTCTCGATTAAATAATCAAGGTGAAAAGTTAGCAATTAGCATTCAAATGACATGAAATTTGGAGGAGATGAAATATGATGAGATAAAATATACCCTACAAATTTTGTAGAAAAAGAGTAAGAAACACAAAAATTATGCAAAATGATTCGTAATCGCTTCAAGAGGCAACTTGGAGCGCCTTCGAGTGATGCAATCTTGCAAGGAAGAATTACAATGACACAAGATCGGTTTAACTCACTTTCTCCTTTATCTAAGGTCTTAGACAAGATGCAGAAAAGATAAGAATAAGAACTCCTAAGCAACATCAGTCTTAGAAGACAAAAGGAGGCACACTACTTATGGAAGCAAAGCGACTAAGGCAATTACCTTGAGACGAAAACTTTAAGGCACGAGTTCCTGAATAACCTCTGAATTATGGTCATCAAAAACTGAATACAATGTTTGAAAAATATGTTTAAATATACTAGGGCAACTAAGGGCTAGGTTGGACATAAGAAAAAAAGGAAAGGATCATTCAGTCTTGATCCATCCATCCGTGTAAGTGTGCTCCTTCATCTTGACCATAGAGATAGTTCATGTATGGTAAATTGTGTTGAATCTTATGAGGAGAAGCGTAGGTCTTCAAGCATGATTTCAAATGGAAGAAGACATGCTTTCTTTTGAAAGGACGGGCTCAACGAACGGACTTTATGTTTGGAGCGCGCGCTCAAGAAAGTCATGAATGAACTCTAGGTAATGGATCTGGTTAACCTAGTAAATGAAGTTCAAATTGCACAATCTAGCCCATTCGGAGCTCAAAATGTTAGCTACAATCTTCAAGAAGGATACTTTCTTTATTAAGGTTGACAAGGCTATCGGATATGCCAATTATGCTTCGGAGGTCAAATTGATGGCCGGTTTTGGAAAGTCCAATAATTAAAGTTGTTTTGCCTTTGAAGCCAACGACCCCTTAGCACCCTCTAATGGATGATGAGATAATAAAAATACAAGTTAAATAGGTCCAAAGTTTACCTAAGCCCAATGAAGATAATGGATTACATAGAGTTGTCAAAGGGAAATAAATTCCATATTCTGCTACTCCTATGATCCATGTCAGCTTGTTGGTGGGTTTATTAATGTTTTGCGGGTTGGCTTTCATTCCAAATGATCCATTAGTGCTTCTAATTTCTTCATTAGTTTATCATCTGCAAAAAGAAGAGTGCAATAATTAGTAAAAAGATTAATAAGGTTGTGAGACATAACTTGTGAATGTGGAGTTGATCTTCGGGGCGTATCAGTATCGTAGCCATCTTTCGACCTGTGATCCTCTTTGTTTATTTAGAATATTTTTCCTTCCAACAATGATGATGAGGAGTTGTACCAATGCCTCCCAAAGTCATGAAACCAATAATCAACAACTGGTGCAATTGCTTTTGAGGAATGTCGAGTCTAGGACTCGAGGACAAATTGATGAGTTGAAAGTTTCTCTTTCCATGATCACTCAATAACTTGAAAGAATCATGAATAAGAACAAAGGAGTCCGAAGATTCCCATGATAGAGGGAACATGGTTGTAATGGAAGATGGAGGCAGAAAGGGAAATAATATTACAATGGTTGAAGAGGAAGAAATTGATGTTGAAGAACCATCAAGTTAGAGGTACATAACCGATGATTTTGATGAATTGAAACATCTAAAGCCATCAAATCCTAATTTTCAGAGATCTAGTAATAGAGATAGATTTTTTGAATAGGTAGAAAAATGGAGAAAATATTTGATTGTTATAACTAATTTGAAAGAACTAGATTCAATAGGTCTCATTGAAATTTTTATGTTATTTAAGTTTATGTTGAGATAACTTAAAAATTCAAAAAACAAGTGATGGTGAAGACAAAAGCCAGACTTGGAGAATGATGGAAATTTTGAAGAGGACGAAGTTTATACGAAGTCATTACAAACAATAGTGTTTCCCACAAATGCAAAGTCTCAGTGGAAGAATATGTGACCGAGTTTGAAACACTTAAAGTAAAAAGGCAGACTTGAGAAACCAAAAGAAGAAACCATTGCAATAATTATTAAGTGTCTAAATAAAAAAAATTGGAAAGGTGGTTGAACTACAATCTTATGAAATCAAGGATAGTGTGATACAATCGGCTTTGAAAATGGAGAGACAATACAAGTAGGCATCCGAAAGGTATCATTATCGGCCGAAGTCAAAATTCTCTAATGCACCCAAGTCCAAACCGAATCTAATGAGAAAATTTTTTTTTTCCCTTAAAAGTATAGCTAATAAAGGCTTAGACGAGAAAAAATGAGTTTTGAGATACCTTGTCAAAACACCAATTAAAGGGTTAGATTATGAATACATGAGAATCTTTAATATATAAATAAGTTCACCCATTGAATAAAAATATTTTATAGTTAAGTTATTGGTACCTTGTTAGGTTTGGTTCTAGGTTTTATTGGCCGGTTTGTTTCCATTCAGTTAAGTAGTTGTAGTTTTTTTTTTTTTTAGATTGGTTTGTTTTTAGAGTGAGTGATTGAGTCTTAGGGCAGCAAGAAGACAAAGAGTAAAAATGTTAAACGGGAAGGTTGGCGCTCATTACTGTAGTGGGTCCAGCCAAGCTCGACCCGCTATAGTAACAAGCAGGCTCGACCCGGGCCACATAGACAGGCAGAGCCGAACCTTGCCATTCAGGTTCGCAAGCCCATCGATGACTAGGCTCCACGAGCTAACTCGAGAGCTAGCGAGCTGGCTCGGTCGAGCTTAACTCGGGGCCCGCTCCCTCCTGACCAGTGACGGAGTGACCCCATCAGCAACAAGCCGACGGGCGACGGCTCAGCAGCATTAGGCCCTCACCTGTTTGTCTTCCTTGATTCCTCCTATTCAGCACACTGAACGCTCAGCTTTTGGCCTACAATTCATCCATCTTTAGCATTTTCTTCATCCAACCCAAGTTACTGAGTTTAGTGTCGATCACCATCCAATCGACGAAACTTTCGACGAGAACATGAAAAATAGATCCAAATCTAATTTCATAGAAATTAAGACAATTTAACTCTACATTAATTTTTCGAGAACAGAGGGAGATGGAGATCAGTCGAAAAGAAAAGCATACCTGCAGTCGGCAGAGTGAGTGAGCTTCAAATTGACAAATCACAAAGAGGTGGGACTTGGTTTGAAAGTTGATATTTAGGTGTTAAACGGGGAAGGAAGAAAACAGAAGGATGCCGATTGATCGCCAGGGAGGCATGATCGATCACTCCTTTGACGATCCAATGGCAAAAGGATATCGATCGATCGCGAGATTGTAGGCGAGCAATCGGCCAAGGTGAAAGCTAAACGCTTTGCCACCCGAGCACTGCCGATCAATTGCAAAATTGTAGGCGATCAATTGGCCAAGGCAAAAGCTAAATGCTTCACCACCCAGATCGATCACGAAATTGTAAGTGATCGATAAGCCAAGACAAAAACTGAACACGTGACACTCACAAAGAGAACTGTTGATCAATCGCGAGGGTGTGGACGATCGATCGGCCATGTGCACTATTCACAACTGTAGCGACCCAAAAACCGACTCGCCGATTTTTCGTCCGCTCACTACTACCACTCACACAACTACGCTCGAAAAATTCGAGTAAAATTTAAAACTTTCGTCCTTTGACTTAAAACGACCTTTTGAAAACATTTAAAAACGTCGCAGTGGAAGACTTGGGTTAAATTCAGTTGAAATAAAATTCAAGTTTCCTAAACATAAAAAAAATCACCTTCGGTCGACTCTAGTAAATACCAGTCGGCTCTTCCATCAAATTTTTCACTATTGGTCGACACTGGCATGCATCAGTCAACATTACATTTCTCTCTGTCCGCGTCGGTCGATCCATGAGGTTGACACTCTTGCTTATTTTACACTACTGGTCGACACTTGCATGCACCGGTCGACATTTTGTTTCTTTCTATCCGCGTCGGTCGATCCATGAGGTCGACACTCCCGCTTATTTTACACTATCGTTCGACACTTGCATGCACTGGTCGACACTTTGTTTCTTTCTGTCTGCGTCGATCGATCCATGAGGTCAACAATCCCGCTTATTTTACACTACTGGTCAACACTTGCATGCACCGGTCGACACTTTGTTTCTCTCTGTCCATGTCAGTCGATCCATAAGATCGACACTCCCGCTTATTTTACTCTACCGGTCGACACTTACATGCACCAGTTGACACTTTGTTTCTCTCTGTCTGCGTCGGTCGATCCAAGTGGTAGACACCTATAGAGTTCGATCGACCCACTTATGCGCAGGTCGACACTCTGTACGCATTTTCCCATTAAGCAGTCGACACCTTCTAAAGACTGGTCGACACTTGCTAGGCTTGGTCGACCACTCAGCCTATAGGTCGGCACTTCCTTCACTGAATTTTGCATAAAATCTTAAATCATATAGAGAAACCATCGGAAACTCGACTCAACGATAAACTAACACAACTTACACTCTTCCATCAATTCAAAAACATTATTTATATAGAAAAACGACTACTAATGTTTCAAACCAGTCTGTATATCCACATGACTCCAATCGGCTGAAAACAACATAAAAACAAATTCGACTAAACTCAAATAAACTAAACTCCCTTACATACCCCCGCCCAGGTCAAAACGCCCCAACGGCTGGTAGGATCGTCCATGAGCGCACTCCACCAACCCCCTCTTGGTCCTGGGCACGCTCTAAGTACTCACTAGGTATAACGTCGTCACCTAAATTACAGAACTCATCTATTAGTTTAATGCTAAGTAAGTAATGCATAAAAACATAACACTAAAAACAAACACATCCTAACATATGCAGTTTCTACAATTTCATCTCTTTCTTACATCTTCTTTATCTTCTTACTACCGGGTTCTTCTTTACGTGTTAGATCAAGGTAACACACTTCGCGGTCCAACTCACGTGACAAGGCCAACCTCAATCTTGTAAAGTGACACACCTCGCGGTCCACCTCTTGAGACAAGGCCACCACCTAAACCGGAGGAGTAAGTGATACACTTCGCGGTCCACCTCTCGGGACAAGGCCACCACCTAAAGCGGGAGAAGAAATGATACACCTCGCGGTCCACCTCTCGAGACAAGACCACTCAATCCCACCTTTATTATCTTCTTGCGTATTTTCTCATTTCGTTCATCACATCTCATCCTACTGTTTCATTCCATAAAAACAGGAAAATTCATTTTTGTTTCGTTCTCATATTTTAAAATCATGATGCATAGTCACTAAAGCATAACATAAAGTAAACGTGCATGCATCCTTACAAACTGTGATGTAGGCCCGAAGACAAAACACCTAATATACTACTTACCTGGTGTCCTAACAATTCGTACTCCGTATACGGCTTGTTAACAAGAGAACCTATAAAACCACACATCCATTAATTATACTTCATCCAACTCATAAAATTATAAGGGGAAACAACACTCTAATAACTGATCTAACTAAATCCAAAATCCAACTCTATTTTCGACTATCCTTTGAAAATTCATAACTATCACAATACTCGTCCGATTTGGACGATTCGAAATGCTATGAACTTCTGACGACGTCTAGTTTCTAACGGTCTAATCCAATTCCTAATCCAATACTTACAGCTTGACCGGATGTGGTCAAACGGAAACCATTCCGCAATCCAAACATTCGGCTATCTAAACGTTCAATCTTTTCCATATAAACTAATAATCTATTTCTACTTCTAGCTTAAACACCAATACGTGGATAGAAATCAACTCTAACTTCAAATTCTCGTATCTCCCTCCTAGGTTTTCACCAAACTATCTCATACCCTCACTAACTTCATTATTAACACTCAAAATAACTAAAATACTAACTATCTACTAAGAACTAACTAAAATTTACCGTAGATTTGAAGATTGATGAAGGAACGAAGATGATTGCTAGCTGGAATGAGAAAATTGCCGAAGAAGGAGAACTTTCTCGCGTAGGAAAGGAGAAGAACAGAGAGAAAGGAGTGTTTTCTGCCTCCTTCTATTTTTTTTTTAATAAAATTATATTATTTAATATAATTAATCTTAATTACTATTTTGCCCTCAATCTTTAACCGTTTAATAAATCTGCTATTCGGTTCATTTTCTCAATCCTTAACCGTTTAATAAATATGTTATTCGGTTCATTTTTGGTCGAAATCTTATAAATCCATCTTGTTCATTAGTCTCAAAATAATTTTTTACTTAATAGTATAAATTCTCCGCTCTCAATTCTGACCAAAACTCCGCCGATTACAATTACGTAAATCCAAAAATTTGTTTAGCGAAAAATTCTAGGTGTTACAACAACAGTGCGTGAGAAAAAAATAATTTTTCTGGCTCTCTCTCAACTCTTAAATAACAGTCATCAGACCAGGCTCCACGAGCCAGCTCGCAAGCTGGCGAGCTAGCTCGATCGATCCTAGCTTGGGGCCTACTCCCCCATAACCAGTGACAGAGTGACCCCATCAACGACGGGCCAACTGGTGACGACTCAGGAGTGTCAGTCCCTCACCTCTTTGTCTTCCTCGATTCCTCCTCTTCAGCGCGCTGAACGCTCAGCTTTTGGCCTTCTATTTAACCATCTTCAACATTTTCTTCATCCAACCCAAGTTGCCGAGCCCAGGGTCAATCATCGTCTAATCGATGAAACTTTCGACAATAACGTAAAAAATAGATCCAAATCAAATTTCAAAGAAAATTAAGACAGAATTTAACTCTATATTAATTTTTCCAGAACAGAAGGAGAGGGAGATCAGTCGAAAAGAAAAATATACCTGTAGTCAGAAGAGTGAGTGGGCTTCAAATCGACAAATCAAAGAGAGGTGGAACTTGGTTTTAAAGTTGATATTTAGGTGTTAAATGGTGAAGGAAGAAAACAGAAGGACACCGATTGATCCCCAAGGAGGCACGATTGATTGCCTCTTTGATGTTCCAACGACAGAAGGGTACCGATCGATCGCGTGATTGTAGCCAATCGATTGACCAAGGAGAAAGCTAAATGCTTCGGTACCTGAGCACTGCCGATCTATCGCGAAATTATAGGCGATCGACCGACCAAGGCAAAATCTAAACGCTTCACCACTCGAGCTCTGCCGATCAATCTTGAAATTATAGGCGATCGATTGGCCAATGCAAAAGCCGAATGCATGACCCTCACACAGATAATTGCCGATCGTCACGAGGGTGTAGGTGATCGATCGACCATGTGCACTATTCACAAAAGTGCATGAGAAAAAAAAAGTTTTTCTGGCTCTCTCTCAACTCCTCCCCTACTCTTTTTGTCTATCCCGTCTCCAATCTCTTTATCTCCACCATTTAGCAACGGTCAAATGGTAGAGCTTGGCCCTTTTCCCTCTCCTCTCCTCTATAATCTATAAATACATCTCATTTCTCATTATGTTTTTCATCAACTCTCCTCTCTCTCTCGCCTCAGCTTGCAAACTTTAGTACTCATTGTTCAATTGATATCTTTTTTTTTTTCCAATTTTGGTATGTATTGCTGTTTATTTAATGAATTTATAAATTGTTGATAATGTTAAATTTTAACATTTTTTATGTGAATTTTATAGGTTTCGATGAAAGTTTCGTATACGTGGAAGTGATCACAAATTCACACTACCAAGAAACTATTTTAATCAATTGGATATTTGTATCATTTTCTTATTTGAAATTTACTTTAAAAAATTATTTTTAATAGTTATGGATCTACGTAATTATAATATTGATGATGATATTGAGGAAATTAGGAAAATAAATTCTGCATTTTCAATAGGGCAATCATCTGCACAATCATCTGCTTTATTAGCTCAAAAAATGTTTGAAGTATAGAAATATTTTGTAATGAAAAAAATTAAAATTGGTAGAAAAATAGAATTTAGAGCTCAATGAAACTATTGTATTAAAAATTATACATATATTTTTACTAATTCAACTAGCACACTCGGTAGACATTATAAAAATATCAGTCAAACGTGTAAGTTGAACATCCTACACAAAGATTATTAAATGCTAGTAGTACTTTTTTTTATTAACAAAAAGAAATGAGAAAATGAATAGCAAAACTTATAATACAATGTGAGTTGCCTTTAGCGTTCACCGATAGTGATGAATTTGAAAAATTTATGAAAGAATATGTTACTCCTAATTTTAAACGTATTCCAAGAATTACAACTAGAAATAATATTATTAAAATATTTAATATAATGAAAAATGAACTAATAATGTCTATTTGTATCACCTCTCATTTATGGAGTGCACGTAATTATATAGGCAATGTCGTTGTAACTTCTTATTTTATTGATGACTCTTGGCAATTAAATAAAATAATTTTAAGATTTCGTAATTGTGAATATCTTCACACTGGTACTACTATTTATAGATATATTGTAAGAATATTCTATTCGAAATAGAATATTTAGCATAATATTTGATAATGTTAGTGTCAACGATGTTGCTATTTCTCATTTTAAAAATTATTTTCCACTACTCATTATTCTCTTTTCCATAAGAAATGTATTTGTCATATTTTAAATTTAGTTATTAAAGATGATATGACACATATTTCGCCTCATAATTAGTTAATTAAATTCGCAATTTCTTATATAATTGGATCTAATTCGAAACAACAAGAATATAGAAATTTTTGTAAAGCTTGTCAACTTAAACCACGAAAATTAATGTTGAAAAATGTTAGATTATATTGACAAGTTATTTATGTCTTTGCTAATGAGAAAATACCAAGTATTAATCTTGATAAATCTAGTTGCGACGTAGCTAATATATTTCTTGATTTTTTAAAACTATTTTATGATTCTACAATTGAATGTTCAGAAATTTATTATCTCACTTCTCATCTTATTCTCCCAATTATTATAAATTTAAAAAGTAATTTTGCACAATATCGACAAATAGATGAATTTAAAGATATTATTCATAAAATGAAAATAAAATTTTAAAATATTACCTTGACAGTCTTCCTATTTTTTGTTATGCATGTATAATGGATCTTGAATATATAAATTAAAAGGAGTATGTCTCATGATTAATAAAATTTCTAATAATTTACATCCTAGTTTTTTACTTTCTACGGATCAAATAACTAATATTCTTCTTATGAATCTAAATATTCTGTTGTTAGTCGTTCACGTATTTCTTCACATGTTAGTTCACAATTTGGTATTAATGACATTTAGAATCAATTAGATATGGATGTTTACTCTAATTCTATACGAAATGAACTAAATATTTATTTTGACACTCGATATCACTTTTCTCGCAAAGAAAACTTTGATATTTTATATTGATAGCAAATATTTTTCACCGCATATCCTATTATTTTTATAATGGCACGTCATCTAATAACACCTCTAGTCTCTACCGTATCATCATAGTGTGCTTTTGGTGTAAGTGGACGTGTGTACGATAAATGCCGAAGACTATTTGCATGAAGTATTGGAACGATGCTATTATGAGAAACCAATAATGAGAGAACAAAATACTGGAAGCCTTTAAAAATTTACATGTTGAAAATTAATATTGTAATTTAACTTTTAAAGTATTTTTTGAACTTGTAATTTTTTTTTTTAAATTTTGCACATAATTGACAAGTAGATGGGTGACAACCTAGTTGGGATGTGTTTAATTTGTAGTGATGCAGATGTCAAAATTATAATGGATGTTATATTTTTTATCTTTTATTTTTTATAAGTAAATGTCATTTTTGTATTAATTAAAGATTTCTATTATTAACATGACTAAGTATCTGTATCTATCATATTTTATTATTACTAAATATTTATTTTAGTTTTAATAAATAAAAATTTAATAAAATATATAATAAATTTATATAAAATAATTTTATTTATATAAGCTCGGCTCGTTAGACTCGTTGGGTCTGCTAGACTCGGCTCGTTAGGCTGGTTAGGCTCGTGGCTCGCGAGCTGACTTAGATTAAAAATTTTTTAAGGTCAAATCGTTAGACTAAACAGACTTGGTGAGCCGAGCCGGCTAGGCTCAGCAGCTCGTTTAGCATCTCTATCAGAGAGCAACGAGAGCAGCGAGAAGATGATCAAGAGGAGATTCCGTACGATTTCTTCAGCATTGAGGTGTTAGTGCTTTAGTAGGTTGAGGTAGGTTTAGTCATCGATAGGTAAGCTCAAAAGTGTGTTTGCCCTAGGTGATAGATATTTTTTATTGTTAAATACTTTTGATTCTTGGTTTCTTGATGTTTCTTCTCATATCAATAATAGAGTACATGGATTGCATCCGTGGATGTAGGACTTAATTTTCAAACCACGTTAAAACTCTATGTTTCTTGATTATTACTTTTCTGTTTTCATTCACGTAATTCAGAGAAATAGGATTGTAAATATAATTCTACAATTGGTGTGGTGAGCATGGATCTTCAGATTAAAGTGTTTTGTTATTTCTATTTTCAAATTAAAAGGTATTATGTTCTCCTTTTTTTCGATTCTTAGCTTTGAAGAATTAGAATCTGTTTAATTACAACCTTCTTCTGGTTCTGATATTTTTTGACTTGAAGTGTTCTTGTCTTTTTTTGATTTCTTAGTTCTACAAGAGTCCAAAAATTTTCTTCAGATTTAAAGGTCCAAAAATTGGACTAGTTTTTGCTTTTTCTTGCTTCAGATTAATTTAATTGTTGAGTTAGTTGTTGATTAATTTTGTTTTATCTTGATTTGGTGATAAAGAGATTTAGCATTAAGTGTATGTCTATTATTAGAGATTAAAGACTTGTTGCTAAGTTTGGAGTTGGCTTTAAATTCATGTTCTTGATTCAGAAATTAAAGAAAAATATGTTGTTTTGTGATCTAGTTAAAGATTAGTTTTCGGCTAGGATTAATTTCTAATTATTATTTGCTTGGTCTAAAACTTTATGCATATTGATTCTTAAATACTTTGGCTTGCGTGTTGGGATTATGCTTGGTAGTTATCTATATTTTGTTTTGTCATTAATCCTTTTAAATTTCTTCAGTTTGCTATTTCTATCATCTTGATTGTGTTTAGAAGAAATTAGAGAAATGGCAAAATTTGAAGTGAAAAAATTTATTGGGAATAATGATTTTAGTCTTTGGAGAATAAAGATGAAAGCATTGTTTGCGCATCATGTACTTGCACAAACAATAGACAAAAATGCCATATAACATTTAAGAATCACCGACAAGTTGAAAGCCGATGAAGTAAAGTCAAAGGCACATAGCGTTATATTGCTAAGTCTCGGTGATGAGGTATTAAGAGAGGTGTTCAAGGAGACATTTGCTTTTTTGATTTTGAAGAAGTTGAAGGCATTGTACATAAAGTGCTTATTGGCTAATCAACTGTAATTGAAAAAATAGTTATACTCCTTGACTATGGAGGATTTAAAGGAGATGAAAAAGCATTTGGATGACTGCGATAAAATCATCTTGAATCTTAATGGCATAGGAGTTAAGATAGTCGAGGACGATCAAGTCATAATAGTCCTAAGCTCATTGCCGAAAGTGTATGAGTTGTAACAACCCGAAAAGTGACTCGTCGATTTCCGGTTTGCTCACTCTCTTTGCTCTAATACTATCTCTGTAGCGACCCGAAAACTCTCACGGTTTCTGGTACGCTTACTACTACCACTCACACAATTACAATTGGAAAAATTAGAGTAAAACTTAAAACTTTTGTTACTTAACTTAAAACGATATTTTTGAAAATATTTAAAAACGTCACAGCGGAATATTTTGATTAAAATCCGTTTAAATAAAATTTGAAGTTTTTAAACACTAAAAGACATTTTCGGTCGACCCCTGTAAGCAACGGTCGACGCTTGTTTTGCCTCTGTTTTCACCGATCGACACTATCGGTCAACACCTCTGTTCTCTTCACTAACCGGTCGACACTTGTGAACACCGGTCGACACTTTATTACTCTCTGTCCGCGTCGGTCGATCCTTGAGGTCGACACTTCCGTCTATTTTACACTATCGGTCAACCCTTGCATGCACCGGTTGACACTACATTTCTCTCTGTCCGCGTCGGTCGATCCCGGAGATCGACACTACAGACTATTTTATACTACCGGTCGACATTTGTATATATCGATTGACACCTTCTCCCTCTCTGTCCAAGTAGGTCGATCCAAGCGGTCGACACCTACAAAGTTTAGTCGATAGCCGTACATGTAGGTCGACACTCCGCATTCGTTTTTACACTGAGCGGTCGACACTTTCTGGCACAAGTCGACACTTCCTTCACAAAATCTATTTTAAAACCTCAATCCTTCAAAATAATTGAACTTCTGACTCAACGCCAAAAATAACTCAACTTACACTTTTCCATCAACTCAAAATTGTTATTTATATAGAAAAACGACTACCAAAGTTTGAAATCCGTCTATGCATCCACATGACTCCAATCGACTCAAAACGACTCAAAACGACTCAGAACGATTTCGACTAAACTCGAATTAACTAAACTCTCTTACATATCTCTGCCCTAGTCAAAACGCCCCAACAGCCGGCTGGACCATTCACGAGCGCACTCCTACAATTACCTCCTAGTCCTTGGCATGCTATGAGTACTCACCAGCTATAGCTCTGTCACCTACATCACAGAACTCATCTATTAGTCTAATGATAAGTAAGTAATGCATAAAACATAATACTATAAACACACATAGCCTAACATATGCAGTTTCTACAGTTTCGTCTCTTTTTTACATATTCTTTATCTTCTTACTACTGGGTTATTTTTTACGTGATAGATCAAGGTGACACACATCGCAGTTCACCTCATGGGACAAGGCCAACCTCGATCTAATAAAGTGACACACCTCGCGGTCCACCTCTCGGAACAATGTCACCACGTAAAGTGGGGGAAGAAGTGATACACTTCGCAGTTCACCTCTTGGGACAAGACCACTCAACCCCATCTTTATTATCTTGTTACGTATCTTCTCATTTCTTTCATCAAATCACATCCTACTGTTTCACTTCGTAAAAACATGGAAATTCATTTTCGTTTCATTCTCATACTTCGTAAAAACATAGAAATTCATTTTCGTTTCATTCTCATACTTTAAAACCATGATGCATAATCATTAAAGCATAACATAAAATAAATGTGCATGCATCCTACCGAATTGTGATGTAGACTTGAAGGCAAAACATTTACTGCACTACTTACCTGCCGTCCTTAGTAATTCGTTCGTAACTTCGTAAACTAACTGAAAAACCTATAAAACCACACATCAATTAACTCCACTTCGTCCAACTTATAAAATTCTAACATGGGAGTCATAAACTTTTACTAAACCGCCACTTCTAGCTAAACTCAAAATCCTTCACAATTTCCGACCAAATTCAAAAATGCATAACTTACATAATACTCGTTCGATTTGAACGATTCGAAATGCTATGGACTCCTAAGTACATCTAATTTCTAACGGTCTCATCGAATTCCTAATCCAACACTTACAGCTTGACTGAATGTGGTCGAACAGAAATCGTTCCATATCCCGAGTATCCGACTATCTAAACGCTCAATATTTTCCATAAATAATCTACCTCTACTTCTAGCTTAAACACCAATACACGGATAAAATCAACTAAAAATCCTCAAAATTTCGTATCTCCCTCCTAAGTTTCACCAAAACTATCTAATACTCACTCTAACTTCACTTTTATCGCTTAAGACAACTAAATGATTATCTATGTACTAAAAATTAACTAAGACTTACCATAGATTGAAGATTGATGAAAAAAGCGGTTGATCGTCATTGCTGGAAGGAAGAACTTGCTAAAGAAGAAGAGTTTTTCTCACGTAGGAAAAGGAAAAAACTAAGAGAGGGAGTGGGAAAGTCTTTCCTCCTTCCTTTCTTTTATTATAAAAAAAATATAATAATAATAATAATAATAATTACTAAATCACCGTCAACCTTTAACCATTTAATAAATTTGTTATTCGGTCTGTCTCCGGTTAGATAATTAAAATTTTTTTTTTTCATTAATCTCAAAATAATTTTATACTTAATGGTAGAAATTCTCCACTCTCAATTCTAATTAAAACTCCGCCGATTACAATTATGTAAATCCGAAAGTTAATTTAGCGTAAAATTTCAGGCATTACATGAGTACTTCGTGGATACCATGTTATATGATAATGAGACATTAACCATGGCTAAGGTTTAGCCAACCTTCATTTATAAGGAATTACAAAGATAGACTGAGACAAAAGAAAATTTTGAAGGAGAGCGTCTCTTAGTTAGAGGGAGATCGGAGGATAGGGAAAATAAAAACTCTAAAGGAAAATCAAGGTCAAAATTGAAGCAAGGAAGGAGATGTTTCTTCTGTAATTAGGAAGAACACTATAAAAAGGATTGCTATGAATGAAAACAGGAGATGAGAGAGAAGAAGTCTGAGAAAGTGGATACTTCGATTGTTGTTAATGGATATGAATTTTTAGATGTGTTGGTTGTTTCTGAGGATGAATCGGGGGAACAATAGGTTTTGGACTCAAGATGTTCATTTCACATGACACCCAAGAAAGAGTGGCTCCAAAATTTCAATAGAACTGTTGGAGGAAAAGTCTTTTTAGGAAATAACAATGCTTGTATGATTGAATTGGAATGATCGATCAAAGTTAAAATGTTTTATGGATATTTTTATACCATTTAGCAAGTGAGGTATGTGCCTCAATTAAAGAGAAATCTATTATCAATTGGGATGTTTGACTCTACGAGTTGCACGATAAAAGTTGAAAAGGGGGTGAAATTTTCCAACGGAGCTATGATGGTGATGAAGGAGAATCTAAGAAATGGGTTGTACCTTTTGAAAAAGACCACTATTGATGGTAAGGTTGGTTCAGGTTTTAGATAGTAGAAGGATAAAACCAATCTTTGGCACCTTTTGTTAGGTTATACTAGTGAGAGATAACTTCTTGAGCTAGGTAAAAGGAATCTTATCAGTAAGGACAGTATACCAAATCTTGAGTTTTGTGAGAATTGTAACCTTTGTAATAGTAGAGTGAAGTTTCTAGATCTGTGCATTCATTTTAAGGCATTTTAGACTACATACACTCAAATGTATGGGGGCCTAAAAAGACACTGTTGAAAGGAGTACACTATTTTGTGACGTTCATAGGTGACTTCTCTAGGAGAGTTTGGGTATTTTGCATGAGTTCAAAGGATCAAGTATTTGAGACTTGTGTGACATGGAAGAAGACGGTGGAGAATCGAACTAGTAAGAAAATCAAGAAGCTTCGAAATGACAATGGTAAGGAATTTTATTCTGCCAAGTTTGATAAATATTGTATGAAGAGGGAATTTTTAGACATCATTCTGTAAGAAACACACATCAGCAAAATGGACTTGCTGAGTTGATGAATAGGACAAATCTCGAAAGGGTTCGATGTATGCTTCTTACTTTGGGTCTTCCTAGGTCATTTTGGGGCCGAATCTGTGAAAACAGTGTATTACTTTATCAATCTTTGTTCTTCTATTGCTATTAAGTGTAGGACTCCATTTGAGATTTGACATGGATATTCGGCCGATTATAGTAGGTTGAGGTTGTTTGGTTGTGCATCATATCACATATAAAGCAAGGAAAGCTTCAACCTCGTGTGGTTAAGTGCATTATGCTTGGATATCCGAATGGTGTCAAAGCCTATTGCTTATGAAAGATTGAAGGAAATCTACAAGCCTTGATAAGTAAGAATGTGGTTTTCAATGAAACAAGTTTCCCGTTTATAGATAAAGACAAGAAACCTACTGATGCAGTGGAGACCGCGCAAGTTAAGGTGGAGCAGGAAGGAGATGAGTATTTAGACATCAAGGAGGAGATAGCTCTCAAACTGAGTGGATTGAAATTGACTGATGTGTGGGATGATACTTTTACAGATTATCAGTTTACTAGAGATCGAATTAAGAGAGTAATTAAATCAACTCGAAAGTTTGAGTATACCAATATAATTGCTTATGCAATTACGATTAACTTGGAAGTTGAGCATAGTAAGTCAGACTGCTTCTATGAGATAATAGAAAGAGATGATGGATATATAAAAGAGGAGAAATTTATGAGCATGTTCAATATGGAAATATAGTGGACAGTTTAAGGTATTCTATGGTATGCACTAGTCCAGACTTGACTTTTGCAATAAACATAGTGAGAAAGTTAATATCAGAATTGGGAAGAAGTCACGGTAAGATGCTAAAATGGCTTATGAGGTATGTTTCTAACTCTTTATATCCATGCTTCCATCTTGGTTTAGTGAATGTAGGTACAGGTATGATTGCTGGATTTGTCGATGTGGATTATGCAAGGTGCTTTGATATTAGAAGATCAATTCAAAAGTAAAATTCTACAGTTTGTGGTGGATCGATCAACTTGAAAAGATTAGCCACTGAACTAGGTATTAGATAGTACTAACTTAGTTGTTTATTGTGATATTCAAAACACATTTCATCATTTACGGAATCCAGCATTCTATATGCAACGAAGCATCATCGTTGAAAAGATTCTCACATAAGGGAATCATGTTGATACACTCACCAAGGTATTGTTAATCACCAAGTTTAATCAATGTTTAAGCTTGTCGGTGGTAAGTATGATATTTGACTTTTAAGTGAGCTTATTGAGGCAATTCCTTTATTTTGTTATTGGTTGGGGAAAACTCAAAACCAAGGTAGAGAATTGTTAGATTTGGTTATTAGTTTTATTTGCCATTTCGTTTTGAACTGGGTTTTGCTCAGTTAAGTAGTTGTGGTTTGTTTTTTTGTTATTTAGATGTGTCTGTTTTCAGAGTGACTGATCGGATCTTAGGGTAACAAGAAGAAAGACAGCAGCAAGATAGTGATCGAGAGGCGATTCTGTGCAGTTTCTTTGGCGTTGAGGAGTTAGTGCTCAAATAGGTTGAGGTAGGTTCGATCTTCGCCAAGTAAGCTCAAAAGTGTGTTTGCCCTAGGTGATTTTTTATTGTAAAATACTTTACATTCTCAGTTTCTTGATGTTTCTTCTCCAATCAATAGTAGAGTATATGGATTATGCATGTGGATGTAGGACTTAATGTTCGAACCATGTTAGAACTCTACAATTCTACGTAGTGACGTTCACAGAATTTATAGAGTTAGAACTGTAGTTCTAATTCTACATAGTGATGTTAAACGAGTGGGCAAGCTGGCTCACCAGCCCGACTGCTCGAGCTGCTACAGTAGCGGGCCGAGTTGAACCCAAGATCTGGGTCGCGAGCCCGCCATGGACCGAGCCCAACGAGCCAACTCGGTAGACTAGGCTCACAAGCCCACCCCGTGACCCAGGCTCCTAGGCGCCCAGCTCCATTGCAGGGCCAGCCTTGCCAATCGCAGGGCCATCAGAATCTTCAATGAACAGCTTCGAGCCTTTGAGTGAACATCTTGAAGCTTCGCCACTTCCTTTTCTCTCTTTGAAGGCTACATCGCAGTATCGTCATCTACAACGGACAAATCACAGATAAACCGTTAGAAATTAGACATCCTTATAAGTCCATAACATTTCAAATTGTCCAAATCGGACGAGTATTGGATAAGTTATGCAATTTTGAATTGCATCAGAAATTGTGTAGGATTTTTGGTTTATTTAAGTTAACTGTTAGAGTGTTGTTTTCCCTTAAAGTTTTATGAGTTGGATAGAGAAAAACTAATGGGTGTGTGTTTTATAAGTTCTTCAGTTAGCGAGCCGTATACGGAGTACGAAGTTTCTAGTACGCCAGTTAAGTAGTGTAGTAGAGGAGTAAGTGTTTTGCCTTCAGGCCTACATCATAGTTCGTTAGGATGCATGCACGTTTACTTTATGTTATGTTTTAGTTGATTATGCATTCATGGTTTTAAAGTACAAAAACGAAACGAAAATCAATTTCCATGTTTTTACGAAGTGAAACAGTAGGATGTGATGAGACGAATAAAATGAAAAAATATGTAAAAAGATAATAAAGGTGGGGTTGAGTGGTCTTGTCTTCAGAGGTAAACCGCGAAGTGTATCACTATTCCCCCGCTTTACGTGGTGGCCTTGTCCCGAGATGGGAATCGCGAGGTATGTCACTTTACTAGATTGTGGTTAGCCTTGTCCCGAGAGGTGGACCGCGTGGTGTGTCACTTTGATCTAGCACGTAAAGAAGAACTCAATAGTAATAAGATAAATAAGATGTAAGAAAGAGACGAAAACGAAAGTAGAGACGAAACTGTAGAAACTGCATATGTTAGGATGTGTTTGTTTATAGTGTTATGTTTTTATGCATTACTTACTTAGCATTAGGCTAATAGATGAGTTCTGTGATGTAGGTGACGACGCTATAGCTGGTGAGTACTTAAAGCGTGCTCAGTATTAGGAGTCGGTTGGAAGAGTGCGCTCATAGACGACCCGACCGGCTGTTAGGGCGTTTTGACCATGGTGAACGTAGGTACAGGTTTTGGAGTGTAATCGAAATGGTTTTGAGTCGTTTTAAGTTATTTTGAGTCGTTTAAATGTATAGACGGATTTCAAACTTTAGTAGTCATTTTTTTTATGTAAATAATAATTTTGAGTTGATAGAAAAGTGCACGTTGTGTCATTTTTAGCGTTGAGTCGTAAGTTCGATTGTTTTTGGGAAAGTTTAAGGTTTCTAGTCGAATTTCTAGGAAGGAAGTGTCAACCAAAAGGCTCAGTGGTCGACCAAACTTGGCAAGTGTCCACCGCGAGGATCGACCTACAGAGACAAAGCCATATCATGTGTCAACCTGTGTATGGAAGTGTCGACCGGTTAGTGTAAAGATGGTAGGAGTGTCGGCCGCAAGGTTCGACCGATGGAAACAGTGAGGATGAAGGTGTCGACCTGTGAAGACAGGTGTCGTCCGCTCTCTGCGATGAGCGTAGAAATGTCGACCTGTGTTCACAAGTGTCGACCGGTTAGCGTGATGAGCAGGGAGTTGTAGACCGATAGGGTCGGCCGATGAAAACAGAGACAAATGAAGTTTCAACCGGTGCTTACAAGGGTCAACCGAAAATATCTTTTAATGTTTTAAAAACTTGAAATTAAAGCGATTTTAATCAAAGACTTCCGTCGCGACAATTTTTCAACGTTTTTAAAATGGTCGTTTTAAGTTGAGGAACGAAAGTTTTAAATTTTTATTTGAATTTTCTGATCGTATTCGTGTGTGGGTAGTAGTAGAGGAAGAGTGCACCAGAAATCGGCGAGTCGGTTTTCAAGTCGCTATAGTTGTGGTATCAGAACGGCGAGTAGTAGTAGTTAGCGTACTGAGAACCGTTGAGGGTTTTTGGGTCACTACAGTATTTTCTCCGTTCAATAAGGTATATTTTAGTTTTTTTTACATATATTTACATAATTTTTAATTATAGTTATACTATTTTTTTTGCATTAATTTTTTATAGGTTTCATATACATGAAATTGATCGATTCACACCATCTACAATCTTTTGTTAGACATTGGTATTCCGTTGTGATATCAATTTATTATTTAAAATTTAATTTTATATTGAGTTTTATTTATTATGGATACTTACAATTATATTATTGATGATAATGATGACATATAAGAAATTACGAAATTAATTGCTATATTTTCTGTGAAGCAATCATCTGCACAAACATATACTTTACAATTTTCAACTAGAAAAAAAAGAAATAAAACTTCGAATGTATGAAAATATTTTGATTTAAAAGATGTTAAAATTGCAGATAATATATAAATTAGAGCTCGGTGTAAGTATTGTGATAAAAATTATACTTATACTTCAGGTAGCTCTACTAACACAATTTGTAGACATTTTCAAAAATGTCACTTCAATGAAAAGCCACAAAATTCAACACAATCTCAATTAAATTTTAGTGGTAGTGACATTTTTACATATTTACAAAATAAAATGAGAGAAGGAATAGCAAAACTTGTTGCACAATGTGATTTGCCTTTTAAGGTTCACTGATAGTGATAAATTTGAAAAATTTATGAAAAAATATGTTAATTTTAATTTTAAATATATTACTATAAGTACAACTATAAATAATATTATTAAAATATTTAATACTATGAAAAATGAATTAATTTTACTTTTTTCACGGCTCTTCAATGTCTATTTGTATCACCTCTGATTTATCAAGTACACGTAATTCTATAGGATATGTCGTTGTAACTTCTGATGACTATTGACAATTACATAAAATAATTTTAATATTTCATATTTGTGAATAACCTCACATTGATATTACATTCATAGATATATTATAACTATATTATAAGAAAATTATATTCAAGATAGAATATTTAGCATAACACTTGATAATACTAGTGTTAACGATGTTGTTATTTCTCATTTTAAAAATTATTTTTAATTAGATATTACTTACGATTTTATTTTCCATATGAGATGTGTTTGTCAAATTTTAAATTTAGTTGTTAAATATTATATGACATATATTTTGTCTCATATTAAATTAATTAAATACTCAATTTCTTATACAATTGAATCTAATTCGATACAACAAAAATATAGAGATTTTTGTAAAGTTGCACCAATTTAAACCACAAAAATTAAAAACTGATGTAGATAATAGGTGGAATTCTACTTATTTAATATTGAAAAATGTTAGGTCATATTGGCAACTTATTTGTGATTTTATTAATTAGAAAACATCAAATATTAAATTTAATAAATCTAATTACGATATAGGTAATATATTTCTTGATTTTTTAAAACAATTTTATGATAATACAAATGAATGTTTGAGAATTTATTATTCTACTTTCATCTTGTTATCTTAATTTTTATAAACGTAACAGGTAATTTTGTATAATATCAACAAATATATAAATTTATAGATATACTTAATAAAATATAAAAAATATTGATTTGACATTCTTTTTATTTTTTGTTATGCATGTATAATGGATTCTAGGTATAAATTAAAAGAAATATGTCTCATTATTAATAAAATTTTTAATAATTTACATACTACTTCTTTACTCTCTCCGCATCAAATAACTAATGAAATTGTTAGTTTATATTTTTTTTATGAATCTAAATATTATAATATTAGTTGTTTACGTGTTTCTTCACATGATAGTTCAAGTAGTGGTAATGAAAATATTATAGGTTTACAATTTAGCATTAATAATATTTGTAATCAATTAGACACAGATGTTTACTCTAGTTCTATGTAAAATAAACTAAATATTTATTTTAACACTCGATATCAATTTTCTCGATAAAAAAACTTTGGTATTTTGCATTTGTGAAAAATATTTCCCACCATTATTTTATTCTTTCTATAATAGCACGTAATTTACTAACACCTCTGCTATCTACTGTAACATCAGAGTTTACTTTTAGTGCAGGTGAACGTGTGTACGATAAACGTCGAGGACGACTTGTACCCAATCTCGTAGAGACACTCATTTGCATCAATGATTGGAACGACGCCATTACGAGAAACCAACAATGAGAGAACGGAATATTTGAAAATTTTAAAAATTTGAATGTTGAAAATGCTATAATTGTAATTTAAATTTTGAAGTCTTTTTTTAACTTGTAATTTTTTTTTACATTTTGCATATACTTGATAATTAGATAGGTCACAATCTAGTTGGGATGTGTCTAATTTGTAGTGATACAAATATCAAATTTATAATGAATTTTATATTTTTTTATATTTATTTTCTTCTATTTTTTTATAATTAAATGTCATTTTTGTATTAATTAAATATTTATATTATTTACACGACTAATTAACTATCATATTTTATTATTACTATAACAAGTATTTATTATAGTTTTAATAAATAAAAGTTTAATGAAATATATAATATATTTATATAAATTAATTTTATTTATGTAAACTCGGCTCGTTAAACTCGACTCGTTGGGGCAGCTCGACTCGTCAGGATTGTGGTTCGTGAGTCGAATTGAATTGGAAATTTTTTTAGCTCAGCTCGCTAAACTCGGCTCGTTAAGCTCAGCAGGCTCATTAGTCTCAACTCGTTAGCTTCGACAAACTCAATGAGCCGAGCCTTTCTAGGCTACAGTCGGCTCGGCTCGGCCAACTCGTTTAACATCTTTAATTTTACATGCTTAAAATTAGAAATTACATAAATTCTCTACGTAAAGATGATGGCTCCTTATGAGTAGGGTAAAGTTTAAACCTTCAATTATGAGAGTCTTGATTGTTCCAATTTTAAAATAATTAGAATTTTTCCTGGCTAACAAATTGAACTATGATGTTATCGTTGCCCAATGTGACATCAACTGTAACCCCCCTCTCTCTGCCTATCTTTCTCTACCAGGCTACTCAACACTTGAAACTCAACAATCTTCTTTTAATTCACTCCCTCGCTATCGACGACGGTAGTGTTGGATGTAATGAGTTTCATGGGGCTGTTGATGGTTCCTATTTCCAGCGCTTCGGGTAGGGTGCCAGCAGCAGATTCATCCATGTTGTTACCTAGGTGGTTAGCGTAGAGAGCGAGTTTCCATTTTGGCATCATCAATTTTTCACCTTCTACATTTTTTTTTTCTTTACATCATTGCCTTCGATGATCCCTGTTATTTCAAAAGTGTGGGTTATAAAAAAATTGAATTTTCTTTAAAATTAAATTATTGAAAAAAATATAATAAAATTAAAATTAAGTTTATTTTTTAATTTTATACTTTAATTTTACTTATTGATGTGACTTTTACACGTCAATAAATAAAATTAACGACTCAGTAACTAAAATTATAATATAAAATTAGAAGGTAAATGTAGCATTATATGTATAATAAAGAGTCTTTGACTATGGGTATAATAAGGAATTGAAGAGAGTTTTATTTTAAATAAACTTTTAACCTAAACCCATCAATTAGATGCCAAAAAGGTTCACTGATTGGAAGAGACGAAAACCGAGAGATAATTCCTTCGAGGTGGGGTTTGAGTAATATTACTTCATTCTATAAATCAATGTGATTAGAATATACCACGATATATTTGTCAAAGAATTCCTTCAACACATTATGCATGTGCTATAAAAAGTGCTAGAAGCATTAGACAGACAAAAAAACATCATTAATAATTGATATAACCCATACTTGGCTTTCTTCCAATCATCTATTTCTTTCATGTGTAGTTGGTGTTAGTCATTCTTGAAATTTGCCAGAGAGAAAATGGTTGATCCACTTAATTTATCTAACACATGTTCAAGTCTCGATATAAGAAATTCATACTAACAAAGTTGGTACATCACAAGGACTAAAAGACTCTCATATGACCATTTTGAAGGAGATCAGAGACTTGCTTGTATAACTTCTTAGCTTCTTAAAGATTCATTCTATACGAAAGTCGATTAAATAATCCATGTAAAACTTCAATTTTGTGCTTAATTCCTCTATGAGAGGAAGACCTCGAGGAATCTCTTTGAGAAAACACCTTAGCATTGCTCTAGAAGAGACTTGACTATCTCTAAGATTTCCCCCATGTCTTCAAGTCGGTCACAAAAAATAATCATCACTAAGGGGGATCAACTAGTTAAACACTTCACCGACTCATTCCTTGACATAAATAAGGATTCTTTATTCTTTCTTGCCTTCGTAGCCCTACAACCGGAAGCAATTTGATATGGCTAGAGAGGAGCGAATTTGATGTTCTTGCCTTCAAATTTAAAGACATAAAAAATTATAAAACCGTCATGTATGACTCTTCCATCTAATTGTCGTGGTCTATCGAGTAAAATATGACTAGTATTCATAGGACCACGTCATAAAGTAACTTATCTTAACATCCACAAATAAAAAAAATGAACCTTACTTATTTGGACACATTGACATATTTTTGGTAATTCAACCACGATAGCTTGTAGGGTTTATAGGGTGTTAGGTACATAGTAGTTTCAAGGCAAAGTTTCTCCAATAACTCCAAGGATGCAATGTTAGTGCAAATTACACGTCTTTAATCAAACACCAACTATGAAAAATAAAATAATATATATATATTTTATCTTTCAAATTTTCAATTAGTAATAGAATGTTTAACTCGTTGAATTAGTGGAGAATAAACAATTAAAATTATTATTCAGTTATTAAAAGAATAGAATTTAAAGATTAAGAAGTGGAGAGAGAAAGAGGGAGGCACGTCTAGAAGAGAGGTCGGTTAGAGAGAGAAAAAGCGCGGCAAATGTTGGTTAGTCAACGGAAAATTGAAGGAAAGCGCGTCCGATTACAACGAATGTGGACTGTGGGCACCCTCACCACCACTCCTCCCTGCCGGCGATTAACTGATCTGAACCAGAGAAAAAGCTGAGCAAAAATGGCTAACTGTATCTAGGTGGGACCAGACAAGGTCCAGTGGGACCCAATTTAGCAAATTGTCCCCGCAACAATCAAACGGAAAGAGAGAGAGAGAGAGAGAGAGAGAGAGAGAGAGAGATCTCGACCTCTGGCTTAGCTGGTGGAGAGAGAGAGAGAGAGAAGCATAGCGAAGAAACTGGGGAAGAAGGAAAATTAGAGAGGGGGAGAGAAAAAAAAGAAAAGCAACCCAGTAATGATCGAAGAGAAAATCCTCTGAGATCAACCGGAAAGGGCAGTGACTGAAAAGAGATTTTCTTTCCTGCCTTTTTTTATTCTTAATCATCTGCCCCTGCAAATTCATTTTCTCTCTCTCTCTCTCTCTCTCTCTCTTATTTTTCTTTGTAAACGATATTTTCCTTGTCTGCCCGCACCAGCTCAAAGCTGGAGATCCTTGAGCCCCCTTTTCACAATTCTTTATGGTAAGAACTCTTCGTTGTCTTTTCTTGTTTTATTTTTTTATCGCTCGCTTGTAATCATTGGCATTCCCTTATTTTCTACTTTTCTGCATTTTCTCTTCGTTATTCAATCTGTTCATTTTGTTCATTGACGTTTCAGCTCCAATTGAATTGCTCGGAGATTCTCTAAAACTTAATTATAGCCGGGCGATGCTCATTGGGACGAGAAGAGGGGTGTTCTAGAGTCAATTTAAATAAATCAATATGAGGGACTCAGACGCCATTGTCGTTCGAAGAAAGCTCTATAAGTTTAAATTTACATGTGTCGTAGATTTCTCGCAGTGTAGTTGATTAATACGTATAGCTATAGAATTCTTTTTATAGTTTGGGAAGTGGAAGGCATTGTTGTTCGGTTCTTCACTTTTGTGTACAAGTTGAAGTTAAATTAAAGGGTTGATTTGTACATAAACCCTGGCGATTTTCTGTAGTTCTCTGAGATTTGTGGGTCACAACAGAAGAAGTTTGTTTATCAATAATGAGGGGTAGATGGAATTCACTTGGATTGCAGATTTCGCATGCCTTACTTTTGATTAATTTCTTGATTAATCAAGGGTCCGATGCGATAAATGATGAGGGTAAATCTTGTTTTCTGTTTTTTCACTTTCATTTTCTCTGGTAATGTTCATGTAAAATTGATCAATATTTAAATGAAAATATAGGGTTATCCTTGTTGGCATTCCGCGCACAAATCACCTCTGATCCTCATGGAGTTCTGACCGATTGGAATCCTAATGACATAGATCCCTGCAAATGGTCTGGTGTCCGTTGTGTGGATGGTCAAGTGCAAATGATGTGAGTAATCATATTCAAAAAAAAAAAAATCTCTATTTCTGCATTGTTATAGATTTTTCAATTAATCATTTGTTTTCTTCAACTCTCAAGAGACCTGAGTAATCTTTCGTTGGAAGGGACATTATCGCCAGAGCTCGGAAAACTCGGCCATTTGAGATATCTGTAAGGATTTACAATTTCTGATGAAAACTATATTTTTTGTTTTCATTTTTACTGAATTTCCTTATCTGCGCATGTTATATTTGCATTAACAGTATTCTCTTCAAGAATCACTTTTCGGGTATTATTCCTGGCGCAATCGGACGGCTTAAGGAGCTCAAAGAGTTGGATTTGCGGGAGAATAACTTATGTGGGGAAATTCCTGTAGAAATAGGCAAACTTCATTGGCTAAAACACAAACACTTGTAAGTTAAGAAATATGATTAATTGCTTTTGATCTTTAGTTTAAAACTGAGTTCCTTTCTTGCATCGTAGGTTGCTTAGTGATAATAAATTTGATGGGAGCATTCCGTTGGAGCTCGAAAGTCACGATTTGCTTAGTGAATTGCAGTTGGGTGAAAGCCTTGAACTTTCTTGGAATTCTGGAGTTGGCTGTCTGCATAGAAAGCTTGGTCACTGGTAACAAAATAACTTTTCCTATCTTTAACTAAACATGCCAATCTATGGAAATGTCTCTGATATTTGTTGCATTTCTCGGTGGCAGCATATGGCAGAGAAATTGGAAGCGATTAAAGAAGACAGATTCATTAACTACTCGGATCTCCTCCGCCATGGAATACCTGAGTGACTTACCCCAGACTCTGTAAGAGATCAAAAACCTCTTCGGCCATTCTTTCACTTTTGGCTGCTAGTTAGACTCGAGTTATAGCCTTCCTGTTTGTGGATCGACCTGGCTTTAATTTCTTTTATCCATTTGTTGTTATTTAGACCAAACTATAGTTTAACTTGTTTCACCAACAACTTGTTTCCCTTTTTGCAAGGTTCAAGTTTCGAAAGAAGCATCTCCCTGGCCATAGAATACGGTGCTGCAAAAAGCTTCCGAGTGAGTTGCCGGTGAAGCATTTCGGTCCTGTATGAAATTATAGTTTTCCAAGAGAAACTTAATGATTCTTGTATTCACCTTACAGGCTCTTTAGATGAAGTCACTGTTAAGGAAGAAGAGACCCTTCTAAGCTTTGGCCGTCGTAAGCTTCTAGAAGAATCTAGAAACCTCCCCGCATTGCCAACTGGCGCTGGATCGTCAAATAGTGAGGTGGTTTCTCGTCCAAGTACTCGAAGTAGCGGAACTTTTCCAGCCATCAGAAACAAAACTCAGTTGGAAGCTCCTTCACCCGTTCCTTCTCCATCAAATGAAACATCCCAATCCTCAGATCTACCAGAAAGTTCTCAAAGCCCTTCAGCTAAAGGCTTGAACGGAAATTTGTGGAAATACGTCATTATTGGAGCAGCCATTGGCTTTCTCTTGATTGCAGCATCGGCCATTTTCTGCACGTGTCGAAGACATGGAGTGACCACAATTGGACCTTGGAAAACTGGGTTGAGCGGGCAATTGCAGAAAGCGTTTATTACTGGTGACCTTCGGAACAAAAGATAAAACGAACGAACTAAGTTTAGATTAAGAAAGAAAGATTAAATTGTATGCTAATTATGTGTTGATTTTAATTTTAGGCGCTCCGAAGTTGAATCGACCAGAGCTTGAAACAGCCTGTGAAGATTTCAGCAATATAATCGACACATTCAGCGGCTGCACTGTGTATAAAGGCACACTTTCCAGTGGAGTTGAAATTGCTGTTGCTTCTACTTCCACTACATGTTTGAAAGACTGGTCAAACAGTGCAGAGATGGCATACCGGAAGAAGGTGTGTTTTTGTTCATTAAAGATTCAGCCAGAACCAATATGATCTTAATCTGTTGTTATAATTCTCTGTTTATTTACTGATTACAGATCGATACACTATCAAGAGTAAACCATAAAAATTTTGTCAATCTTCTGGGCTATTGTGAAGAAGACGAGCCATTCACTCGGATGATGGTGTTTGAGTATGCTCCGAATGGGAACCTCTTCGAGCACCTCCACGGTATATTTTTCTGCTATTTAAATGCTTCAAATTAACGAAGAAGATGCCAAGGTTTGAAATTATTTCTGAAACAAGAAACAACTTTCGAAATGAAACTCACTCTAAATTTGTATTTAAACCACATACAATCTATCATAAACTGTTTTTCGATTTTCAAAACGGTTTTTGAAAATATGCTAGCATGCGCAAGTTTCAATCGTTACTTTTCTATAAATTATGCAAACATGCCATAAGAAGCATTGGTTTGTTGGATCAGTTAATGAAGTTGGACATCTTGATTGGAGTGCAAGAATGAGAATTGTCATGGGAACTGCTTATTGCCTGCAATACATGCATCATGATCTAAATCCTCCGGTTGCTCATTCAAATTTGACTTCTTCTTCCATATATTTAACCGATGACTATGCTGCTAAGGTACAATCCCTCACGATCCTTGATTCCACTATCATATCATATTTTTGTACAACCTGAAGCAGATTTTTGGATTAGAATGACAAACCGCGATTAAGGAGACAAGAATGGCAGATTAGTGATGATGATTTGCTTAACTGTTCAAAGTTCCTAACATCTCTAACAAGTATTTTATAATATTCTGAAAACATGACAAATCCTTTTTATAAAGTCTATTTCCAATTATCTTAAATAATCTGCTTCCATATTCTCCATGAAACTATTGTTAGCTCTAGTTTTTCATTTTTCATTTTTTTTTTTTTGCAGATTGTGGAGGTGAGTTTCAGTCCCGAAAGAGGAAGAGATTTTAAGAACTCTAGCAGCAACGAAACTGAGCATTCTGTGTTGCCACCACTTGCCGATCCGGAGACAAATGTGTACAATTTCGGAATATTGTTGCTTGAAATAATTTCCGGAAAGCTTCCGTATTCAGAAGAACAAGGTCGTCTTGTAAACTGGGTAAGTTCAAATTAAAGTTCTTGATAAAAATATATGAAAATCAGTGAAGATTTGAGATAATTTACTGAAATTTTCTGCAGGCTGCTGAATTTCTGAATGACAAGAAGAGCATAAGCTACATGATTGATCAGAGCCTGAAATCCTTCAAAAACAATGAACTCGATGTTATTTGTGAAGTCATCCAAGATTGCATCAAACAAGATCCAATTGTGAGACCTACAATGAAAGACATTACCTCCAAATTAAGGGCTGTGATTGGTCTCTCACCTGATCAAGCGGTTCCTAGACTCTCGCCTCTCTGGTGGGCCGAGCTTGAGATTCTCTCAGCCGAAGCTACCTAATGATCTCTCCAAATTATACTAACGTTGGAAAGACAATCTAATTTTGACATTTTTAACTGATACGATGATGGGTCACTTGTTTATTGTTCAACACTCATTATTGAAAATAATTGGTCAAAAATTACACCGACACGTGACACATCGTTGTATCGTTTAAAAATTTCTAAATTAGAGTTCGTCTAACATTACTCGACTGCATTTTTTTCTTTTGGTTTTTTCAGGTTTCTTAATTTTTTTTTTTCTGCTGATCATTCAGTTGATTAAGATGGTTTCCGTTTTAACCCCTGATTGTGCCTAAAAGGGTTCAGAACTGTGTTTTTGAGGTCGAAGTGGGGCTCGATTACGAGATGTTATACACTAAACATAGTACTGGATTTGAGTTCCAGTTGAAAAAATATATATATAAATATGTAATATATATTTATATGTTTGTGGAGAACATATTGTGTACAGATGAGTATATTTCTTTTTATCAGCATTGGTGATAAATATAGATTTTATTTAATGTCACGCTAATATTATAATTTTACACTATTTTATTAACTAATATAATAATTAATAATAAAATATCAAAATAAAATATTGATTACATTAATGTATGACGTCATTTTAGGAGGTAAATATAGAATATAAAATTAGAAGATAGATTTAATATTTTTAAAAAGGAAAAATTATTAAACAAATTCATCCCTTAAACACCCTTAATTACAATGGCAACAATAGCTTGACCCCCATAAATTAGACTTCGAATATCAAAAATGAAAAAGAAGCAGGAGTCTCTCACAATAAATACCTGCGTCCAACAGCAAATTAATTCTAATTTCTCATTTTTCCTCAAGTGGTAACTTACAATATCAACTAAGAAATTGCACAGGGAAGAGTTTTCGCCTCACCATCCATTACGTGTAATTGATCTGTAATTTGGTTCATTAATTTAATATTTTAAGTCTCTAAATGTTGTGTTGTTTTCAGTAGTTTGATTATAATGCTTATAGCACATTTTGAACAATTCAATGTTCTTAATTTTGGTTTTATTGAAGACATTTGTTCTTTCTTTATGCGATTGACTAGTTTTGAACCGTCGTTCATGATAGAAAATACAAAAATAGAAAATGGAGAAGGCGAACATTCTCATTGACTCTAATTCCCCGTCTGTAAATTACAATGAATCTTTCTTTTATAGGCTTACTAAATAATTGTAAACTAAAACTATAGTTCTAACTAATCTCAGCTTAACTCCTATTGAAACAGAACGAGAAATAGAAAAAGAATACGAGAAAATAATGAACACTGAGATTTACGTAGAAATCTTAAAAAAACTACGGGCAAAATAGAGAAATTACCAACCAATACAATGAGTTTTATAGTTGAAAATATTGTATTTTATTAATCATGAAGAAGATGTACAGTAGCTTATATAAGCCTACAACAAACTACAGAAAATGACAACAGAAGAAAATACACAAGAGAGAGATATACGATAATGAAAGTTAATAGAATTTTCTAAATAGTTTCATGAACCTAGTTTGGTGCTGGTTCAACATCCCCCCACAAACGCATGGGTCAAGGAAGAATTGTGAGTTTGGTACGAAATTACTAAAAATGTGTAGTCGTCAATGGTTTGGTGAGATAGTCAGCAAGTTGATCTGTAAATTGTAAATGGTGCATAGGCAAGACGCAAAGAACCTTTCGTTACTTTTTCACAAACAAAATGTTGATCGATTTCCATGTGCTTAGACCGAGCATGAAGAACTAGATTTGATTCAAGGTTGAGAGTGCTGATATTATCACAGTAAAGTATTGGAGATGACTGTGGACAGAAACGCAGCTCGGTGAGCAAGGATTGGATTTGCATACTTGATCGTGAGACAACCTGTTGTTTGGAGGATAACCATGAAATTAAATTGTGGCCTAGAAAGACACAGTAACCACTTGTGCTATGGCGATCATCAGAACATGATACATAGTCAACATCTGTGTAGCAATATAAGGTATGATCTGAGCTATGTTGAAAGAAGAGATCCACGTTAGCAGTGCCTCGCAAGTACTGTAAAACACATTTGACTGCCTGCATATGAATATCAGTTTGGACGTGCATGAATTGACACAGTGTAATGACAACATAAGATATATCCGACCTTGTGATTGTACAGCACTGAAGAGCTTCAATTATGCTTCGATATTCAGAGAATTTGGATAGTGGTGTGCCGATATGAATAGAAAGTGATGGCAGAACAAGAGGGGTGGAGTGATGTTTAGAGTCCAGCATTCGCGTTTTTGATAGTAAATCCCGAATGTATTTTGTTTAACTCTGATGTAAACCATTGGAATCATGATGAACTTCGATGCCCAAAAAAAATGTAACGTACCGAGATTCTTGATAGCAAACAGTTGAGATAGATGCTGGATTAATTTAGAAATGAGGGTTGATGACAAGCCTATCACAATGATGTCATCCACATATATTAAAACCACAAGGATGTCAGAGGCTGAATGATACGGAAACATAGATGTATCAGCTTTAGAACTTGTAAAACCCCATTTGATAAGAGCCATACTCAATTTGGGAAACCACGGACGTGGAGACTATTTTAAACCGTAGATAGAGCGATGAAGTTTGTAAATATAATCAGGATGGGGTGGAATCGAGGAAACCTTGTGGCTATTGCATACAAACATCTTCGAGTAGATCACTGTGAAGGAAAACATTCTGAACGTCTAACTATTTTATAGTCCATCTTCGTGAGGTTGCAAGGCTGCGAATCATTCGTATAGTTGTTGGTTTGATGACAGGACTGAACATCTCATAGAAGTTAAGACCCGGTGTTTGTTGAACGTGCTTTGAATTGATCAATTGACCTGTCTAGGCAAAATTTTATCCTATATACCCATTTAGATCTAATTATACGAGAGTTAATAATGCCAAACTTAGACCTCGTAACCATCGATGCTCATGTATAGTCGATGGTGCAGGTATCTACTCACTTTGATCTCTTTGCTCATGTAGAGAAGAAAGAGTCACAGAAGGAGACGAAGAAGATGTAGTAGGTGAGATGGCAGGTGCATTAGGGAGAGAGGAGTAAGGATGAGGGGTGGGTGATAGTGGCAAAAAAGTAATGATGAGTGTTTGGGAAGTTAGAATAGTTGACTTTAAGAAGGTAGAGAAAAGAAAATTTATTTCATTAAAGATAACATGTCACGATATATATATATAATATATATATATATATATATAATATATATATATATATATAATATATATATATGCGACCACTTATCTGTTGAAGGCAAAGGTATCCTTTGTGTTTACTATTATATCCAAGAAAAACACAAGAATTGGATCGGAATTGAAGTTTATGATCATTATAGGGACATAAAAAAAGAAAGCATTGACATCCAAATATCTAAAGATGAGAATAAGGAGTTTTGTTGTATAATTCTTGGAAAGGAAATTTATTCATTAAAACTTTTGACAAAGATGATTTATTAAGTATACGGCCGTTCCGAACGCGAAGGGCCAGTATGCCAAAAGCATGGAGGTGTGGGTGAGAAGAGTTAAAACTATTTCGACGATATGTCCATTTTTAGATTTGACTCATATATTTTGTTGTGGTGTATATGGACAAGAAAATTCATGAATTATTCCTTAAGATGTAAAAAATTTTGATAAATGATCGAAATTTACCACCCCAATTGGAACGGACACGCTTAACAATTCCACTAAACTGTATTTGTATCATTTTGTGCAACGTGATGAACTTATTATAAGTATCATCCTTGGAATGAAGAGGATAAAACCACGTAAACCTAGAAATCATCAATGAAGATTAAAAAATATTTTACACTGGTGATTGAAGCAACTAGGGAAGGAGTCCATAAATCAGTATGAATCAATTCAAAAATAGTAGAAACACAAGAAATAGAGTTTGAAAAGGGTAGTCTATGAGATTTAGATAACTGGCAAGACGAAAAAAAATCCATATAGCATCAAGAAGTAGAAATATTAGAATCAGACAAAATAGAAAGAACTATAGTTGATGAAGGATGGCCCAACCGAGAATGCCACAGATTAGGAATATTGCTGGACAACGTGCGAAGCTCAGCAGATGAAGGAGGATAGCATACACAGTAGAGACCGTTGTCAAGGATTCCTCGAGGAGAACTTTCTGTGAGATCTAATCCTTGACAATAAAAAAGGAAGAATGAAATTCAATGTATGCATTGTTATCCAAACACAACCGTGAAACACTAAGAAGGTTTTTTTTAAGACAAGAGGAACGATATACGATACGCAAATGTACAGGAGCAGAATGAATATAAAGTGTTGCATGACCAATATGAGAAATAAGAGAGCACTTACCATTATCAACTATAATTTGAGCATTACTTGAGTATTGGGTAGCTGATTCTAGTATATTTAAGTCGAGAGTAAAATAGTGAAAGGCACCAAAGTCCATATACCAAGAGGGATCAAGAAATGTGTTAGTCATTGGAATTTGGGCGTCAGTGGAGGGAATAACAGTAGAGAAATTTCGAGGTGGGCTTGAAGCGAGTTGGTATTGAAGGTTTGTTCTGTGATAGCAAACATTGGCACTGTGACAGAATTTGGAGCTGATTTGGCATCGAGGTCGATATTGGGAAGGAAAGAAGGGTGTAAGTAGGAGTAGGAAGTAGAGGGGGGTTGGGAAATAGTGGTCGAGGAGCTCATGTTCTGTTTGGTGTGAAGAAGAAGTGAGGTTCAGGAGAAGAAGAAAATTTAGGTTCGGGTTTATTACCTGAGAGATTAGTGTTGTTGGCATGAAGAGAGCTCAAAGAGACTGTGGTATTCTGGCATTCCAGACGAGCATCGTAACTCAGCAGCAAATTGTTCAGTTCCTCAATAGTCTACTGGTCAGCGTGAATGGAGATAGACATGACAAAGGAATTGCATTCAGTTCCTAGCTCGTTTAGAAAATATAGAAGTTGGTTTTGTAGCTCATCAGTTCGCCAACTGTAGCCAAAGTGTTGCATAGACTTCGGAACTTCTGAACATAAACCATAGCACTGAGACCCTCTTTGCAAAATGCCTGCAAGCTTATACGAAGCTCTGAGATCCGAGCAAACGACGATGCGGAGTAGAGTTGTCCTAGAGCTTCTCCGATCTCAAAAGACGTCAAATATCCTACCAATTGCCCTAACATTTGCTCATGAACGGAGGCATAAATCCAACTCATTATCAAGCAATTGTACCTTTGTCTGGAGAGAAAATCGGGGTTAATCTGTAGATGAGATTCATTTTCTTTTGATGGACATGAACGAGAACCAGTAAGTATATCCTCAAACCCATTTGCAATGACCACGTTTAGGATTTGATTTTTCCAGATCAGAAAATTAGAGTCATCAAGTTTGATGGTTAATGACTAATTCACTGAGGGAAGATGAGGATGAGGGGATAGAGGAGAGGAGGATAGCGATGATATATCTGCAGTAATATGTGAGGAGGCCATAGTTTTAGAGAAGTACAGAAGAAAAGAGAGCTGTTTATGGCTCTAATACCATGAAAGGAATTACGAAAGAGAAAGGTAGAAGGAGATATTTGAAAATATTGTATTTCGTTAATCATGAAGAAGATGTACAATAGCTTATATAAGCTTACAGCAGATTACAGAAAACGACAGCAGAAAGAAATGCACAAGAATAAAATGTAGATTATAGAGAGAGAAACAATAATGAAAGTTAACACTAAATAATTTCATGACCCCGGTTTGGTGATGGTTCAACACGGCTCAATCATATATTTACACATAAACTGTAACCCTAATCATACTGAGATTCCTAATGTGGGCCGAAACCAGCGTGACCCAATTATAATTCGAGTTACGTTGAATTTAACAATCTCCACCTTGACACGAATTTCGCTGTATGAAATATATCTCGAGAATATCAATCAAGAAAATAATCTCATCTTCCATAAAACCCCAAAGGATGTAATTAGCAGTTAATACCAACCAAATTCAAACAAAGTTGGAACTTGATTGCAAGTAACACCTTAGTCATCATATCAGCAGGATTATCATGAGTGCTAATTTTACCACGACAAAATCACCACGAGCAACTACTTCGTGAACAAAAATGATAACAAATATCGATGTGCTTCGTTTTCTCATGAAACATTTTATCTTTATTGTTAACGAACAATGTAACAATCAATTTATGTGTTTGTTACGTTCATGAAACACTGGATTTGCAGCAATTTGCAAAATTGCTTGACTATCACAGAAAAGAGCGGCCGACATTGAATGATCAATATGTAGATTGTTAGGTAAGGCTTTCAATCAAATGAGTTCACAAGTAGAGTGAGCTAAGGCTTTATATTAATCTTTTGCAGAAGATTTCAACATTATTTGTTCTCTTCTGATTGTTTACTCGTAGTATACATCGACTAGTGACTGATTTGCATCCCAAATATCCAGTGTCATTCAAAAGCTCTAAAGTATAGTGTCACAACTCGGAGGTGATCATAGACAGAAACGCTAGGTTGGACAACCTGATTCTCAGAGAGGACTTGACTACCCAATCCAAAGCTAGGTTTTTAACAAAAGATTTTAAAATAAATTGAGCTCTGGCCCACAAATAATGGTTTGAAATCTACACAATAATCATATAATGCAAAACTTAAATGAATCTAAAAAATACTTTGCATGAAATAAAATATCAAACACTCAATAATTTATACAAATGACCAATAAGGCAAATAAGAACAAGGAATTCCTCTCTAGGAAAGAGAATAACGTTTAAGAAAAATCAAGTGCAAGACGAAGAAAGAGATCTACTCCTCTAACACCAATCTCCATGATCCTACCATGGGAAATAAAATAGCGTATTTGAGGGGAATGACTAACTTAGTAGAGAACTCTATAATATACTTAGATGCATATGTAAAATTGGTTTTTATCATTTTCTTTTAAAACCATGATCAATTATAGAAAAATATAGTGCATGGATTTATATTCAAATTATTTTTTTATTATTTCAAAACGACCTCTAAGAGCCAAGAACTTTCAAATCATCTAATTCTTATTATCATTTTCAAATAGTCTCAACAATATATGGGTGGAGCAGCTTCGAAAACATTTCTATATGTAAGTCGCAGCCGTTACTATTTTCATTTGAAAATAATCTCAATGAAAAAAAGAGAATCACTTAAGTATCCCTGCGACACACCATCATAGAAAGGTGACAACCGTAGATCCGACTGCACCTCACAAGTCAAAAAGAAACTCAAAATGGACAATAATTTGAAGGTCCAGCAACGTCACCCGGGTTGTCTGTGAGCACTCTAAGCGACGACACAACCTTTTAATCTAAGAAACATGGACAACAAGCAAACTCTGCGATGACACCACAAGCGTACTGCCCAAAGAGTAGTCAACAAGTGACGCTTAAAGTCGACACCACCAACGTATCAAATTTTGTTGTGGAGTTTCAACAAAAGAACGATAACGCGTTGTTCATTTTTCAAAACACAATTATGTGAAAGAAAATTCCTGGGGATTGTCAGATCTAATGCCTTTAATCATAGTGTTGAAACGAGTTTAAATCATGGAAATGAATTTGGGAAGAATGCTAATAACATCATATTTAGAATGAAGAAGATAAACCCATGTTGCTCTACTGTGAAATGGTCCCCAAGAATAGTAGTTTGAACCAGATAATGGACAAGAAACAAGATTAAGTCCCGGATGATCTCCATTTGGAAGAAGATTCAACCGAAGAGTTTGGAGAAGAAGAAGGATTACCCCACTACTGCAATTTTCTTTCCAATTCATAAGAAAATCTTGACAATTATGTTCCCATTCGCACATAAAACTCCAATTCATAAACTCATTCACTTTGCTTTCCCCTGAGTTCCACAGACCCAACATCTTCCGTTGTACCATCAAATAATCTCCCAAGTTGCTTTTCTTTAACTATGAATCTTCCTCAGAATCCCAACTAAGAGTATTTCTCCTTGCAACAAACATTTCACTGGATAGCCATCTCGGTACAACAAATTACATGCGAATTATTTTAAACATTTTTACTAAATAAAAATTATATTCTTACTCTCTCTCAATTCTTGGTGACGTAGAAGAAAAGGGGAGGAAAGGCTCCCTTTATATACCTAATATTATTTTCTTTAATTTAACCGCACAATAATTTTTCAAATTATCAATTTTAATCAATTGACTGATAAAATCAAATGTGGCGGTAACACGACAAACAAGTCAATCCATGACACATTAACCATCTTTAAAGCAAAAAATTGATACGGGAAATAATAGCGAATAGTAGATCAGTGTCTAGTCCTGTGTGCATAACCCTGAGGCAGTCAAAATGAGAAGAGTAACCTTCCGTTAGGTTTCTGAAGGTTGCTCATTAACTAAACAATCAATTCATAGTCGAAAATCTTTAGAATTGCTAGGATACAATATGTGCTTGCTAAATGACCATGATCGTGAATACCGATATTACTGACCCATCAATAAAGATATTTGATCACAAAATCCATGGCTTAAAACCTACACTCAAACTTTCATCCGAATTGCAAAATTGTCGATTGTGAAGAAAATGTTTAGGCTTAACATACCTCTGCCCCATGATTTTCCTCTTAGAAGTTCAAATTTTTATTCCTAAAAAAAAAAAAAAATTAATCCCCCAGGAAAAATCCAACCCCCCTACTCGAATCCAAAAATCTATGACACATATGTCAACAATTACTCGAGCTAGTAAGGGTAGGTGTCAAACATATCTCAATTTAGTTTTTAGTTTTTACATCTCCTCATGTAACGACACTTGTTAATTTCACCATAGACATAGTTCACATGAACTGATTTCTTCTTTGTACTAATTCTTGGATCTTCTTCCTATTTGTCGTTTTAAAAATACATAAATTTTCAATGAAGTTCCAGCCCCCATAACATTTTGTGAATTGTCTGTCGCCCGAGATGAGAAATTATTTGATTAGAAATAATTACATAATATGCATGCATGACTAATTTGGACATGATTATGACAATTTGGTACCTACGTACTTAACTGATCAAACCTCAAATTGATTACAAAAACAAAAACAAGGCCTAGTAACCAAAGGGGTAGAATAATCTACAACTAGCTTCTTTGTTTTTCTGAGTAGAACTCTAATGCGAACGTTTTTTAGCAACATAGAAATGTATCCCTTGTTCGTTGTCCAATCACACAGTGCACATATAGTATCGTTCCTTTAAAACATATCCGAACAACAGTGTCACCTCATAATTACTCGTTGTTGATCAAGTCCTGCCGTGCTTCCGATCTCTCTTCTTTCCCCATTCATGCAGACAAAGATGAAGCTTTTTACCCACAGCAAGAAACTCTACAGCTTGTTTAGGAGTCATTATCTCTAAAATCTCCTTCAGAGTACTCATCCTCAGCTTATCAGCCTTCTTCAACACCCCCACCATTGAAACCTCGTGCTTATCCAAATCTTTCTCTACCTCTTCGTTTGTCTCCCTCACTTCCTTCCACCCGTCCGCAATCAGAGTAATCGGCCTGTCCGCAATCTCTTCCTGAAAACTCGCCATCTACCTGCTCAGTTTCTCTTCTTCCCTGATCATTTTCCTCTGTATCTAGTCGATCAAAACCATTTGGGAAGTCGAAAGATCATCAACATTCTCCATATTTCTCCCCTGCAGAAACTTTACGAGATTGGCCTCCATTTCCGAGCCAATGAGAGCATAAATTAGACGAATATAAATGGAGGGTCTGCAGCCAGTGTAACACCCCGAGAAAACCCCGCGTTCTCGGTGCGCTACAGTGCATCTACACACTACACACACACACTAACACTTGACACAACTAACTCAATTCAATACCCCTTTCGTTTTCAAATCATTTTCAAAAGAACATTTGTGAGTAGGAAAATTTTTTTGACTCGATTCGAAAAAAAACAACTCGCGTCCCGAAGAAGAAACACGAAGTCCTCAACATAAAACTATGCAGCGGAAAAGAAAACCATTTAAAACAATTTGAGATAAAACGGTGAGACTTGAAATCCTAGGAAAGAATCCCACGCACCCCATGAACTACCCAGTCCGGTCCCAAGCACTCACGTCCCCACTCCGACACCCCGCGTACACCATCGCGGTGCCAACCCAACGTCACTGTATCTCGCGCACGCTCACAGCGCCCGTGCCCCACGCACCCTGCCTCTGTACAGCACGTCCGCGCGCACGCCCTCACCCGGCGCCGCATGACCCATGTGCACCCGCAGGGCCGCGTGCCCCGCGCACCTGCGATCACGCCACACTTCCACGCTCATCTACCTTTTTCTAGCATTTACTGTTCACACCTCAACCTATTTCGTATCTCCTCGACTCCCAACCTCTCTCCCAGGAATTTCGGCAGAGTAACGGCTAAAAACTGACTATCCCAAAATTTAAACCCTGCACACAATTCACCATAATCCAACAATGTTTATCTATCCATCATCCAGAGAAATCACCATAACCAAATCAGAGTAAGAAGACAATAAGAACCCATCAAATAGAAATGAAGAAAGTCCTCCAAAACACTACAACTCCTCTATACAATCTCAAAAGATCAATGTCTATACAACCCCGCTATCTACACAAATACCCAACATGAAATGATAAATCCACTATCACCTACCACCACCACGGGTCGGGTCGCCCTAACAAAAATCCGCCATCCGGTGCCTCGGGTGCACGCCGCCAACCATCCTACGCCTCTGGACTAGGCTCTCGAGGCTCACCAGCGGTATCGTCAGCACCTACACCACAGAACACACAACATAAGCCTAACGCTCAGTAAGTAATGCGATATGAAAGTAAAAGCCGACAATGCAATCCTATCACATGCAGTCTCTACACTCACACTCATGTTGTCACATCTGTGACGCGTAGTGCAGCCGCACCAGGGTAAGGAGAAACCTCACGCCACCCTATACCCTGACACGTCGCCACCGTCCTGGACTCCCCAGCAACGAGGCCCACAAGCTACACCCACGCATCACCACACGGCAACCACATCAGGGTAAGGGTGTACCTCGCGCCACTCTACACCCTGACACGTCGCCCCCGTCCCAGCCTCCCCAGCACGGGGCCACAGTTGCCACACGCACACGTTTCGCGACAGCCCAGCCGGCCCACCCCTCGAGTAGGATCCGCGACTGGTGTTGCACCGGCCCACACACTAGTAGGATCCGCGGTACCACTGCCCATATCCTCACCGTCAACACATTCACGCCGCATGACGGCCCAGCCGGCCCACCCCTCGAGTAGGATCCGCGACTGGTGAAGCACCGGCCCACACACTAGCGGGATCCGCGGTACCACCGCCACACGTCTCACCTCATACATCAAAACATGCTAAAAATCAATTTCGTTCCCGTTTTAAAAAAAATATGATGCATGTCACACAATACGCACACACACCGCAATCAATCACATAAACACTAAAGTTCTACAGTGTAGGCCCACTTGGGCAAAACACATGCATGCACTACTTACCTGGCGTCCTAAGCTCGCTCGATACACAGCTTCGCCAACAGGAAGCCTCAACCTAAAACACAACCAATTCTCATCAGTATTTCTCCCAACATTTACCAATTAGCTAAAAATAACCTTATCTAACTACACTCATTAAATTCCAACTAAAACTGTCCATTGGTTTGGTTTAGCCGAATACCAGCTCAACGTTCGGATGCGCATAACTTTTGCGTCCGTCAACGGAATCAAACGATTCAAGTGGCTAAACGTTCCCTTAGGAACCTAGTTTAACATCCCAAGACGGATTTTAAATCGGTAGGCCGCAGATAGGCGAAAAACGCCAATAACCGAATCTGCCATTTTATTAAAATTTCACATTTTCTCTTCCCTTCAACCAAAACTCACTCCCAACTAGTTATATGCATCAAAATGGCTATGCTACTCTCACACGTCGAATTTTTCACGAAAGACGGTCACTAATTTGACTTAAACCAAAATCTCGCATAAACTTCCGACGCGCATAACTTTTTCGTCGGATATCGGAATCGAACGATTCCAGCGGCCACACGTTCCTCTAACAACCTATTTTTAACCCGCAAAACAGAATTTAAAACGATTAACCAAAACTAGGCCAAAATGGCCAAAAACAGAATCTGTTTTTTATATGAAAATGTGAAATTCAACCTTAACCCGAACATTTCCAAATTTCTCCGCCAATCCATCACATTCTAACCTATTAAACATGAACTAGCTAAAATCGAAGGCCTCCAATTCAGAAAACAAAGTTTTGAAAATCACAGCCCCTCGGTTTATC